>QXEO01001330.1:775000-1299877 GCA_007115705.1 Dactylis glomerata | reverse complement strand
GAATCTCGGCCACCTCTACCTCCTCCTCTTAGAACAGCAGCTCCCCGTTGTCGACTCGAAGGTGGCGTCACATATATCCACTCCCCAAATTTCAACTCCTTCTCCTCAAACACTCCCACCCCACACTCTTTATAATCATGCCCAATTAATCCGCAAGCATAGCACAGTAAACCTAGCTTCTCATACTTAACAGCAAATAACGACCTCTTCCCCCCACGCACGATCGTCAGAAAGCGGGTTAGCGGCTTGCGGACATCATGCAAGACACGAGCCCGAACAAAATCGCCCCTGAATCCTCCCGCAGGGACCATCTCCAACTTCCCCACCTTACCGCATGACCTCCCAATCAATGGCTTGAGCAACTCCTCCTTCCTATACCCTTCTGGCACCTTATGAACTTGCACTGACATTCGCGAATAAATCAGCTCCACCGTCTCCGGATCAGAGAAACCATCATATGGAGCTATAATCAATGGCCACTCACGGAACAACCACGGACCTTTCTCCATAACTTTCTCCCAGTCACCCAGGCAGAAACACTGGATCACAAACCTATTAGTACCAACTGCCCTGATGTTAATTTCCCGCGCTGGATTCCACGCGATTTGCATCTGTTGGAACAAAGCTTCATGACTGAAATTCTTCTCACAAAGCACTCTAGCCACGACCATCCACTTGGCGCCCTCTAACAACACCTCCTCATCAACGTCAATCACAAAATCATCAAACTCTGCTTCCTCAATCACCAATTGGTCGAACATGGTATCGATGCCCAAAGCTCTCGTCGGATCGCCACCAGCCGATGATTCCTCCCCTTGCGATGCTGCCTTACCTCCCCCACCATCACCAAGCAGGCCAGAGCCCAGATTCTCCGATGACTTCCCCTGCGACATGGAATTGTTCCCAAAGCGCACCAGGACCCAAGCACCAGACCCCTTGCGACCGGGCATTCAGCTAGTTCATCTAATCTGGAGATTGGAGAGGAGGTGTTGTTCATTCTGTCGCTATATGAGGAGGAAGCTGCGGCGTGTTCCTCATGAATTCTTTTTGCGAAACTGAAACCAATATGGATGGAAACTAACTTGGATCCGTTTGACCAAAGGGAGAGGGAGGCGAAGAAGTCTGGTGGAGGGACGCAAACGTTTTTTTTGACGTACCACGGACGCCAACGGTTTTTTTGACGTACCAAACAATCTGATTTTTTGACGTACCACGGTTTTTAAACCATCACGTCCTCAAACCGTATTATTAGTAGAGATGGTCCGTCACGTGACAAGCACAGAGCCATGGAGACATATCCCTGTCGGTTCTCACGCTCCGTTTGTGTAATGACATAGCTGGCCTGTCCGGAAGACATACTTACACATCTAGGCTTCCTACAGATTAATTGTTTGCGTACTGCGCGTAATCGATCCAAACACAGAGATGTCTACATCATTGTGGCCGAACCTTCCCGACGACCTCCTCGGCATGGTTCTCTCCAGGATCATCTCCCCGCGCGACCGTGTGCGCTTCGCCGCCGCCTGCGGGCCATGGCGCGCCGCCGCGTCGCGGCGACCGCTGCCGGCCGCCCCCCTGCTGCTCCTCCCAAGTCCCATCGGACGGCCACAACAAGCACCTGTGCGGCCCCGACAGCTGGGCCTTCCGTGCCCCGAGCAAGGCGGCCAACAGCCGTCCCGTCGGTTCCCATGATGGTGGCTGGATCGCTTTGGTGGACACGGACAATTACACGCTTACGATCATGAATCTTTTTTCTGCCCTCCAAAATCATCTTCTCTGGAGATCCTTCATCCTCAGACGGCTGTATGCTCGCCGCCATCACAGCGGGACAGCTCCACATCACCCTGTGCAGAGTTGGCTACCATGATGGTTGGACGTTGGTGGACCACGTGTCCTCCGGACGAGGGTTTGATCGACATTGCCTTCTGCAACGGTGAGCTCTATGGTCTGGCGAGGTCTAACGAGGGCTTGTTCAAGTTTGAAATCGGAATGGAAGGGGATTGCGCATTAGTGGTCACAACCATCCGACGGCTGGCCATCCAACGGCCGGCCATCCAAAGGCCTAACACTTACGACTACGATACGGACGGATACATGAGCTTCATCTTCGAGTTGCATGGCAAGACGTCGATGGCAGTGAGGGCCCGGTGGTTGCCCACCCATGGTCGTTTCTTCAAGGTTTTTAAGCTCGTCGACGTCGAAGCCGATGAGGTTTACAAATACAAGTAAGTGGGTAGAGGTGACAAATTTCGGCGACTACGCCTTGTTCATCGGGCCAATGCGGTCTAAGGCGGTGCATGTGCCAATGACTGCCGAGCACCGTGGCCTAGAAAGAAACCACATCTATTACACCAAATATACGCACTCATGGGTAAGCAAGTTGCCTGAAGATGCGTTGTATTCTGTGACATCGGATGATGGTGATCAGATCAAGATGTACTCTAAGAAAGACCAAAGTTTTGGAGATGGTGTGGAAAGGACCGGATATTATGTGCAGGGCTGTAACTATGCCATGTGGGTTGACCTGCCTGACTTGTAGTAACAATCTGGCCATCATGGCTTCAATAAGAACAACCCCATATAAATTTTACACTGTTTTCTTCTGTTGATTATCCCACTGTCTGAGGAAAAGGTGAAGAATTGCAATTTATTGAGCTTGTAAGGCCCGTTGAAGTCCCACATTTGAATCGGAGATGTATGCATTTTTTTCTATCGAAGGGATATGTAATCCATCCCACTCCCAAACATGTTGTACCAAGGATTTTGCAAATTATTATCCAGTAGATGCCAATGCAGAACTAACTAAAATAACTTGGTTTAAAGGGAGTAAAGTCAATAATATGAATGACAA
Source organism: Dactylis glomerata (assembly GCA_007115705.1). Lineage (NCBI taxonomy): Eukaryota > Viridiplantae > Streptophyta > Magnoliopsida > Poales > Poaceae > Dactylis > Dactylis glomerata. Next base: position 1,297,026 of record QXEO01001330.1, on the reverse strand, counting down.
TTTAACTCGAATATAATAGTGTGACACTAGAAAAGTTATAATTCTCACATGCATATGCCTAATTAGTTAATTGTTGTTCTCCATGCCTGGTGAAGCGTATACTATGAAATTTTTGCCATGGTCATCATATTGTTGTTTGTCGTTGTTAGCCTAGCAGAAGGTCGCCACACTTTCAAGTGCGCTGCTTTTCCAGTGGGGGTCATGGCTGTAGGAGAAACATCTTCCGGAAAACGTTTTTTTAATCTGCCATCATAATCATGATTTTAGAAAATTTAGCAAGTTTTGGATGTGTTGAAAATATATTTCAATATTTTCTCTGAAAAATTACTTCAAACTGTTTTAAATCGTTTATTTGGACCTAACACCGGTTTTGTAAGTAGATTCCAAACATGCCTAGTGAAATATAGCCGGTTTTGCCAGTATGACACCCTAGGTGGCTGACATCCTGACTGTCCAGCTGAGAGGCAAGATGCAAAAAGATAGAAACGGTGTTGTGAAAGGAAGAAAAGGTAAAAAAGGAGCATCCTCCGGTTGGTAAAATTTGCAGCCCGTGCCTTTCTTTTCGTCTTATGGCCAGGGCATGTGATCCGTGAGATTGATCTTATCACTGATCTCATAAGTTGGGTACGGCTAATGGAAACGACATATTTCCATTTCGACATGGTGCTTACTTTTGCTTATTCCAGTTGGTCCTATCCTGATAATTTTTGCACCCATAGAGAACAATAAGGGAAGAAAAATGAATCAGAAAATAAACTAGTTCAACTAGGAGCCATGTGTAAACTGGAACATACTTCAACGATATTTTCAGCAATGCAATTGATATCCAAATTAAATTTATAAGACCAGCAATCAGACACCTGATATGGGGATTTTTACCATCCAACATTTGTTCCAAACCTCATGGCTGAAGCTCGGCCACATGGAGTAACCAGCAAATCCAACCCTGCCACTGTTCGCCCTATCATGTGAAGGTCTGAATAAACCACAGGTCAATCCTATCTGTTCGTAGAAATGGACCCAAAACATAACAGCCAATAAACTGACGCAAAGCAGTACTGCAGTTAACAATAATGCTTATCCCAAGATAGTAAAAAAGTGTGAAGCACCACATGTCTCCAACAGCATAACAGGAGTTTAAGAAAACCAAAAGCTTGGGGCATGCAAAGTATCGGAAATCATGCCATATATTTCATCTGTAGCGATCATGGCCACGATCACTGCCACGCTCCCAACTTCTGTCACTGCCATGGTCTCTGCCCCTGTCCCTCCCCCTTTCCTTCTCGCGGTCTCTACTCCGGCTTTGGCTGCGGCGCCGCTCTCTTCCATGGCCACCTCTGTCTCTGTTCCTGCTTTCCCTTTCATCGTAGGAGTCCCTGCCTCGGTCTCTGCTCCTCTCTCGGTTTCCTCTTTCAGTGGAACCTAAAATAATAAAGTGTAGGTGTCACATGGAAATTTGCAAACAACTAAGGTTATGGTATTCTGATACACTACGTAGAGTTTTGTGTAGCAAAATATTTTTAGAATGCAGAAATAAGTGCTTTACCAAAACGACAATTACTACATATACTAACAAAATTAAGAAGCGCATGGCAGTATACGACAAGCAACACAAAGACCATAGCAAGAGAAAACATCAAAGTGAAGAAAAAAGATCCCAGTTATACCTCTGTGTTCTACTTCCCATCCAGCACGTCCAGACTGAGGAAGAGCTGGTGCACTTTCAGTTTGCTGTGTTTTAACACGGAACTTCTTTTTGAGATTACCAAATTCATCATAAATTTCTCCATCATCCTACAAAAGAACATTTAGACATGAATACTGGTCATCATGACAGAAATACAAAAGTACAGAAGAATGTGCCCTACCTCCTCAGCCTCTTTCCGACGCCTTCTAACTTCTTCTAGTTCTTCTTCATCCAATTCTTTATAGCCACCACCCCGACCACCTCTGCAAAATGATTGATAAGAAAAGTCTTGAAGACTCAGGTAGTACCTTCTATGCAAAAAATCCACACATATAGCTGCTTAGTTTACGACAACAAAACACTACGCCCAGGCGTGGTGCATCATACAACTCTAGAAATGGGGCATCACATCTTGTAAAAGGTGCAGCCTTCAATACGTATACAGAGTCAAAATTATAGAGTACACAAAGATTTCATATATTCAGTCATGTGCAAAAGATGGGCAAGTTGGACCATATGCATATTCTATTGCAAAGGGCACAATGCTACTGCACTTAGCCCGTAATTTCATTCTTGGCTTTGCCTGCCCAACAGCTAGTGTGATTATTTTTTCCAAAATTGTTGCACAAAATGTTTAGTTGTCACAAACACGGCTAAAAAAGCACGGGTGTGTGCAGGCCATTTCAGCAACAAAACTAAACATCCTCACTAATCCTTGACCAGATAGCTAAGCCACTAATCCTTCTATGTTCATTAAAAATAATTTCAGCATGACAGATCAAATGGTGTATATTTAATGTGTACCTCACACCACCTTCATTGTGACCTGGCTTGCTCGTGTTACAGACATTACATTTGGTTCGCTTTGCCCAGTTCACGTTGCCACACCTGGAACACACATCCAAATAAGATTTATGTTAGATAACAGAAATAATATAAACCTGGAACGCACATACTACCTCCATTCCGAAATGCAAGCCTTTTTAGAAAGCTAATTTAGCTTTCTAAAAGGCTTACATTGCGGAACAGAGGTAATACAATTTAATCAGTTATAAGTACAGCAATACAAAAAAAAGGCATATTCTTTGCAAGGTCTACACAAATACTTGTAAGCCATTAGACAACTACAGTTGCAATAAATTGAAACAATGGACGGCAAATTTTAGACCACAGAAGATAGTCGAGCAGTTGCCAAACTACTTAGATTACAAAATCGGGACAGGATATGGTGGTAGCAACTAACTAATACATAAGGAAAAAAAGGCATCACAAAGAAATGGGAAAAAATGGTGTTCTTACATCGTACATGGCCAGTCATTAGGACCAAACAGCCCAGGAGGACCACCAACAGCAGGAGCACGACTATTTCCTCTTGCATCATCGCTACCACGGCCTCTACCCCTACCACCACCTCCTCCTGATCCACTTACACCAGCAGGACGAGAGGCTCCACAGCGATTACAAACACCACGGAAGGCAAAATTTACATTGCCACAGCTGAAAAGAAGAAATATATAAGAACATATCGAATACATGAAAAAGACCACACTGGTCAACAACAAAAGAGAAGTTGCTCAATGCTCACTAATCATGACAGACCTTGCATTTGGACACATCCAATCTCCATCTTGCTGCCAAGATTTTGCTGGACCATCACCACGTCCGCTACCTCTGTCTGACCCGTTATCCAATTCATCTTGTTCAACAAGGTCAGCGGTGACGCTCAAATTCGTGGAGTTATCAGATGTATCTTTGTTTTTGGAGACAGCTATGTGAACCTGAATGATGCTTCCATGGAAATCTTTATTGTTGAACCACTCGACAGCAGCTGATGCAGCATGCTGATCCTCATAAGTGACTGTGGCGTCACCCTTCGGTTCATTTGTAGCTTTGTCCCTATATATCCAAATTTTTGGTTGGCCAGTTCTTTTGTCCTTCTGTTGAGATTTGAAAAGAGAAAGTGGAAAACTTATCAGAATTCGAAATACACAAGGTATTACAGGACTAATGAAGAATTCGCATGTGGTCGCAAAAAATGTTACCTGGTAGTACCCATACCTTAAGCAACCCTATGGTACCAAAATATTCAGCCAACATGGTCTCATCAGTTCCTGAAGGCAGATTGCATACATAGATGGAACCATTTGGGGGTCCTCTTGACATGTATCCAGCCATCTGTAACAAAAATCACTGTTGGAGATGATTCGTGCCATCTTTTAAAGCATGTAGTTTGAAAGCACATTACATTACAAGCAGAAAAGCGCATACTAGCAAAACTATCAACGAGAGTAACAGAGCAGGACCAGTACTAAAACAGGGAGAAGATAAAGAGGATAAACTATGGATTAATATGCTGTATTTGAAAGAATGAGGGCTGAACAATCTTCCAATACTTCTGGAAAGTCACTCTGGGGGGCTACTTTGCATGAATTAGGTAAAACATAAAGACGTACTTGACTATTAACACAAAACTTGTAGATTTGTCATGTTACAACAGTTTAGCAGAAAACCTTAGAGAAGCAAAACTTCCGCCTCTCATGCTATAGATGCACAAAAAGGTCAACTAATTTGGCACTCGTGAATGTAAGTTCAGTCGTGAAGTAGACTAGAAGCTGATTGACTTAATTGATAAATCAACAGTAACACAACGATAATGGCAGCCATTTAACCAATCCAACTACGGATACGAGCCCAACTAGAGTTCTAAATTAAGAGCAATCAATCTCTGGCGCAACATTCAACAGCCTAGCAGCAAACAAGCCAGCCACAGGTATAACATATCAAACTCAAACAACACTCATTTGGCACAGAAATCATCCGAGCCCCACATTTTCGGCGAAGACATTTGGACCATTCAGCACTCAGGAAACTTCTACCAGCATCAGAAATCCAACAAACCATACATGTGAACTTAACTAGAACCGCATCACTGAAGCACAAGTCACTCGAATTTCCGCATGAACTAGTAGCCATGAGCACAACTGCGCCTAAGATCTCCAACCAGCTACTTAGGATTTATAAGCACACGCAAGGGCAAGCAAGGAATCATCAGCCCACGTGGCAAGGGGATGGACGCTGCATACCGTTGGGAGACTCTCACGGGGAGGATGCCGGCCAGACGGAGGTCAGAGGAAGTAGCTGCAGGTCCCGGAGGGCGACTGGGAGTTGGATCCGGCCGGTGGCGGCGCGGTGATGTGGGAGGGAGATCCGGAGGAGGAGAAGCGATTCAGCCGCAAAAGTGCTCGGGGAAGGAGCTCTGGTTCGCCGGCTGGAGGGGCGGGGCGAGGCTCGGTTCCGGCCCGGGGCGCCGGCGACGGAGGTGGAACCCTAATCGCCTCTCCTATCCTGATCTCTCTCTCCCCCTGGAGGAAAGAAGGGAGCTGTGGGTTCTCGCAACTGGGCTCCGCAAAAATCCATTCTTTCTGGGCCACGTACACCGCTGTGGGCCATCGAAGGCTGCGATAAAGCCTCCACGGCAAATCCTATACATCGCTTATAGCGGGATTTCTTGCCCGCGTCGCACAAGGTTTTCACATACCGATTTAAGTGGGCCGGCCCAGTATCTCCCGCGTCGACTTTTTTTCTTCCATTTTTTCTTTTTTTCTTCAGATTTCAAAATTTGTTCAGATTTTAAAATTTGTTCAGATTTCAAAATTTGTTCAGATTTGAAATTTTGTTTAGATTTATAAATTTGTTTAGATTTCAAATTTTGTTTAGTTTTCAAAAATTGTTCGACTTTCAAAATTTGTTCAGATTTTATAATTTGTTCGGATTTCAAATTTTGTTCAGATTTTAATTTTTTTGTTCAGATTTTGAAATTTGTTCGGATTTCAATTTTTCAAATTTTGAAATTTATTTGGATTTCAAAAATTTATAACGCACCCATATCTAAACAAAGACAGAAATGCGACAAACCAGCCCAAATCGAACAAAGAAACTCGACCAGGAATATGGACCGGCCCATTTGTTCTATCAGGGGCGTGGCCCTGTGCGGCTCTGCACGGAAACGTCGCATTAAGCGGGGTAATAACTTTGTGGTTCTCAAGTTGATCACCACAGGCTTAGAGAGGCCTTTGTTGCCTGCAATTACTTTGGGCTATGAAAACTTCTTTGACCAATTGCTTAGACAGTCTTTTTGGTTCAGATTCATAAAATACAAAATATACAAATTTTGTGGCCCAGTTTATCATATAAAATGACCACTTTGCCCTTTTTTGGTCTTAACCTTTGACCAAGATGTGAACTCCGGTTGGCCGCCGGAGCTTCATGTGTCTTGTACGCCGGCGGGACGGAGAGATTGAGGAGTTGGCTCGACGGAGAGGAGGAAAAGCCGGCCGAGCTCGCAATATTGACGTCTGGGTCTCGCCACAGCCGGCGGCGAGCGCGTCCGTGCCGCAGCAGCCGCTCCACGAAGGGCCAGCCATTGCCGAACCTTGTAATTTTGGGGCGACGTGACCCAGTGCTCCCTCACGTCCTGCGCCTCGTCCCCAAGTCCGGTGGCATCGGGCAGTCTCCAGGACCGGAGGCTAGCGTGGCTGTCCCACAGTAGCTGCTCAGCGATGGTCCGCCATGGCTGGATCTCGGGACTCCATGGCTGCGTGCCTTGAATCTCGTGACTCTATGGTCCGCCATGACCGAATTTCGGAACTCCTCAGCCTCGTCCCCAAGTCCAGTGTGGCGCCGGGCAAGCTCTAGAGCCAGAGGCTAGCGTAGCCGTGCCGCACATCCATGGCCCACCATGACCAAGGAAGAAGAATACTAAATTATTTACTGTGCGGAAATACTAGTTAAATAAAATTTGTAAGCTATGTAAGACAAACAACAGTTGTAGCACAGCTGGCTTGTGCCATCGCAATCATTGTGAGGTTGCTGGTTCCAGTCCCCTAGGCCACGCAAATGCAACATTTTGCCAATTAATTCCAAACTGACAGGTGGGCTCCACACGTCGGCCTCTACAGCGCCAGCAAATAAGTCAAAACCAGAATCAGCACCATTAAGACATTGGACCCATGGGTCAGCTGGGGCGGCTAGAGCCAGAGTAAAAAAAGTTACTCGTTGCTTTTTAATTTTCGCATAGTATTCTAAAAGGGGTTTAAAATTGTAAAAATCATATCTTTTAATTCGTAACTCTTTATATAAAGTATTATATATAAAAGTTTATCAGAAAAATGTAAAAAATTAGTTTTCTATTCTCTTCGGATTCCTATTTTTTGAAGAAAAAAACTCATTTGTCAAATTTCAAATTTTGACCATGGTCTATGCAATTTCTATAGAAAGCTTTCAAATTTAGCCTATAATTTAAAAAGAAATGTATCTTTCCATCCCCAACAACTTATGTAACTAGGATTTTTTAACTTCCCACATAAAAGTGGATTTTCCATTTTCTTAATAGCCAAAAGGGGCCAAACATGCGCGCCGTGTGTGCTAGGTGGGTGGGCCCCCAAGTTTGCAATGGGTTATGGGGTCCCACATCTTCAGGGAACCTCCAGGTATTTTTGCCCAATTTTTTTGAAGTGTAGTTTATGTACCCCTAGTTCAAAATTTAATTTAAATGGATTTAGCTCAAAAATAATTCAGTATATGGCTACATGCTGAGATAATTCCTTGAATCATGGATCTGGAATTTATATAAGGTCCCCCACTAGTGAAAATTGGAGTGGTGGCATTCTGCACGGTGGCCTTGGTAGCCACTTCACAAAAAACCACCTGTTTTGCATCTTTTGGCCACTAATAAAATAGAAAATCCATTTTTTATGTGAAAAATCAAAAACCCTAGTTACATAAGTTGTTGGGGATGGAAAGATGCACATATCCACCAAAAATGGTATCAAGATTCAAAAGTTTGGTATGAAACTTGCACAAACCATGGTCACTTGGCTAGAAAGCCAAGTTAACTCCTCCTTGGTGCCATTTTTTGTGAAGAGTTTTTCTCCCAAACCTTGGTATGTTGTGTTTGGTATTTTTCCTAGGTATTACATCACATATCATGACTCCATGCGCTGGTTTTTCATTTTTTTGATTTTTTCTGAATTTCCTTTGCTCACATTTCAAATCTAGGTCAAACTCGCGGTGCTCGCCGTGTGTGCTAGGTTTGTGGGGCCCCCAATTTTGCAATGGGTTCTGGGGTTCCACACCTTCAGGGCACCTCCAGGTATTTTTGCCCAATTTTTGTGAAGTGTAGTTTATGTACCCCTAGTTCAAAATTGAATTTAAAGGGATTTAGCTCAAAAATAATTCATTATATGGCTACAGGTCGAGATAATTCATTGAATCATGGATCTGGAATTCCTATAAGGTCCCCCACTAGTGAAAATTGGAGTGGTGGCATTCTGCACGGTGTCCTTGGTAGCCATTTCACAAAAAATCACGTGTTTTGCATCTTTTGGCCACTAATAAAATAGAAAATCCATTTTTATGTGGAAAATGAAAAAACCCTAGTTATGAAAGTTGTAGGAAATGTAAAGATGCACATATCCACCAAACATGGTATCAAGATTCGAAAGTTTGGTATGGAACTTGCACAAACCATGGTCACTTGGCTAGAAAGCCAAGTTAACTCCTGTTTGGTGCCATTTTTTATGAAGAGTTTTTCTCTCAAACCTTGGTATGCCAAGTTTGTTATTTTTCCTAGGTACTACATCACATATCATGACTCCATGCGCTAGTTGTCCATTTTTGTGATTTTTTTTGAATTTCCTTTGCTCCCATTTCAAATCTAGGTCAAACTCACGGTGCGCGCCGTGTGTGCTAGGTGGGTGGACCCCCAAGTTTGCAATGGGTTATGGGGTCCCACACCTTCAGGGCACCTCCAGGTATTTTTGCCCAATTTTTTTAAAGTGTAGTTTGTGTACCCCTAGTTCAAAATTTAATTTAAATGGATTTAGCTCAAAAATAATTTAGTATATGGCTACATGCCGAGATAATTCCTGGAATCATGGATCTGGAATTTATATAAGGTCCCCCACTAGTGAAAATTGGAGTGGTGGCATTCTGCACGGTGGCCTTGGTAGCCACTTCACAAAAAACCACCTGTTTTGCATCTTTTGGCCACTAATAAAATAGAAAATCCATTTTTCATGTGGAAAATCAAAAAACCCTAGTTATGAAAGTTGTAGGACATCGAAAGATGCACATATCCACCAAAAATGGTATCAAGACGTAATATCCCAGCATTTCAGGACAAAACGAAGGGTAGATTTAGGACGATTGTGCATTCATGCATCCTAAGAACCTGAGTAAATTTTTCACAAATTCAAAAACCTGGGAGAGCAAAACCTCTATCTAATCACCTTTAGAGTTAGAGGTTATTAGAATGTTAAGGGCATTGCTATGATCTCTTGACGTGGTTGTTTAAGTGATTTGGGAATTTAAATTGATTGTTAAATTATCTCAGATTTAAAAAAAATTATTAATAAAGAAATAACTCAACTAAATATTGAGTTGGACAAAAGTAATGGAATAAAATATAAAGCAAACAGAAATATTATTTTATTGATATTACACATTAATACAATGTCTTTACATCTTTATTTAAAATGAAAAGAAGATTACATCAGAGATAAACAAAAGAAACCTAAAACTAAACTATTTCTAATAGACTTCATGAAATCCATCTTCTAGTCTTCATAGTTTGCAACCTGCAAAACAAAGCAAATAAACAAAAGAAAAGGATTAAAGGTTAATGTTAGTTTACTCTCAGACTTTGGTAATCATATTACCATTGCATCATTGAGTGTAATTGACCAAGTGAAGCATCTGTTCTTTTAAAATCACTGGGGGTACAAAGTATAAGGGTGCATAGCAGATGCACAGCACGGCCAGGGAATGGATCAGACCAATCTGGGTGTGTAGAGAGGCACACAGCTCACAAGGAGCTTAGTCACTGAAGAAGAAGCTGGAGCTGGCAGCACCACAGCTGCTAGCAAGGCCAAGCAGTCGACCTGATGTGTATCACCAGGGGAGCAGCACTCACACGTCCAGCACTGGAGTTTCACAAGAACACCACAGTTCTTGCACACAACACCAAGAACAGCACCAGTTCTTGCACAGCATCACACAAATATCCCCAGCAAAATCATGGAGTCCAACTGAAGCTCAAGACCAAGCCCAGAAGGAGAAGGACAGGGGATCAGCAGCTACCCAGGAGGAGAAGGGCAAGTAGCCAGGAACTGACCAAGGAGAAGAAGGGCAGGCAACCTGAGCAGCAACCACTTCATCAACAATCAGCAGCAGTAAACCATACTCAAGACCACACCATCCAGATCTCAACCACGGGTTGATTTCCTTGCAAATTATACAAGCAATTATTTTCCAACATATGTTTGCATGCATGGATGGATTAGGAATATGTTTCCCTCAGTTATACAAAGAAATGCTTTGCATAACTCATCATTGGGTTCATAAAAATATTCAGTAAATCAGAAACAAAACCAATACCCAAGCCTCAGCTTGTGCTTCATTGGCATGCTTTGTGAAGCAACAGATGAACCTACACATGGCAGGTTTGTGCTGGGCACATGTCCTGTTGGACATGCACCTCAACCACACAAGCACTGCCAGCACAAGCTCTAAATCACAAGCAGTAGGCACATAAGCAAGCAAAGTACCTCACAGTTGTGCTTTGGGCCTCAGACCAACATCACAGGCCTATTCTAGGGGCAAATTTCACCAAAAGCAAGCCATCACAAAATGGTTGCTGGGCACAAGCCCAAGCTGGGCATGCACCTCACCACAACCTAGAAAAACATAGCCTTCTCAATACATACATCTGATCAAGAAGATTTAACACCAAATCATTTTCCTTAGCTACTGATAGGAATCATATTTAGTACAACAAAAATAGGAACTGAATTACTGAATTTAGTTGGCACATGCATGCATCTCTGTTATCAAAGTAACACAGACAGAGATCATAAAGTAGAAACCATGGCTTTCACAGTACACGAGTAGTACCAAGTTGAATTGGATCAAATCATCTTCCTAGGCTATTCAGCTAGGAATCATTTCAAGTAAATTAGCAAATTTTACTGAACCAAAATGTTCAGCTATGGTTGCATTCACCATATAGTTTTAGGGTCTAGTATTTGCTGCAGAACTTACGGATAGCATAGCTCAAATTATGACAATTCCTCTGTCAGTACATTCTGCTGACAGAAGGATTCAGTGAAAACTGAATCACAGCAAGTATGAGGCATCAACAGCATACATCCTAGGATAGTAATCAAGCAAGTTATTGACTAACCACACCGTATAGCCTGGAGAGGGGCAGAGCACAATCAAACATGGCTGAATTGGCCGAGGGCAGTGGCAGAGGTAGGGTAGAAGGTAGGGGAGAGAGAAGAGAGGCAGTCACACTCACCAGCGCCCTAGTGCTGACCTAGCTGGCATGGCGGGGCAGTGCCCGCGCGGCCAACCAGGTGCGGTCCGGGGACGACTTCACCAGCGGCGGCACCGTGGCAGCACCAGGAGCACCCCATCGGGGATGCTTCCACCGGTGTTGCGCGATCACCACAGCACCATCCCTCAGCACCGGCTCGTGAGGCCGCCATTGGTGGCGAGCTCGGAGGCGGCTGGTTAGGCGGAACCCTAATCTATAGAAGAAGGGGATCTCCTCGCACAAGCGAGGGATTCCAAATCCATTCGGTGAAGAGGCAGGCGTCATGGAGGCGGTTATTTGCTTCCAAGGACGGCGGCGAAAACCATCGGAGATGGCCGGAATCCTTAGGCGGCGGCGGCGGCGACCGTGGTCACAGGAGGAGCTTGGGGTGGAGCGAGGTGAGCGAGGGGACTGGACTGGGTCGGTTTGACCGACCCAGGACCCAGTCGGTTGGGTTAGACCTAGCCAGGTGGGCTGGGCTGGCCAATGGGCCAAAGCCCAAATTTTAAGTTGCATTCAAATTTAAAACTACAAAATTCTGTTTTCAAAATAATGCAAATGCTAAATTAAATCAAAATTGTTTGATTTAAACTTTCTGAATTAAATTTCCTTTTTAGAAAAGAATTGCCTACTTGATTAAAAATATATTTTCTATTTGCTTTTCAAAATGAATTCAAACTTTGATATTCTTTAATCTCCATTTTCAAAAATCTTAACTATTATCTTTATTAAAAAATTGAATTTCCTCTTTAAAAATTAAACCTTTTTTCTTTTCAAATAATTTCAACAAAACTCTATAAGTTAAAATATGATTTCAAACCCTAATTAATTGCCTTAACACATTATTAGGGTAAAACACACAAATAGAATTTTGTGTGTTATAAAAATCCTTTAACCCTAACAAGTCTTGGGTAAAACACACAAATAAGAAAACCAAGTCCATGAATCACCATGCATAGCATATCATTGTGCATAGCATCCATTTGTTCTTGAAACATTGTCCTTACCGGACAATGCTTTGATTCCTGTAGAACAAGGAGATCAGGAGCATCGCCAAGTATCCGACTCCATTACCTTTCAGTCTCAAGGCAAGTTTATCTTGCTCATATCTCTTGATTGCACTGGTTTTGAAACTTCTTGCAAAGTGATGACTTCACACTCTAACATTTCAAAAAGGGCTAGAAAACCTATTTTCATAAGTAATATGATTAGTGGTTATCGACCTGTGGTGATAACCTAGGAGGGCTGGCAGGTGGAACCACGGTAAGATTGTGGTGGTGGAGGTTCCACTTGCATGGGAAAGTTAACCTAGGACTAATTACCAATGCCACAGTTATTCCGGCGCCGTAAAAAACCGTGTCATCCAAGAGACTTGGAATGGGACGGGAAAGTCAGCTGTATCTTCTCTCGTTCGCATGTCAACGGGCAGCCAGTTGCCGGTCGCAGTAGGTCTTGCGGGACTACTTGCATATGGGTGGGACACCTAAGTTCTCATGGCACTGGTGTCTATGATGGTCCGCCAGAGGCGCCTAGGTACTTCATCGTTGGGGGTGAATATCAGGGGCATAACCTGCTTGCGTGAATTGGGTGGGCATGCGTTGTGCGGAGAAGGCAGTGATTGGCTTGGATCAATGACTGGGCCCCACACCAGGGAAGTGTGGACGGGAATGTACGCCCGGTTGTGCAGCAAGGCTTTGATATCTTTTGGAAGGACACACCTCTGCAGAGTGTAAAAAGATGTGACATGTTACCCCTTGTTCCGGGAAGGAACTGCGAACGCGGCAGGAAAGGTGCTCTCAAGGCACTATTACCTGTGTTGGCTGTTGGGCATAGTTTTCTAAAGTAAAAGCAATCTTTCAAGAAAACCTTGACAAAACCTTGCATAGGCCTATGACTCTTTTGGGTCTGTGGCTGTAGATAGTGCATATCACACAACTTCTGTTTAAAGAAACTTGCTAGGTAACGCTCGTTACTCACCCCAATCTCTTAAACCCTTGCTAGACTGTGAAGAGCTCGACGAAGCCACTCTGAACGCAATCGAAGGCCAGCAGGACATCTTCTACGAGGAGCCAGATCTCTCTCGCGGCGTCGAAGGCGTGGATTACTTCATTCGCTACGGAGCATCCTCCGGCGAGGAGTCAGAGTGAATGAATACTAACTAATAGGGTAGTATTGTAGCCGAAGAACCGAGCAACTGTAGAATATGAATAAGTTATTGAGTTCTTCTCATGTTTAATTACTTGAAGCTTTCCAGTTGTTGTAAACACTAAGCACTTGAGGTGTTCTCTTATGAGGAGCATTTCGTTATCATCACGCTTTGGTTTGTAATAAAATGATGATCAGTTTGTATTTGGGCCCGCAATGTTTCTGTTGTACCATTCTGAGGGATGTAATATTTGTGGAGGCTTGTTCCGCAAGTGTTATATCAACGACTTGCATACTACAACATGCAGTGGTATGCTGGGTCACCGCAGCTGGTATCAGAGCAATTGCTTTGACCTTAGGTTGGAAACCTAATAAAGGGATAGAACCTGTAGGAGTGTAGTAGCAACGGTAAAGATTTCTCTAAATCTATGATGGTTATTCACTTGGGAATAACTTACTCATACTTTTAGTGTTACAATTATTTATTGTGATGCATCATACTAATTCTATACCTTATTCTTGTAACAGCTATTATGGCATCGAGAATTCCAGCACGTACTGTTTGGTCATAGAGGAAGACTCTGGAAGACTATGAGGGCACTTTGACTGAGCAGTTAGGATCACTGCTACGGGCTTTTGGACTCAGCACCGACATCCTTGTTAAGACCTATACTTACAAGGATGACGGGACTGTGGTTAAGTACCGTGTCGTGATCATGCTACCAGATGGATTAGCACCTAGTAGAGTTCAGCCTTCCGGAGAGGGAAGAGGTGAGACTGCAGCTTATCACGAGGTAGTAGTGAGAGCTATTGCGAGTATCAGGGAGTACAGAGCGGTGGAGTTAGCAGGTACCACTTTTACCGCTATTCCTCATGACTCACTGATGGATGAGCCTGGAATGGATCACGATGTTCTGGTGAAGAAGAAGCCGAAGTTAGCAGCCAGACTTCTTGATAGGTATAGGAAGATGGTAGGATCACTGTATAACACTCATCAGGTCATTGTGGAGGACAAGGCGGAGATGCTTGATGACCTCACAGACACTACTAGGAGGCAGGAGCGAGCACAGATGACTAGGCAGGAGTCGGAGGGATCACACTTCTCACCTGTTGTGGGAACTCACAGTTACCCGACACAGCCTGGGCCTGTTGTAATAAGAGAGACGGTAGAACTATCCAGTCTCGATCTATGAGTGTACTCCACGTGTGAGAGTACGGGTTGTAATAATGACCTTGTATCGGTTTGTATGATATGTATAATATATATCTTGTATTTGGTTTTCTTGCGATCTTCCATTTGGATTTGGATTTCTGCTTTCCATTGTGTGACTAGTTCTGAGCATGAAGTGAAGCTCAGAAAACATGGGCATGGTGTAATTATGAGATCTTTGCTTTATGTTACAGGACTAGAGGGGCTATGGATGCGGGTGTATCTCCCGATGCTGAAGCCGAAGCTCAACGCTTGGCACAAGAAGCTCAAGCGAAAGCAATGAATGATCAGCAGGCAGAAATGGAAGCCAAAGCTAAGGTTGATCAAGAAAATCAAGCTCATTTACCACCACCACCATTCAGGCCTTTAGCAGAACAAAGCTTTATGCAATATATGCAGTTCATGCAAGAGACACAAAACAAATTTATGCAAGAGCTCATGGGGCATGTTGGAGCCGGAAGGGTTCCGGAGGCAAGAGGGGTAAGTCAGCTATATCTTCTCTCGTTCGCATGTCAACAGGCAGCCAGTTGCCGGTCGCAGTAGGTCTTGCGGGACTACTTGCATATGGGTGGGACACCTAAGTTCTCACGGCACCGGTGTCTATGATGGTCCGCCAGAGGCGCCTAGGTACTTGATCGTTGGGGGTGAATATCAGGGGCATAACATGCTTGCGTGAATTGGGTGGGCATGCGTTGTGCGGAGAAGGCAGTGATTGGCTTGGATCAATGACTGGGCCCCACACCAGGGAAGTGTGGACGGGAATGTACGCCCGGTTGTGCAGCAAGGCTTTGATCTCTTTTGGAAGGACACACCTCTACAGAGTGTAAAAAGATGTGACATGTTACCCCTTGTTCCGGGAAGAAACTGCGAACGCGGCACGAAAGGTGCTCTCAAGGCACTATTACCTGTGTTGGCTGTTGGGCATAGTTTTCTAAAGTAAAAGCAATCTTTCAAGAAAACCTTGACAAAAACTTGCATAGGCCTACGACTCTTTTGGGTCTGTGGCTGTAGATAGTGCATATCACACAACTTCTGTTTAAAGAAACTTGCTGGGTAACGCTCGTTACTCACCCCAATCTCTTAAACCCTTGCTAGATTGTGAAGAGCTCGACGAAGCCACTCTGAACGCAATCGAAGGCCAGCAGGACATCTTCTACGAGGAGCCAGATCTCTCTCACGGCGTCGAAGGCGTGGATTACTTCATTCGCTATGGAGCATCCTCCGGCGAGGAGTCAGAGTGAATGAATACTAACTAATAGGGTAGTATTGTAGCCGAAGAACCGAGCAACTGTAGAATATGAATAAGTTATTGAGTTCTTCTCATGTTTAATTACTTGAAGCTTTCCAGTTGTTATAAACACTAAGCACTTGAGGTGTTCTCTTATGAGGAGCATTTCGTTATCATCACGCTTTGGTTTGTAATAAAATGATAATCAGTTTGTATTTGGGCCCGCAATGTTTCTGTTGTACCATTCTGAGGGATGTAATATTTGTGGAGGCTTGTTCCACAAGTGTTATATCAACGACTTGCATACTACAACATGCAGTGGTATGCTGGGTCACCGCAGGTTCTATGTAAGGCGAGCGGCCAACCCGTTTGTAAATAATCTGTAAAACACTTTCTAAACCTTAACGGGAAAAAAACAAGAAACCACTGGTTGCCGGTTTTTGAAAAAAAGTCTCTTCAGGAAGTCGTAGGATAGATTTAAAAAATCCAAATCCACACCCATCAATTGATCATGCTCTGAAAGGTTCAGTTTACACCAATGTTCAACATCATGGGCAGATTCGAACATTAGATGTATAATATCTTCCGCCGAATTGAGCAAACATGCCAATGTACCATGATCGACTTCAACAATAGTATATAATGGGGAGTTCTGCAAAGGTGAATATGAATTTCGCTCAGAACTGGTACCTTTCATGAGATTTTCCAAACATGATTTGTCTTGTCACTGAATTTTTTTTTTGAAGTGTGAACCGCGGGCAAAAGATTTGCCCTATTCATTGATTAAGGAGAAGTTTAGAAGTTTAGAATGGTTACAACACCCCAAAAACAAAAGCCTACTCTCCCGGCAACAAATCACCCAAACGCTTGGCACCCGCAAGCACCCAAAGTCTAACCTCACACTTAATAGCATCTAGAATTACAAAAGACGGCGACAACTTATTGCGGAAAACTCTTGCATTACGCTCCTTCCAAATCTCCCACACCACAAGCAAGGTGAGGGAGGCGAGCCCTTTGCGGTTGGGAGAGGCTCCTTCGGCTAGAAGAGACCACCATTCGGAGATGCTAAGGTTTGTCCATTGCGCCGTTTGCAACCCTTGAAGCCCAAGCCACACCTCGATGAGCCTCCAAATTCTAATGGTGAAACGGCAATGGACAAAGAGGTGGTCACACGTCTCCTCGGTTTGCTTGCAAAGAGTGCAAAGGCCGCAATTTTTCCAACCTCTTTTCCTTAGCCTATCCGCCGTCCAAAGCCTATTTTGCAAGGCAATCCATGCATGATTCTTGGCCTTCGGAGGTGCCCAAGCTTTCCACACGATTTTGTACATACTTGACTCAATGAGACCAAGGAATTGCATCTTATATGCCGAGGCCGCGGAGTATTGGCCATTAGCCGTGAGCTTCCAAGAAATGTCATCCTCCACATCGTCATGCAAATGTATAGTGTTGATGAGAGCCCATAGATGAACGAATTGCTTGAGATGCTCCAAGGAAATCGTGGCGTCATTCCTTAGCTTGCGAATCCAAGCTTCATCATGGAGGGCTTGCGAAACGAACCAATTCTTCCTCTTGCACAACTCAAAGAGCAAAGGGGCAATATCTTTGGGCTTTTGATCATGAAGCCAAGGAGCGTGCCAAAAAGACGTTTTTTCCCCACTTCCCAAAGTGATGGTGGTGGCGGCGTAGAAGAGGTTCATGTCTTCCTCGGAGCAAGGGTTGCCCATCCCCACCCAAATTTTATCCTTGTCCTTCCACTCAAGCCATGGCCATCGCAACCGAAGAGCCGATGCAAATTTTTCCAAGTGGAGAATTCCAAGGCCCCCATAGATCTTCGGCCAACACACGGTTTCCCAATTCACCTTACATTTTGCCCCAGAGGCTTTATCCTTGGCCGCCCACGTGAAAGCCCTCTCGATCTTGTTCAAATATTTCATGGTGCCCGGAGGGATGTTGAGAGGAGTTAAGTGATAGATAGCTTGGGACGCTAAAACCGACTTGACGAGGGACACCCGGCCGGCCATGTTGATGAATTTCCCATTCCAAGTGGGTAGCTTCCCGGCACATTTGTCTTCAAGATGTTGAAAATCTCTTCTTCGAAGACTCCATACCGAGAGGGGGAGACCAAGATATCGCATAGGGAAAGAAGCCCTAGTCACCGGGGTACCATCAAGCACATCATTGAGGTCAATATTACCACATCTAATAGCCGCCACGGAGCTCTTGGTGAAGTTGGTGCAAAGCCCGGTGACCTCCCCAAATCTTTGGAGAATGCAAGCCAAGTTCCTAACATCATTCTTTATTGGGGCCACAAAAACGGCGGCGTCATCCGCATATAGTGATGTGCGCAACACAACACCCCTCCCCCGAAGCTTTGTTAGCATCCCATGCCGAGTAGCCTCCTCCAAAATCTGCGTGAGCGGGTCAATGGCGATGACAAAAAGCATCGGCGAAAGCGGGTCACCTTGACGAAGTCCCCTTCCATGAGCAATTGGTCCGCCGGCAATGCCATTTAGGAGGACCCGGGAGGTTGCGGTGGAGAACAAATCGGCAAGCCAATTCCGGAATCTAGTTGGAAAACCCCTCCTTTGAAGAAGCTCAAGAATGTACTCCCAAGAGACCGAGTCAAAAGCCTTCCGAATATCAAGCTTGAAAAGAAGAGCGGGGATCTTTGCTTTGTTGAATCTAGTGGCAAGGTTCTTGACATAAAGAAAGTTATCGTGGATGCTTCTTTTCTTGATGAAGGCACTTTGCGCATTTGACACAAGCTCGTTCATGAATGGGCTTAGCCGGAGAGCAAGCATCTTGGAAATGATTTTTGCAATCCCATGGATGAGGCTAATGGGCCTAAAATCTGAAATCTCCTCCGCTCCATCCTTTTTGGGCAATAGCGCAATATTGGCGGAATTTAACCAATGAAAATTCTCCGCATGAAGGTTCCCAAAAAGGTCTATGACCGCCATCACATCATGTTTGATAATTTCCCAACAACTCTTGTAGAAGGCACCCGTGAACCCATCCGGGCCGGGGGCCTTATCATTGGGCATTAGCTTGATTGCACAAAGCACCTCCTCCGCGGTGAAAGGCTCACCCAACGACGCAAGGTTGGTTTCTTCGAAATTAAGCTCCTCCCAATTGAAATCAATTTGCCGGCTACCCCGTCTCCCCATGACCGAGGTGAAATGGTTAAAGATGATTTGCTCCTTCTCCCTATGATCGGTCACCCATCCTTGGTTGTTCTTGAGTCTTTGGATGAAGTTCTTCCTTCTCCTTGAATTTATTCTCATGTGGAAAAAAATTGTGTTGGCGTCTCCCTCCTTGATATTTGCAATGCGGGCACTTTGCTTTTTTCTTGCCCTCTCAACCACCGCAAGGGTAATAACCTTTCTCTTTAGCTTTGCTCTAAGGTCCCTCTCCGCGACGTTTAGCGACCTATTTTCTTGTGCCATGTCAAAATAAAGGATGACGAGGAGAGCCGCGTGCATCATCACTTTGGTGTTGGAGAAGAGACGGCGGCTCCAAGAAGATAGCTCTTTGGCGGTATGGCGCAACTTGTGGAAGAGGATTTGGCAAGGCTCCACATGCACCGTAGGGGCTCTCCAAGCCTTCGAGACCACATCTTTAAACCCGGGGATACGCGCCCAAAAATTTTCAAATTTGAAGGAGCTAGGCTTGCGAGGACCCCTAGCATCGGCAAGCAAAAGAGGGCAATGATCCGACAATGATGATGAGAGGGCATTGAGAACATGGGAGTCAAAGCAAACATCCCACTCGGAGTTGCAATAAAAGGCGTCAAGCTTGCAAAGGGTGGGGTTGTCTCTCTCGTTGCTCCAAGTGAACCGCCTATTTTGAAGATGGATCTCGTGAAGTTCACAACTTTGAAGCGCCGCCCAGAAACGATTGATGCGGCTACGATTCGCATTTGCCTTGTTTTTGTCTCTAGCTCGACGAATTTGATTGAAATCTCCAAGAGCTAGCCATTTCACTCCGCTTAGCGGCTTGTGAGTGATTATCTCCCCGCATGTTCACTTGCTCTGCATTGTCCTCCAGGCGCCAAGGACGCACTTGAACCTTGAGTCCCTCAAAAGGGAAGTCATGCCTCGACACGGCAGCATTGCGGTGATGAGGGTACTTGAAGCGGATGAGGAAGGGCTCGGGGAAGTGCTCCGACACGGTGACGTCCTCCGGCAGCGTGCCGGCGGTGGTGGAGATGGCGCGCAGCAAGGTTGCCTGGGCGTCCCTGGTCGGGTCGCGGTCGAACCACGCATAGGCCGCGTTGGAGAGCAGCTGCGTGGCCTCGGCGTTCATCTCGGGCGTGGCGTGGATGACGACGAACGTCTCGTCCGGCCTGGGGAAGTCGCCAAGCCGCGGCATGGTTGAAGTCGAGCCGGCGGCGCGGGGAGGGCCGAGCGCAGGAATAGCAGCAGCAGGCGCTGCCTTGGCTTGAGGACGGACAGCAGGTGGCGAAGCAGCAGCAGGAGGCGCAGCAGCCGACCGGCGAGCAGGTGCCGGCGAGCAGGTATCAGGGCTTGGCTCAGGCTTGGCGGGGTGGCAGCAGTTGAGGGAGCGGTGGCCCGAACGGAAGCAGCGGCGGCACTTGATAGGGTCGCGGCACTCGGAAGCTCTGTGTGCCCATCTTCCTTTGTATAGGCAGCGGAAACACCTCCCACGCAGCTAGGCTGGAGGTGCCGGCCGTTGGCCAGCAATGAATGCGGAGCGGCTTGAAGGCAAAGCCGCGCGGCGCGGGTGAGAAGACGCTCGGCCATGCCTCTGCTCCTCGAGCCCCGAGCGACGTGGCCTTGAATCTTGACGGGACGACGCAGCAGCTTGGAAGGCAGTAATGGCTTGACCCAGACCTTTCCACCCACCCGCTGCATTGAAGCGAGCTGCGGCCGGCCCTGGTGGCGCACGCAGCTGCTCCTCAGGCGTCTCAGGAACCTCTTGAATCGACACGGAGGCGCCCGTGCGGCACGCCGGCGGCGACAGCTGTGGCTGATCCAGATCTGCAGGACGGAAGAGAGCGGACGGGGGGATTACCTGGGGGACAAAGCCGACCGGGATCTGAGTCGGTGGCGGCGGCAATGGTTGGCGGGGTCGGTCGCCCGGCCGGCGGCGCGGGGCGAACGCGGGGGGCGGGGGCACGGGAGCTCCAGACTTCCATCTTTTTCACTTTTCCTGTCACTGAATTGATGTTGCCATTTCCCGATGATAAGTCCACTTCACAAAATGTAAGGTGTCTATGCTTAGTCAATAGTCAACATCTTCTAAGTTTGATCAACTTTATGCAGAAAATTATTAACACTTACAATACTAAATTCATATCAATAGATTCACCATGAAGTATATTTTCTCAATAATTTTATTTGATATTGCAAATATTCATATTTTTGTGTATAAACTTAGACAAACTTTAAAAATGTTGACTTTTTAACTAAGCTTAGACACATTACATTTTGGGACGAAGGAGTACCTATTTTAGAATAGTGCCAGGCTACAAAAATCATCCAGGCATTCAGGGTAAGCGGTATTTGCAAGGTTCAGCCAACACAACTGGCGAAAAAAATATATCCTCAGATCCATCATTTCAGTTATCATCACAGACAAACAATGCACAAAGTATGAGTTAGATGAACGTGTAACTTATTCTTTGCCTTCGACCTCACACATTGCATATTGCAAAGATAAACAACTTTGGAGAAGTCCTGGTATGATTAAGATCTTATTGTGTCTGATGTGGGGTAAAAAATAAAGATACCTTAGGCAAAGAGGGTGGGATGGTGAACATTGTTCTGTGCTTCTGATGAGAGCATTGATCATCTATTCTTTGTGTTCCATTTATAGGTGGGCTTTGTTTCAATGTGCTTTCGCTACACCTCCTCGACCGGAAAAAATGGCTGATTTGAATGGCTGGCTAGACAATTTCAAAGGCAGGAAGTTGCTGTTAAAATCTGCGTGTCTACTACTTTTTTGGTCAATATAGAAAACAATGCATTTGGCTTGTTTCGAGAATAAAAATGTCTACTGATTCTTGTACCTGCTTAATTATTGGTGTGAATTGCAGAAACAGAAAATCAAAAAGGAGCTGCAACAAGAAACTAAACTTCTGAAGGTGACACGAGACCAGAAGGCTAAAAAGAGCTTTCAGTTCATCAACAATTCATATCTCAATGCTTGCATGAGATCACAGCATAAACTATGCTTCAAGTTTGAATCCTCTTGCCACAGCAAAATATGGGACAGCTTTCCCATAAAATAGTACATAGAGATGAACCCACGCTGCAAAAAGTTCTAGCCTAAATGTTTCATATAATCACATTGTTTCAACATGAGCCGGGGATAAGTTAGAAATCCATCCCACCCATGCCGCCTCCTCCCATTGCGGGCATGGCCTTCTCTTCCTTAGCGCTCTCAACGATGATAGCTTCCGTGGTAGTCATCAGAGAGGACACACTGCAATCAAAAGGACAAAAATAGGTGTCATGGCAAATACGCACCTAAAACATTTGGCAAATCAGACAGAAGCCAAGAGAGCTTCAAGAAACTCTTAGTATATCACATTAAACTACAGCAATTCAATCCAGCTTGACAATTGTTAGTGAGCCAAATGTACGTGATCATATTCAACACAGGCATTTACAAAAAAATGCAGATAGATACAGTACCTTGCAGCATCCACCAAGGCTGTTCTGATCACTTTAAGTGGGTCGATGATACCTGCCTTCACCATATCGACATATTCACCTGGTCAAGATATACATTTACATAATCAACATCAAAACATTATTTAAACCACCATGGACAACAGAGCAATGCCAGATGAACTTTGCACCATACCTTTGGCAGCATCATAGCCCAGGTCGGTGTTATCCTGCTCCAAGAGCTTGCCAACAATGACAGCCCCTTCTACACCCGCATTTGTAGCAATGGTGTGCACCGGGGTCTGCAGAAACGTAGTCATCAGGTGATGCAACTGAGACACAAACCAATTAATTAAAAAGAAGAAAAAATCACATACCTTCAAAGCATTTTGAATAATCTGAACACCAATCTTTTGGTCAAAGTTTGCAGTCTCCAACTTGTCCAGGTCTTTTGACGCATAAAGAAGGGCAACACCACCACCTACGTACATCATAAAAAATATCAGACGTTCTGCCAAGATGATTTCCTGATATCTGATTTACACACCAAACCAAACAGCAGAGTTCAGGTATGGTACCTGGTACAATACCCTCCTCTACTGCAGCTTTCGTAGCATTTAGTGCATCAGTAACTCTGTCCTTCTTCTCACCAACTTCTGCTTCGCTCGCTCCACCAATCTTGAGGAAATTTAAGAATGAAAATTACTCGCACTAGCAATTCAGGTATGGTGCCAATTTTCTTATTGGTACTGAAGTTAAGTATTACTTGAATGTGACAATTATGCAATAGCACGATAATCTAAAATAATCATAATAAGATTTCAAAATACCTTCAGGACAGCGATACCACCAGAAAGCTTTGCCAATCGCTCTTGTATCTTTTCCTTATCATAGTCGGAAGTGCTTTGCTCAATTGCAGATCTCAGCTGTTCAAAATGAAACTAACAATGATAAGCACCGACCACAATCTTCAGTCTGATTCATAACAAACTAAGTTAATTCAACATGGAACAGACCAGCTCAGCTCTCTCTTCAATAGCCTTCTTATCACCCGCTCCATCAAGGATGACTGTGTCATCCTTAGATACTGTAACCTGCAAGCACACACTTTGTCACTTCCATTCAATACGCATGTTCAACACATGAATACACATGGGTCCAGTCAAGTTTTAGAAGTTATTATGAACAGAGCAAACATCTTAGATTGTACTTACAATTTAGCAGTTTGCTCTAAAATGTAAGCATGGGTCCAGTTCAAGTTTTAGAAGTTATCAAAACACTGGTACACAAGCTCCTCTACAAGAATCAAACTAACAGTGTTGCTTATCTGTCTAACAACAATATTCCTTATAAAAGTTGAACAGTACTATACCTACAAGTCTACAAACGTAGATATATATTTAGCGCTAAAGAGATAAACCTAATTCGTCACAAACAGGATCAATTTTACTTCCAGCAAGTGATGTTTGTTATTTTATTGAATGAGTTGGATGTAAGGTCCAAAACAAAATGTACAATCCAACACCAGTAAAATGTCTTACCTTCTTGCAGGTACCCAGCATGGTAGGCTCAAAGCTCTTAAGGTCCATTCCAAGTTCTTCAGTTATGACCTGATCCCAAGGAGTTGCAAAATTCAGTGAAAATGGATGGCATGATTTGCTAACTGTAAAACGGGCTAAAATAAAAACTGATGTCAGGATTTTAGTAGACTTACTTCTCCACCTGTGAGGATAGCAAGGTCCTGTAAGCTGGATTTCCTGTTCTCTCCAAAACCAGGAGCTTTAATCGCACAGACCTACATTTCATGTCAAGTTAGATGGATAAATTCTATATCAGAGTAGCCACTAAGCAAATGGAGAGTCAGACTACCTTAATGCCTGCACGAAGCTTGTTAAGAATCAACATACCCAATGCATCACTTTCTAGATCTTCTGCAACTATAAGCAGAGCCTTTTGCTTCTGTTTGAGCAGAAATATGGGGCATTAGTTTGCAATACAGGACACCATAGCAAACTAGAATTAGAAATGCAAACAAAGAAATACCTGGTGAGCGTACTCCAACACTTTTATCAGTGCTTGAAGGTTGGATACCTTCTTATCATGTATCAAGATTATGGGATCATCTAGTTCCTGAAACAGATAAACATAAATATACAACCAAGATAAATATAAGGTCAAACAGTAGATTTAACACTAAGAAGAAAGCAGAAAACAATACTTACACACTTCTGTGTCTTTTGGTTGGTAATAAAGTACGGAGAGATGTAACCTCTATCAAGCTTCATGCCTTCCACGACTTCAAGCTCGTTGTATAGTGTGTTACCATCCTATGAAATATTCAATGAGTTTATAATGACATGTGTAGTACACAAACGATATAAGTTTATTCATGAAACTCTAATATGAACCCAACTGAGCACGTAAAAAGGCAAAATTGAGCTGCAAATTATGTAATCGCTGTACTGACGGTATTTGAAGCTTTGACTTACCGCAATGGTGATAACTCCCTCTTTACCAACCTTCTCCATAGCCTTTGCAATGAGCTCACCAATTTCCCTTTCACCATTAGCAGATATAGTACCAACCTTCAAGTAAAAAAAAAAGATATAGTACCAACCTTTAGAAAAAGGGCAATCAATAAATAATCGTGCATGTATCCATAAGAGGATAACAGAAACATGCAAGAAAGACTTCTGAGTGATTGCAGATCTAGAGTTACCTGTGCTATTTCCTCAGATGTATTGATCATTCTGGCCATGCCCTTTAGGTTTGTCACCACAGAATCAACAGCCATTGAGATACCACGTCTCAGATCCATTGCATTCATTCCAGCTGCAACCGACTTACAACCCTCAGTGAATATTGCCCTTGTCAGAACAGTGGCACATGTTGTACCTGAAAGTTTTCAAACGTCAACACAGCTGCAAGGGCCCTTAAATGAGTGATAAGGAATTTCAACAAAAACTAGAAAGAACAGAATGAAGAGAATGAAGAGAAATACTACCTCCGTACCAAAAATATATGACATTCTAGTAGGCTATTTCAGCTCACTAAAGCGTCTTATATTTTGTAACAGAGGAATATAAACATGATGACTAAATAAGACTGTAAAATATTTAAGTGAGGAATACAACTAAATTTACCAAAAAAATCAAAACTTATTCGTAACAAGTGTGATACAATAATTTCCAATAGAAGAAAATATGAGCAACATGAGGTTGACAGAAAGGAGCAGCAGAAAAGGAAAAGCCTCCACAATTACTTGTTTCTGGTTCTAATTTTGGTTAACTACACTCGATAATGCTGGTCAGTGTTGAGGAGGCAAGTCCATAAAAATATATGGGCATGACGATAAGCTTGAAGGGCATTGATAGTGCAGAACTAAGGTCATACCATCCCCAGCAGTATCATTTGTCGCATTAGCAACCTGCTTGACAAGACTTGCACCAACATTCTTGACTCTGTCACTGAACTCAATGCTCTTAGCAACAGTGACTCCATCCTTTGTAACTTTGGGAGCACCAAAGCTTTGCTCAATAATAACAGTGCGCCCCTGTAACACAAGCATGTATGAGCTCAAAACTGTTTGACAAAAAAACTCACTATCTACTACTTAAACCAACCAAAAAAAGGTATCACAAGCCAAGATTAACATAACTACTAAAGGCATCAGATGAATCATTACTTCCATGGCCTTGGGACCCATAGTCAACTTAACTACTAAAGCCAAGATTTGTTTTGAAATTTTCAACTAAATTTCATGCGCAAAACATCACCATGGTTTAAAAGCAAGATGGTGCCTAATACGCATACTATAGGTATGGGAAGATGTACATATACTTACTGCTACAGTGCTGTTAGGCAAGCACTAGTCTAGGACTGGCTAATGGTCCAATTCATACATCTGATAGTAGCAACCTAGTGTGAGAGCACTAGCAGCCATAATCTTTCATGTCTAGAGCAATCAGACTCTCAGATCACGATCTCTGCACATGGACAATGCAGGAGAACAGTCATACCTTGGGACCCATAGTCAACTTAACCGCATCGGCCAACTCTTCAACACCGCGGAGCATCAAGGCCCTGGCGTCGACCCCGAACCTGATGTCCTTGGCGGCATAGTTCCTGCTCCAGGCGAGCCTGCTCCCGACCTGGCGGGCGCTGCTCCCGGCTTGCCTGCACAACGAGGAACACACATTTTCAGCGACTCGATTCGCACGAACCAAAAACACCCCAGCGCGGCAGCGCGCCGGAGCGTGAGAGGGAGGAAACGGCGGAGAGGACGACTCACCGGGCCTTGGAGGCGAGGCTGGCGGCGGCGCGGTACATGGCGATGGAAGGTGGGTAGGCGGCGTTGGATCTTGCGGGTGGTTTCTGCGAGCGAGGAGGCGGCGAGCGGCGGATGGATGGGTTGAAAAGGGGGAGAGCAACTTGGAGAAGGGGAAAGAACTGGGGAGCGGGGGAGCGGCTAGCTGCCTCTCTAGAAGGATCGCGGGGTTTAGGGTTTAGCCGCTCGGGCTCGTGGGCCTCCACCTGGGCCGCGCAACGGCCCGGCCTGGCGGTCCCGGCCAAGCGGGCTTGTGAGTGGGCGGGTGGGTCCCGCACGCGGACGCCGCGGTTACCTTGTTTGCGGACGGAAGGGGGATCTGATCTCCGCACCGGAACTCCACTCCCCGCCCGCGCCGGCCGGCGAGGTCAGGTCCCTCCTCCCGTCCCTCCCCGTCGAGTGTGGTGGTCCGGGATCCGGCGCCATGGGGTTCCTCGAGGACTTCCAGGCCAGTGAGTGTCTCTTCCCTCTCCCGCCGCTAACCCTCGCCTCTAGGGCACAAGCTCGTTTCGTACTGTGCTGTATGTTTAGGCGCGGATTAGTAACACAGTTCCGGGATGCGCTGCCGATTAGGCATCCCTAGCAGGCTGTTTTCTCCTCGATTGATTCGTCCGATACTTGTGACGTGCTAACTAAACCGGCCTATGGCTATGCTAAATGCGATGAAGTACGAATTATTCAGTTTCAGTTCAAGTGCATTTTTCTTGCTATAAGTGCCGCCTTAAAAAATTGCTTGATGTTTTGCGGTATCGTAAATTAACTTGAAACATCTTACTTTGTTGATGCTGGTATCCAATGCCATGGTGGTTATGTAGATGAGAAATAGCTTGCTAACTTCCGCCGAGGAGCTGCCCTTGCATGAGTAGCCCTACCTTTTGTACCATGTGACCTTTGTACTAGACTACTGGTTCTCGACAAAATTCTTCTTGTCGGTACTCGCATGCTTCCTTGCACATATGGGTTAACTGGAACCTAGCATATATATATAGTTGGTTTAATGGACATTGTGCGACTGATTGATTTGCAACTAAAGGCATAAGCTTCTAGCCCAAAACCTGTGTCATGTTTTCCTGATTCAACTTATCTCTTCAAATGGTAACCTCGTCACTGAGACCGTTTTTGTACATCAATGCATGCCTAAATGTAATATCCTATTTGATTCTTGTCAGGTGTTGAAACATTGCCAGCTATGCTGCACAAGAATTATTCATTAATGCGAGAGCTTGATAAAAGCTTGCAAGGTATACACAACACTGAATGCCCCGTTGTATGCCACCATGAACTGATCCATCCATGCATCCAACAAAGAACCCGCTCTCTTCATCTTCTCTTATTATGTCTAGATAACTTCATCTTCGTGTGAATAGATAACTAAATCTGAGCACAATGGATGGCTAGTTAGTCCCAGATGCATCTTAAGATTATATTGTTTATGTATAGCTTGTGCATGCAAATTTTGCTCATCCATTTTGTTTCATAAATTTTTGTGTGTTGGAAGGAACACCAGTGTACTGTTTTTTTTTCGGACTACTGTTGAGCACTATTTCTTTTGAAACAAATAGGCCTATGCAACAAATAAGGTAGTACTACTTGCAGGATTGTGGACAATAATGTAAGATAGCATTTAAAAATTGGAAGTCTGTCAATTATATATCATCTTAACTGATTAAGATCCACTAGCCTTAACTT
The DNA here is from genome assembly GCA_007115705.1 of Dactylis glomerata. Lineage (NCBI taxonomy): Eukaryota > Viridiplantae > Streptophyta > Magnoliopsida > Poales > Poaceae > Dactylis > Dactylis glomerata. The sequence goes on along the minus strand of QXEO01001330.1, from coordinate 1,268,729 downwards.
GATGAACATCAGTTATATTATCTTGACTGAGTCATGGCATGGTTAACCTGCAATCTTCGGAAATAGCTTGATAAGTGGATATACATTATATTGTCCAGGCTTGGCAGTAAGCTTACTGGTTACTCCATCTGCTCTTTCTTAGATTTTTTAGGAAGCGTGCAGTCAACTTTAAAAAAATAGCACTAATATACTGAGTATTTGGATTTGCCATATTCTAGTGTTATTTAAGATCTCATAAAAAAATTATTTTAAACAAATTTTACAGACACTTACATGGAAAATTCTGCATGGTAGCATTTAGTAATTTGAAGTCTGTCAAGTATATATCATCTTAACTGATTAAGATCCACTTGCCTTAACTTGATGAACATCAGTTATGTTGTCTTGACTAAGTCATGGCATGGTTAACCTGCAATCTTTGAAAATAGCTTGATAAGTTGATATACATTGTATTATTGTCCAGGCTTGGCAGTAAGCTTACTATTTACTCCATATGCTCTTTCTTAGATCTCTTAGGAAGTGTGCAGTCAACTTACAACATTTTGACCACTAATATGCAGAGTATTTGGATTTGCCATGTCCTACTGTTATTTGAGATGTCACAAAAATATATTTTCATCTCGTCACATTTTGAACATATTTTACTAAAACTAAATGGAAAGTTAATCATCAAAGGTATGGAGACTGTTGATGTCTAAGCAAAAAAAAAGTAGAGCTAGTATGTAGTTGCAAAAGTGTAATGTAAACTAGCTTTATTTCTCTGACTGATCTTAGCCCCACTTTGTGCTTATGATCAGGTGTTCAGCTGGAAAATGAGCAGCGCTGTCAACAGGAAATAGAGGACATTAAGCATGGACTTGAATCTGGAAGTATTACATATGAGCCAGCAAAACTTAAATTTTCTGATGAAGCAGTCGAGGAGCAAAAACATTGTGTTAGAATTGCTGATGAGAAGGTGGCTTTAGCCACACAAACTTATGACCTGGTAAAAGTCTACATTTAGCTTTAATCTTAAGACATTTTTTTCTCAACTTTGACCAACTTTATAAAAAAAAGTAGCAACATAGGTAACAACAAATTAGTATTTTATGAAACTACATTTCAAATGAATCTAGTGATACTAATTTAGTTTCATAAATGTTGCTACGTTCTTCTAGAAAGTTGGTCAAATGAAAGAAAGTTTGACTTAAGACAAAAGGAAAATGAACACTTATTTGTGGATGGAGGGAGTATGTTGTCTAATTTGATGGGGGTAGGTAGACTATATAAGGAGAATTGAACCTGTCCTGCCTTTCAGTTTGCGTGAATAAATAGTAAAGTGACATAAGGTCCAAATGGATGGTTTTGATATTTAATTTCTCCTCCTTTCTACTAAAAAAAGGAAAATATCAATTTGTGGTATTAATTTTTTTCTCAATGCAACTGGAAAGAAAGGCATGCCACTTTTATATCTTATCTTAGTTATCCATTTTGTTACCTTCCATTTTGTCAGAGCAAAACATATATGCATCTTAGATCTTACCCACAATGATGCTTTGTGTCCCAAGTAACAGAATTTGTTAATTAGATTTGTCATAGATTGAGAAATTTACTGTGTAGTTTATGCCTTGCTAGGTTCTCCTGCGTAAGCATGTCTAATGGCATTGCTCAGTGCTCCTGAATTGTTAATATGCGGGATTTTGATTGTGCTGATTAGGTATGTGATATAGGTTGACGCTCATATCCAACAGCTTGATCAATATATGAGGAAGCTTGAAGAACTTCGACAAGGTATGGAAGTACCCATTTGGATGACACTGCAGTTGCATAACATGTTTTTCTTACTGAGAACTTGTCCGTGTTTTTTGTGAGCAGAAAAGGAGGCAGCAGCTGCAGCTGTGGCTGTGGCAGATACAGCTGTTGCTGCTACTTCAGCTGCTCCTGCTAGTGCCGGTACCTCAAGGTCTTCAGCTGCCGACGCTACTCCAAAAATCGGAAGAACTGGCGAAAGAGGCAGAGGAGGGCGAAAGAAGTATGTTCTCCATCTGAATACGATTAAGCAATAAGACATTTGTACTTTTCGCTGTAACAGCACAACTCTCGTTTGCAGGGCCAAGGTACCCACGGAGCCACCACCGATAGATCTTGAATTGCCTGTCGACCCTAATGAGCCGACGTACTGCTTCTGCAACCAAGTCAGCTATGGCGAGATGGTCGCGTGCGACAACCCTGAGGTAAGTGTCACCCTCCTCCTTAGTCTGTTCTTCTCAAGCACCCTCAATCTTGCTTCTGCTCGGTTTTCTGAGTGTGCTGATGTTCTGTTTCGCAGTGCAAGATAGAGTGGTTCCACTTTGGATGTGTAGGCTTGAAGGAGCAGCCGAAGGGGAAGTGGTACTGCGCGAGCTGCAGCTCGTACCAAAAGAAGCGGAAAGGCAAGTGAGATTCGTGTATGGTCTTTATGCTAGGAGGAAGTAGGCGCTTGGTTGCCCATGGTGATCGTTGGATGCCGTTGTGCCGAGCAAAGAACATGTTACTAGTGGTCTGTGGCTGCTTACTGTTGGCATGTGGCTGTTTGGGACGCAAACTGAATGTACCTTGAGTGATCGTGTACAACATCACCGAGGAGTGCCCGTGCCGTAGATATCTGGCCCCTTTCGGAACTCTGGGAGTCTCTTCTTTTCTGAGGGGAAATGATCACTGAAATTGCTGGAATATTTCTGCACTCGTTTAGGCTTGCTAGTGGCTAGTACTGTCGCTGTGCGAGGCGATTTGTATGTGTGGAAAAGCTTTCAGCTTTTTTGGCTGTTAGATACTTTCCGAAGGGTTCCATTTACAGTCTTCTATAATTATATTTTACTATACTACACTAGTAGTGAAACTACCAGTCATCCACGATTCTTTCCAGTTCTTGTTCTTTCAGAAAATATAAGACATGTCGACCGACAGCCGTGCATTGCAGCGGCCCACGTCTACGTGCATAATGTACCGTGTAGCGTACTGCGTACACAGCCATGCTGTCAACGACAGACGAGGCGAGGGCAATAATGGCCCCCATTGGGCATTCGAAAGCTCAGCGTCTGTTTCTGCCGTCTCGAGCAGAGATCAATGGGGGCCGGGCCAGCCACGCCAAAAGGCTATCACACTCTCCACCCGCAGTTCTATCCCAGCGTGGGCTCCGGCTCCCCCGTAAAAAGGTCGCTCTGCTGCCATGGCCACTGCCCCAGAAGGCCAGACGGAGGCACTCGAGGCACGGCTGGAAGGGACACGCTACAGGCGGCACAAACGCCGGGAGGAAGCGAGAGATTAGAGCAAATTTGTAGCCGGCATGGACGATTAGCTGGACCATTTTAGGGGGAAACGTGGATTACCGGACCGTAGGGCGCCCAGATTCTATCTGCCACCGTACGTATATGTTAGAGATTCGAACTGTACACCTTTGCAGAAAAGGACCTCGGCTTTTGGATATTCAACCCGCGGTCTCGGAGAGAAGACGGTATAAAAACCGGGCAATCCCCAGAAACCCTAACCCTAAATCAGAATCTCACCCACCCCCACCTCCCACCGCCCCGTGCTCTGGCGGCGCCCCCACCCACCCCGCCTCCCACCGCCCACCGGCGACCTCCCACCCTCCCACCGGCGACCCCGACCGTGGCCGGCCTCGCACCCTGATGCCCGCCGGCGCCGTCCTCGCGCCCGACCACCTCTTCTCGACAACCGACGCTGCACGTGGAGGGGACTTCCGCCCTCCACCACTTCTCGATCTCTGCGACCAGGGTCAAACCCCATCAGATCTTGACCCCGATGGCCGCACGGCGTCCCTGCCTCGCCGCCGGTCTGCCTCGTCATATCTTTTTCTTCTTTCTATTGGATATTTTTCTTCTTTCTTTTGGGATTTTTGCAGTGATCTATTTGTATGAATCCAATGGATTTGTTCACATGTGTCTTTGGTTTCTTATGAACAAATCACTAGAACTTTTTCACATGTATCTATGGATCCGGTTCTGTGTGTATGGATCTGTTACTTTTTGTATGTGATCTCTGTTACTTATGATTATTTGTTAAGAACTTTATGGTTTCAGCACGAAAACACGATCTACTAAAAAGAACCAGATCCAGATGTTCACATGAACTTTATATTTTCAGCAATGGATCCACATATAAAATTGTCAGGAACTTTATAATGAAAGATAGCTGACAGGATGACTAGAAGGACCACCTAATAATAATCTAAAAGAGTTTAGGGTTTTTTTCATATTTTTTTTATAACCAATCTTGATGCAGGGGAGAGAATAGACGGTAGCTGATAAGGTCCGGGCACCATACCGTCCTGACAAAATCGGCGTTACGTTTTAGGAGCGTTGGTAGGTCTTTCTTTGAAATTGAGGCCGGCCTTACACATTGGTGCTCCCAAAACGTCGGTCACAAAAAGCTAAGATATCTCAGTTTTTTATATAAATAGCAATATATATGCTATAAATAGAAATTTAAGCAATATTATATAATTTAAATATGCAAATACACCAAAGGTGCTCCATATGCAATGCACCGTAGGGCAGCCGTGCATTTCTGAACTGACGTGAACCTCTACTTTCGAGTGCAATCTTTCTTGTACATGAAGTAGTCATCGTAGTTCCTCACGCCTTGCACAATCTTCATGAACAGATCCTTGTTCATCTAGAATCAGCGCTGAAATTCCTTTGGTGTATTTGATGCGTCATCCGCAAAGTAGTCGAAGTGCAGCAGCATGGCGCCTGCGTTGCGTCCTGATGGCGCGGTGATGATGGTGCTAGAAAACTTGTTGACGTATAGTTGATGAAGTAAATGACCGGCCAGTTGGAAACCCCAAGAGAAGGTTTGATGAATATAGCAGCAAGTTTTCGCTCAGTTACGAAACCAAGGTTATCAATCCAGTAGGAAAAAGCCAAACGACTGAAGGTGATGCCCGCTAGCTTCGCGACAGCTCCGGACAATTTATAGGGCGCCTCGTCCAAGCTTTGCTTTGCGAGCGGCAACGTGGAACCTGCACACAACACAACCAAATACTTTGTTCCCAAATTACGATGAGGTTGTCAATCTCACCGGTTCGCTTGAAACAAAGGGTATGAGCGTATCTAGTGGAAAGCAATAGTAATATGCGAGTAAAGTAAACAGTGCGAGTAAAGTAAACAGGTGATAGCAATATGAAGGAAATAGGACCGGGGTCCACAGTTCACTAGTGGTATCTCTCCATAAGATAAAATAACACATGCTGGGTAAACAAATTACAGTTGGGCAATTGATAGAATAAAGACAACGTGCATATGTCGAGAGGATCACTATGAGATTTACTCTGGGCATTACAACAAAATACATAGACCATCATCCAACTGCATCTATGACTAATAATCCACTTGTGGCGAATCAATCTGAGAACTCCATAAGTATTAAGTTGCGAACAACAGATAACTGCATTAAGCAATGTGTGTAATGTAAACAAAGCATATGCCCTTGAGCATATGAATGTTGTTTTCTCCCTAATGGCAACAGCACATCTACAACCTTAGAGGTTTCTGTCACTCCCCCAGATTAAACAGAGGCATAAACCCACTATCGAGCATAAATACCCCCTCTTGGAGTCACTAGCAACTACTCGGCCAAGATAGCTACTAACAACGGAGAGCATGCAAGATCATAAACAACATAGAGATAACATAAGATAATATTCAGCACATCAACTCAATCATAACACCAATATTCATCGGATCCCAACAAACACAACATATAGAATTACATAACAGTGATCTCGATCATGTAAGGCAGCTCACGAGATCTAAACATGAAGCACATGGTGGAGAAGACAACCATCTAGCTACTGCTATGGACCCATAGTCCAAGGTAGACTACTCACTCATCGCGCCGGAGGCAAGCATGGCGATGAAGAAGACCCCCGGTGGTGATTCCCCTCTCCGGCAGGGTGCCGGGAAGAGCTTCTGGACCCTCCCGATCTCGGGTCGACGGCGGCGGCGGATCGCGATGTATTCTGGAAAAGTGATCGAGTATTTGTGCCAGGGGCGGCGTCAGAAGTGGACCAGGGGGCCCACACCACAGGCCGTCGCGGGCCAGGGGCAGGCCGCGCCCCCTGGTGGTGTGGCCGCCCTATGGCTCCTTTCCGTCTCCTCTTCAGTTCTCTGGAAGCTTCGGTAAATATCTGGACGTCTGGCTTTTGTTTCGTCCAATTCCGAGAATATTTCCTGTGTAACTTTTCTGAAACACAAAAACAGCATAAAACAAAGAACTGGCACTGTGGCATCTCGTTAATAGGTTAGTTCCAGAAAATACATAAAAATGCCATGAAGTGTAACGAAACACTAAGCAAATGGTGTAAAAACAAGCATGGAGCATCAAAAATTATAGATACGTTAGAGACGTATCAGCATCCCCAAGCTTAACTCCTGTTCGTCCTCAAGTAGGTAAGTGATAACAAAAGAATAATTTTTGAGGTGACATAAACCTACACAATCTTGATCAACTATGTAAGCGTTGTGCGCTGGGATCAAAAGAACTTAAAACATGGGCATGAAAGATATAATCTTGATAGAAGAAACTTAGCAACCATGTTATAACATGAAAATGAACACAAATGAAAGATCATGAAAATGAAACAATGAAAGTCAAACGTGTGTTCAAATCATAAGGAAAAACATACAAATGGTTTTCAGCTTGTCCTTCATGAGAGAGCAAAACATAAATGCATAGGACACCTTCAAGTTTAAGAGGGCGACTAGATATAAGTAATTTAAGAACAAGTGAAACCAACAATATGAATCAATCAATGAAAACTTTGGGACAATGCACATTATACTCAAAATGACAACTATGCTCTCTTAGACGGTGCATAAAGGTAGAAGGTGGTGACTCAACATAAAAGTAAAAGAAAGGCCCTTCGCGGAGGGAAGCAGTGATTAAATATGTGTTAGAGCTTTTCATTTATAAAACATAGAGATAAAAATTGGGTTTTGAGAGGTGGTTGTTTCATGTCAATGACTGCCAATGGGGTCTTACTATCTTCCATAATAAACAAGTGAGAGCGGTTCCGAGTTCTTTGAAAATTTGGCACATTGGTGCTCTTTTATAAAGCTTTGGCACTCCTCCCCACCTTTTTTCCTTTCTCAAACCATGGCTAACCGATTCCATCGGGTGCCCACCAACATTCACATACCATGGAGGTGTGCCTTTTTTTCTTTTTAGAAATGAGATTGCAATGGTCTGACCAGCTCTCATGCAAAATTAATGACGAGCAGATGAAGCTGCCTAGTCGAGGGGTACTTAATTTAATATGGAAGATAGCAATTCCGACCACTACGTCCTCATGAACTAAAAATAGTGGCACAAAACGAGAAGTAGTTGAAAGTTTTTGAAAGGTAGCACATGAAAATTTACTTGAAATGGCTTACAAATACCATGCATAGGAATTTATAGTGGACACAATGGCAAACTTGGTTTTTAGGAGTTGGATGCACGAGTAGAGCTCATACTCAGTACAAAATGAAGGCTAGCAAAAGACTGGGAACGACCAACTAAGAGAGCAATAACGGCCATAATCATACATAGCGACAAAGCGACATTAAAAGAAGCATAAGATGGCATCGAAAATCAAAAACTAAATGATCATAGAGGCTTATGGCGACTTTTTATGAGTCTAACATGTGTGAGCATGCGCCAAGTCAACCCAAATAAAGCATCAAAGGAGAAAACCAAAATAATGCTTCCAAATAATTAAAACAACGCATGATTTTTTCAAAGGCTCATTAAGCAATCTCGGTCATTTGAGACAAGTCATGCTACAGCAAAACCACTAAGCATACTATCAAAAAGACATCAAGCACGACATGCAAAAGCTTAGGCCGCAGTCTACACAAGCTCCTTCTTGTACCACTTTTTTTTGCATAAAGCTTTTTTCTCTTTTCCAACACCATTCGAACTTTTTATAAACAACTCTTTTGATGAAAACCAACATGGACCAGAGGTCAAAATACACCTTAATGCAAATATAAAAAAAGATCTGAACAAAAATCAAGGCAAAAAATGAAAGCTAAACGCAATTCTAGAAAAAGAGAACACTCGTTGAAACGATAAGAGTGAAAAACGGAGTGTTCTTGGCAAATGAAAAGCAAGGCAACTTCTCCAAAAGAAATTTGTTGGGGTCCAACCATTTATTGCAGCAAACAAAACTAAACAAAACTGAAAACTAAAACAACTGATGCTCCAAGAAAAACGCATAATGCATGAAGCAATAAAAATATAGTGTCTTGAAAGGTGACCTGATTTTTGCCGATGAAGAAGGGGGTGCCTCGGGGGCATCCCCAAGCTTTGACGCTTGTACTTCTTGGATATTTCTTGGGGTGAAATGGGCATCCCTAAGCTTGAGCTTTTGTCTATTCTTCAACTCATCTCATCATTCTCCAATCCCTACACTTGAAAACTTCCTTCATACAAAACTAAACACAAATCTATTAGCAACATTAGTGTAAGCATAACATTGAATCAACCCTTTTTGCTTCAGGTTTCAACTCAAAACCACCACATATAAATCATATACTACTATAGCAACTTCCCCAAAAGTTCCGTGATCAAAAGACCTAAAAAAGAAAGCGATAAAGCGGCAAACACAAATACTGATAGAAATCTGTCAAAACAGAATAGCTGATAAAGGTCGAATTTTTAGAGGGTTTTCTGTTGCTCAAATCAAAAAGTGTTCAACTAATGAAAGTTTGGATATAACCTGGGGCATATGCACAAGAAATATCAGGTCCAAAAGATATTCTGATAATTTTCACGAATTTTTATGGTGCAGCACCGAAAACTGTTTCAGGACAGCAACATCCCCAAATCTTACCTCACTCAAATTAGAGGCTTCTCTTGGCACAAAAACGAAATAAAAAGGATAAGGAGCGGTTATTACAGTAGTAATAACTTCCAAGACTCAAATAAAATAAAAAGAACTGATAGTAAAAAACATTGGGTTATCTCCCAAGAGTGCTTTTCTGTAACGCCTTTGAGCTAGGCGCAGAAAAGTGCGAATCAAGTATTTTTGAAAGAATCATTAAGATCAACTGTTTCCTCAAGATCACCACTTACCACACTAGGCACTTTAGAGGTTTCCAAAGATGATTCAACCTGCAAGTCACTCTTAGTTGAACTAAAAGTCTTACTAATCTTAAAAACATGTTGCGGTTTAGGCACAGACACCTTGGGAACATACATAAATTTTTGCTCTTTTCCAACAACGTTCAACAAAGCAGGCTTAATCTCATAAAAATTTGCAGCTGGAGCAGGTAGCGCAATAGGAGTGCAGATAAAATCACTATTATTAGTGCTAGTAAAATCACACAACTTGGTGTTCTCAGGAGTAGCCATTCTAGCAAAACTAAAAGTAGACAAGTAAAAACAACTATAAAGGATACTAAATTTTTTGTGTTTTTGATAAAACGATGCAAGTAAAAATAAAGTAAAGCAAAACTTAAAAGAAAGTAAAGGATGTGCGTGCGAAACTCCCCTTGCAGAAGTCTTCTTTTTCCCCGGCAACGGCGCCAGAAAACTTGTTGATGGCGCGGTGATGATGGTGCCAGAAAACTTGTTGGCTTGTAGTTGATAAAGTAAATGACCAGCCAGTTGGAAACCCCAAGAGAAGGTTTGATGAATATAGCAGCAAGTTTTCCCTCAGTTATGAAACTAAGGTTATCAATCCAGTAGGAAAAAGCCAAACGACTAAAGGTGATGCCCGCTAGCTTCGCGACAGCTCCGGACAATTTATAGGGCGTCTCGTCCAAGCTTTGCTTTGCGAGCGGCAATGTGGAACCTGCACACAATATAACCAAATACTTTGTTCCCAACTTACGATGAGGTTGTCAATCTCACTGGTTCGCTTGAAACAAAGGGTATGAGCGTATCGAGTGGAAAGCAATAGTAATATGCGAGTAAAGTAAACAGTGCGACTAAAGTAAATAGGTGATAGCAATATAAAGGAAATAGGACCAGGGTCCACAGTTCACTAGTGGTGTCTCTCCATAAGATAAAATAACACATGCTGGGTAAACAAATTACAGTTGGGCAATTAATAGAATAAAGACAACGTGCATATGTCGAGAGGATCACTATGAGATTTACTCTGGGCATTACAACAAAATACATTGACCGTCATCCAACTGCATCTATGACTAATAATCCACTTGTGGCGAATCAATCTGAGAACTCCACAAGTATTAAGTTGCGAACAACAGATAACTGCATTAAGCAAACTGTGTAATATAAACAAAACATATGCCCTTGAGCATATGAATGTTGTTTTCTCCCTAATGGCAACAGCACATCTACAACCTTAGAGGTTTATGTCACTCCCCCAGATTAAATAGTGGCATGAACCCACTATTGAGCATAAATACCCCTCTTGGAGTCACTAGCAACTACTCGGCTAAGATAGCTACTAACAACGGAGAGCATGCAAGATCATAAACTACATAGAGATAACATAAGATAATATTTAGCACATCAACTCAATCATAACACCAATATTCATCGGATCCCAACAAACACAACATGTAGAATTACATAACAGTGATCTCGATCATGTAAGGTAGCTCACGAGATCTAAACATGAAGCACATGGTGGAGAAGACAACCATCTAGCTACTGCTATGGACCCATAGTCCAAGGTAGACTACTCACTCATCGCGCCGGAGGCAAGCATGGCGATGAAGAAGACCTCCGGTGGCGATTCCCCTCTCCGGCAGGGTGCTGGGAAGAGCTTCTAGACCCTCCTGATCTTGGGTCGATGGCGGCGGCAGATCGCGATGTATTCTGGAAAAGTGATCGGGTATTTAGGTTTTTCCCGTCGGGAGGTCTTTATAGGCGAAGGGGCGGCGTCAGAAATGGACCAGGGGGCCCACACCATAGGTCGGCGCGGGCCAAGGGCAGGCCGCACCCCCTGGTGGTGTGGCCGCCCTGTGGCTCCTTTCCGTCTCCTCTTCAGTTCTCTGGAAGCTTCGGTAAATATCTGGACGTCTGGCTTTTGTTTTATCCAATTCCGAGAATATTTCCTGTGTAACTTTTTTGAAACACAAAAACAGCAGAAAAACAGGGAACTGGCACTGTGGCATCTCGTTAATAGGTTAGTTCCGGAAAATGCATAAAAATGCCATGAAGTGTAACGAAACACTAAGCAAATGGTGTAAAAACAAGCATGGAACATCAAAAATTGTAGATACGTTAGAGACGTATCACGTCTGTCGGGGGGATGACCCCCGGTAGGGTCAAGAAACTCGAAATACATGAGGTAAGTGGTTGACTTTGTGCTGGTTGACCAAGGTTGGGCCTGGCCGGAATATAGGAGTATCGGCCAGGCCGGCATATGAGACGTATCCTAGCCAGTGTTCAGATATATCGGCATAGCTGGAATACATGATAATGTGTGCCGCCATATACATAGATATGCCGGCCTAACCAAGTTGTTATATTATGCAGGAACAGGGGAGGCCAGATTACCTGACCTTGGGTCGTTGGTCCGGCATATAGGTCCGGGATATGGCCAACGGCTATATCCGGGACACGGATGTCAACTAAGGGGTCACATCCCTACAATCAAGGAGAGAAACATCCAAGCATAGAGAGAGATCATGATGAAAGGGTGCACAGTGGTGGTCTACCAACCATCACTGTGCCAAGTACCGTCCATGACATCACAGTGGAGAGGTCACAGTCCAGGAAGTACAATGTACAGGGATGTGGAGTCCCATCGAGAGCAATCAGGGAGAAAGTCAAGGGTCTCTGCCATCGTCAGCATGTCCTGTTTGGAGTGTAGCTGGTGTCATTTGGTCCATGTGACCGTTGTAACCCTGGCCACCCCTATATAAGGTGGCACAGGGAGCCCTAGCTAGGGGTTGGTCACTCTCTACTCTCACAGTTCACAGTTCATCTTCCTCCTCTCACAGAGAGCTTGGAAGCACCATTGTTGTGTATTCCATCGATCCATTTATACAGATAGTAGTGCAGGAGTAGGGGTGTTATCTCCTTACGAGAGCCCCGAACCTGGGTAGCTTGTGTGTTCCTCTCTGTCGTGCTTCTTAGTGCGCTTCCCACTCCCGAATCCTCCAGCATCTAGTTCGGTCCCCATTTAAGCCATCCCATGGCATATGTTGTTTCACCACAACGACATTTGGCGCCCACCGTGGGGCAGATCGATATGCTGGGCGGAGTGTTCATTAGGACGGGATCTGTGATAGCGGCGTCGGGAGTGCGCGTGGTCTCTGGCCTCGTCCAGAGGCTAGGCACGCTCAGCTTTATCTCCGACAACGCCGGTTGTCTTGGTGGCTGGCCGTTCCCCAGGGACGGCCGGATTATGTCTTTCGGTTCCCATGAGGTGTACGTGGGGACTGAGAGTGTTTGCAGGTATCCGGAGCAGGTGCTGGTGGCGGCGGATCCTCCGTCGCATCTGCTGGCTCACGCTGGGCGTAGCGCTCGCCCAGCAGAGTCGGCAGAGGTGATGATGGCCGGCACTACCGTGCCGCCGGCAGATGACGCCGGCAAAGCAGTAGCAGCTGTGGAAGTTACTCCGGAGAAGGAGAAGGCGAAGAGAACAGCGCGTCCGCCGCTGGAGAGGGCAGAGAACCTGGCTGGCACTTCCGGCGTGCCGGCTAGGGGCCAGCCCCTTATTCCCATCATCAACCGGCTTCTGGAGCCGGTGCAATCCGGTGATGATCCGGAGCAGACCAAGGAAGTCCTGGAGGGGACGCGTCAGGCCCTCGTCGATGAGGCCCTGGTCATGCAGCAGGAGCGGGAACGCTTCAACCGGCAACTCCGTGAGTATGAGGCTGCCCAAGGTTTTACTCCTGTGGTAACCTGGCCTAGCCAGATAGAGGAAGTTAGAACTAGAGGTAGAGATCTAAACAATTAACTAGGCAAGGATAGTAGAGCTAAAACTCATAGTGCAACCAGTACTTTGCCTAAGGTAATTTATAGCTCACCAGCAAAGAACCTTAGAGCAGCAGCAGAAGTAGCTAAGGAACTGTCTAGTTTATCCAGCGAAGCACTGCGTGAGCAGCAAGCCCGGCTTAACCAACTTTTGTCTGAAGCTAGCAAGCAGCAGGAGGCCTTTAAGAAGGCAAATCCAGGTGCCGGTGCATCTCAGTACATTGCGTCGGTGGGAGGTGCCGGCGCGAGGTCGAGGGGCCAAGCCTCGTCCCCGCATCCAAGCGCTCGGCGTGCCGGAAGTGTGACCTCCGGCCGCCGGGACAAGCAGATCCAGGTGTATGATCCGGCAATCGCCGGAAAACAAGCGATGGTTCAGAAGAATGCCGGCCAAGGTGACAAGAATATCGGCAACAAGAGTGTCGGCCAGAATGTTCCGGCCGGGCAAGGAGCACGCTCGGCCGGAGCTGGTCGGAATAACAGTGCTGGCCGGCATCAGCAGCAGGGCACCGGATATGCGGTGCAGCAGCAAGGAGGAGGCCAGCCAAGACATCGGGAAGATGATGGAAATTCCGCCCTTGCGAGGACGGGATATCAGCAACCTCAGCAGCAACAGTACCAGCAAGACCAGCAGTATGTGCAGTACCAGCCAGAGCAGCAGCAGCAAAGAATGATTCCGGGCCTAATTGCCTCCCGGCTAGGACCTCGGTCCTTGGCCCCGGATGATGCGCGCTTCAAGTTGGACAGAATTTACCAAACAGAGTTGGTAGAGAGGGAAGGAGCTCCGGGTCCTATGTGCTTTGGACCCCGGATTATGGGTGAGCCGGCACCTTACTGTTTTCAGCTTGCGCGTGGCGCGAGGACATATAACGGCAGTACAAAGCCGGAAGATTGGTTGGAGGACTACTCCACTGCAGTGAACATTGCCAGGGGAAACCTCCGATGGGCGGTGCGTTATGTACCGTAGATGCTTGAAGGCCCAGCCAGGATATCGCAGAACAATCTGCCGGCCAGAAGTATCAACGGTTGGATGGATTTTGAGGAGCAGTTTGTGTCCAACTTCACCAGTACATACAAGAGACCTAACCGCCCGCAGCAGCTAGCAAACTGCCGGCAAGGAGACTACGAGACAGACCGTGACTACCTCACTAGGTGGTGCACGTTGCGCAATTCCTGTGAAGGAGTTGTGGAGCAACAGGCCATCATGTGGTTCGCTCAGGGGTGCCGACATGGCACCATGTTGTGGCAAAAGCTTCAGAGGGAAATGCCGGCCACATTGGCCGAGCCAATCAAGATTGCAGACAGTTATGCATTGGGAGACCCGTTGCAGCCCACACTTGCCTCGCAAGGTCAGGGGCTGAGCCAGAGGAACAACAACAATGCCGGTGGATCCAGGCAGTTTTATCGCCCCGATAACCGGAACAATAGAAGAGATGATAGGCCGGATTACCGATACGGTTCGTCCCAGGTGGCGGCCGTAGAAGAAGAACAAGGGGGTGCCGGCAGTAGCCAGCGTTCGAGATATGAGGGCTATCAGCAGCCTCAACAACAGCAACAACAACAACCGCAACAACAAGCTCAGCCCTTCCAGAAGAAGAATGTCTGGATTAACAAGAATGCCGGTGCCGGCACTGGCCAGAAGAAGCAGTGGCCGAAGTATACAGCGGGTTTGGCCATGGACAAGCCCTGTGTGTTCCACACATTTCAGCCGGGTAAGCCAGCAAATCATTTGACCAGGAACTGTTCATGGCTAGACGACATATTGGCAGGTCGTGCAGGTCCCTTTGGACCAGCTAGGTCACCTGTCCCGGTAGCTCCATTGCCGCTGACAGGTGCAAATGCAGTTGCAGTCCCGCCCTGATACGTCCAAAACGTATCTACTTTCCCGAACACTTTTGCTGTTGTTTCTCCTCTAACATGTGTGTTTTGAATACAACTAACATGGACTAACGTTGTTTACATCAGAATTGCTCTGGTGTCTCGTTTTTGTGCAGAAATCCAACTTTCAGTAAAAATTCGGGAAAAATTGGCAAAAATCCTATTTCACCAGAAGACCCACGGAGCCAGAAGACGAGACGGAGGGGAGGCACGAGGCCTCCACACACACAGGGGGCGTGGCCCAGCCCTGGCTGCGCCCACCTGTTGTGAGGGCGGCTCGGCCGTCTCCTCGACCTCTCCTTCCGCCTACATATACCCCCTGACCTGAAAATATCGGGGAGATGGCGTTTTTCCCAGATAGACTTTCGCTGCACCGCCGCCATCAGAAACCATGATTTGGAACCAGAAACTTCGTTCTGGCACCCTGCTGGGATGGGGATTTGGAGGAAATCTTCATCACCATCATCACCGATGTCCCTCGATCGACCATCCATGACTCCCCCATCCATGTGTGAGTAATTCCCCCACTGTAGGTGAGGGTATGGTAGGGATTGGATGAGATTGTTCATGTAATTTGATATGAGATTGTTAGGGCATGGTGCCTAGTATCTTCTATTAGTGCTTATGACTTTGTTGCAACTTGTTGTGCTTAATGCTTGTCACTTTGGGCCCGAGTGCCATGATTTCAGATCTGAACATGTTATTATTTCTATGATGATACTTGTTGTTTATGGTCTTACCTGCAAGTTGTTTACACATATTGTTGTCCAGAACCCGAGGCCCCAAAGTGATAGAAATTGGGATAACCAGAGGGGATGGCTATGATGTGAGGATCACATGTATTCACCGAGTGTTAATGCTTTGCTCTGGTACTTTATTAAAAGGAGTACCTTAATTACCAGTAGTTTCCCTTGAGGCCCTGCTGCAACAGGCTGGTAGGACAAAAGATGTCGTGCAAGTTTCTCCTTGTGAGCACGTACGACTATATACGGAACACATGCCTATGATTGTTTAGTACTAGGATGCTTTATCATTATTTATCTGCAATTGCCCATGTCTCATTGATTTCATGAATTATCTTATCCATGCAACGCTGATGACCCACAAGTATAGGGGGTGTATCGTAGTACTTTCGATAAATAAGAGTGTCGAACCCAACGAGGAGCAGAAGGTGTTGATAAGTGGTTTTGATCAAGGATTCACTGTAAATACTAGCAAACGGGTTTTCAGGGGTATTTGGTAATACAAGTAAATAAAGTGCGAGTAAATAAAAGACAGTAGTAATAATTGCAGCAAGTGGCCCAATCCTTTCTTCAGCAAAGGACATGTCGGGGGGGTGACCCCCGATAGGGTCAAGAGACTAGAAAGATACAAGGACTATGCTTGACTTTATGCTGGTTGACCAAGGAAGGGTCTGGCCGGGATATAAGGGCATAGGCTAGGCCGGGTTATATGTGTATCCCGGCTGATATGCGGATATGCCGGATTAACCGGGATACTAACTGAGGAGTGCCGGCATATACTTGGATATGCCGGCATATCTATTTTGATGTGTGGTGCAGGAACAGGGAGGCCGGATTACCCTGAAGGAAATATGCCCTAGAGGCAATAATAATGTTGTTATTATCATATTTCTTGTTCATGATAATGTTTATATTCCATGCTATAATTGTATTAAGCGGAAACATTAATACTTGTGTGGTTTATGAACAACACCGTGTCCCTAGTATGCCTCTACTAGACTAGCTCATTGATTAATGATGGTTAAGGTTTTCTAACCATAGACATGAGTTGTCGATTAATAATGAGGTCATATCATTAGGAGAATGATATGATGGACAGATCCAAATTAAGCACTGCAATTAGATCGTGTCATTGTGTTCACAATTGCGTAGCTTTTCCTATGTCAGTATCCTATTCCTTAGATCATGAGATAATGCCACTTCCTAGTACCGAAAGAGAGCTTTGAGGTCATCAAACATTATCCTATGAGAGGGTGATCATAAAGGTGTCTCTCAGGTAATCGGAAAGTACTTGTTGGGTTGCATGTATCGAGATGAAATTTGTCCCTCCCATGTCAGAGAGATATACTCCGGGCCCACTCGGTAATCAATATCATACACCGTTTGCAAACACGTGATTAATGAGTTTAATCACAGGGTGATATTGGATTGCGGAACGAGTAAAGAGTACTTGCTGTGAATGAGATTGAACTAGGTATGATGATGCCGACGATCGAATCTCGGGCAAGTAAAATATCGCGAGACAAAAGGAATTTGTATACGGGATTAATTGAATCCTGACATCGTGGTTCACCGATAATGATCTCGTTGAATATGTGGGAGTCGATATGGATTTCCAGATCCCTCTATTGTTTATTGATGGTGATCATGTCCACACATTCTCGAACCCGTAGGGTCACACACTTAACGCTCATCGACGCTAGGGTAGTTTTGGGATTTATGGAAATTGTTTCAGAGAGTTACGGAATTGTTCCGGGAAGATGATTAATGATTTATTAATTAATTGAATTAATAAATGTTAATACATATGTTTATTTACTAGAAATAAATAAGGGCTAAAGGTAGTCCATTAGTAGTTTTGCTAAACAGACTAATTTTGTAGTCTATTTGGACAAACTATTAAATAGATAAGCAAAAGGAAAAGGCAAAAGAAAAGAAAAAAAAAAGAAGAAGACGCAGTTGGGCCGGCTGGCTGCGCTGCCCTGCGCCCTGTGCGGCGCGCACTAGCTGCCGCTCTCCTGGGCCGGCTGGGCCGGCTGGCTGCGCTGCCCTGCGCCCTGTGCGGCGCGCACTAGCTGCCACTCCTGGGCCACGCACGCCGGGCCGGTCGGTTGACTCGATCGATCACGATCGATACGATCGATTGCTGATCGCGGCCAACAGTATGCGTGCACGGCACGATGGAGATCGACCGACTTGGTTCGCACGTCTCCTTACCGCTGCCTATAAAACGAGGAAAGGACTCACGGTTCGACCGATTAGTTTTTGCTCGTGGTCGTCAGGCTGATGTTTTCTGTAGCCTTTTGCCCTAGTTTGACTAGATATTTTGTCCAATCTTCTTCCACCTCGCGAGCGTAGGCGAAGTCCTACCCGCAGATACTCTCCACCATAAGCACCACGCCGTCGTGCTGCTGATCCCATCTACCACTCCACCGCACCTTGCTGGACCAAGGAGGAGAAGTCGTCGCTGCGCTGTACGTGTGCAACGCTCGGAGGCGCCGCCCGTTGTGGCGCTTGGATCGGATCGGATCGCGAGGAGGAGACGCTAGTACGACTACGCCGACCACGTTCTATTGAACGTTTCCGCTGTGCGAATCTTCAAGGGTATGAAGATCTCATCTATCTCGCTCGTTGTTTTGCATCTCGTAGATCAGATCTTGGCTGTTCTTGTTCGTCTTCGTAAGAAAATTTTTGTTTTCTATGCTGCGAAACACTTCAGTGGTATCAGAGCGAGATCTATGCGTAGATGTTTTACACGAGTAAAACGCAACATGCTTGTTGCGGGCATTGATGTTTTCTGTTGCAAACCTCTATGTTGTGTATTTCTTATGGCGCGGTATAGTGAGATCGAAGCGGTCCAAGCCAACCTTACGCGACCTCGTTCGCGAGACCGGCTCCGCACTTGACGTGTGGCTTGTTCCACACATGCGGCTGGTGGATGCCAGTTTCTCTCACTATAGTAGTCATGGGATCTACAACGGATGTTGGCAACCATAATATCACCGTTGTGGCTTTGCGTAGGTAAGAACCGTTCTTATGCGTAGCTCCCATAAGCCACGTAAAATATGCAAACAACAAATTAGAGGCATCTAACTTGTTTTTGCAGGGAGTGTTTGTGATATGGTATTGCCACAAGATGTGATGTGTATGTTGATATATGTGATGTATGCAATGATCATGTTTTGTAATGTTTCACGACTTGCATGTCGATGAGTTCACAACCGGCAGGAGCCATATGGTTGTCTTTATAATTTTGTATGACCTGCGTGTCAACTTCTTATACGCCATGTAATAGCTTTACTTTATCGCTAAGTAGTTAGCAATAGTCGTAGTTGCTATTCGTGGTGGAGGCAATCATGGTGGAGTGATGGAGATCATGTCGGCGCGCACGCAATGGAGATCGATGTGCGAAGATTGGCTATACCATGTCACATATTGTATTTGCATGTGATGTTTATCCTTTATGTATGCATCTTATTTTGCTTTGATCGCGACGGTAGCATTATAAGATGATCCCTCACACTTAATTTCAAGATAAAATGTGTTCTCCCCTTGTTTGCGCCATTGCGAAAGATCGTCGTTTTGAAGCATCACGTGATGATCGGGTGCTATAAACTCTACGTTCACATACAACGGGTGCAAGCCAGTTTTGCACACGCCAAAATACTTGGGTTAAACTTGACGAGCCTAGCATGTACAGACATGGCCTCGGAACACACGGACCGAAAGGTCAAGCATGAGTCATATGGATGATATGATCAACATGTTGATGTTCACCATTAAAACTACATCATCTCACGTGATGATCGGTCTTGGTGTAGTGAATTTGGATCATGCCTCACTAAACAACTTCGAGGGATGTTGAATTTAGTGGGAGTTCATTAGTAATTTGATTAACTTGAACTAATTATCATGAACTAAATCTTAGTGTATTTGCATAAGTCGTTGTAGTCTTTGGCAACCGTTTTCCACCAACACTTAGTTTAAATTGAGTTAAAAGAACTATAGAATTCTGGATAATCTTTTTACGGATTAGTACCGTTTAGTTAGAATGTCAAGACTAAAGATTAAGTCCTATCGCAAACTTTAGCAAACCTCGCTTGCTCCATAAGATTTAATAAGCTGTATTAATCTAAGAGCAATGATTCAAGTTTAGCATATAAGATCATGTTTGCCTTCATGAGAAATTGATCTTCAAAATTGTTTGAGAATCAAAGTGATCTTGGAGCTGAAAGAATTGTTTCAGAAACAAACAAGAAGTGAAAGATATTTGATATCTAAAACTTTGATTGTTTGCAAAATGATGAAGTATAAATTAGTAAAGGAACATATGCTCATATTGTATGAATATATGCGAAGATTGAAGATGCTAGGCATCCCGATCACCCAACAGTTTGGGAACTAATATATACTTGCAATCATCCTTATGAGCTATAGTAGTTTCATCATGAAATTGTCATGATAAGATGGATGAAAAGGTATCGGCTAAGTTGTTTTGCCATACTGAAAGAATGCTAAAGATTATAATCTAGAAGAACACCTATTATATGATGATGGTGATCCACCTCAATGTGCAAATCCAAATCCATTAGTATTTGACTAAATTTTTGGACCATGTGTCAAATGATTGACACCACTATTGATGTTGATAGATTCTTCTAAGTGGATAGGAAAACGCTAAATAGGATCTGCAGTATATTTGGTAGAAAAGGAAAAGACTGGAAATGTCCAGCTCAGGTATATAAATGATATACATGTTATAAATACATTCTTTGCTTGTTAACAATGTAATTCTTGAGTATTCGATACTGGATTGTTGGTATGAAATGTCATACAAAGCAACACAATACAAGAACTACAATGGCCTAAGTAACTAGCAAAAGAATGTGGCAATGATGCACGTCGAGAAACAAATAAAAGTGTTATTGTGTTTTTCGCCGGCATCAAACCTAGCCTTCAAGATTTGTTATGAACATAATAATTGTTATCTTGTTCTGGTATTATGAGAATAATAGTTGTTCAAATTATTACCGTCTTCCATAATCGATGGATAGATTATTATAAATCTTGTTGGTAAAATAGATATTTGTAACACTGATGCTAAAGGTCGCAAGACAAATAATTTCACTTATTTGAAACACTGCTGTTTAAGTCATATTGGAAATAAAACATGAAAGAAATTCTATATTGATAGATTTTCGAGTCATTTGATTTTGAATTGATTGACACTTGTGAGACTTTTCCTAGAGATGATTAAACTTGTTCATTGGCCATGGACAGAGCAATCGACTAACTAAATGGAGATCATACATAATGATGTATGTAGTTCATGGTGTAAAGTCGAATGCGGTGTATTTTATATTTCATCAATGACTTAAATAGATGTATGGTATATCTACTTGATGAGATAGAATTATAAAATGATTGAAACTGTTCAATTTCTGAAGTGGAAGTTATTGTAACAAGAAAATTCAAGTATTTATGATTGGATCATAAAAGAAGAACATTTGAGTTACAAGTTTAGCAAACATCTAAGAGTTAAGTGAATTGTTTCACAAACTTGCATCTCGTGAAACGCCACATGAGTATGGAGTTTTCGATGGGTGTAATCAAACCTTGTTTGACATGGTTAGATCAATTATGAAATAAAACTACCAATATAATTTGTGGATTATGCTTTAGAGATTACTGCTTTCACTGAATAGAGTGCCATCACAATCTGCTGAAATGACACCGTACAAGTTGTAGTTGTCTTTTCTTAAATTTTGGTATGCAAGGCATATGTGTAAAATGTTTACAACCAAAATCAGATTAGTAAATCTTTGTAGGTTATCCCAAAGAATGTCGATGGGTATTTCTTCTACTATGAACCCAAACACATAGTGATTGTCACTTAAAAGTGAATTTCTTTTGAAGGAGTTTTCTCGCGAAAGGTTTAAGTGGAAGGAAGATAGAACTTGATGAGGTTATTGAATCTGAGCAAGATGATCATAGTAGCACAGCACCAGAATATGTTCTGGAAGCGGCAACTGCATTCATGGCTCACGCGTCTACAATGTGTTGTAGTCACGACATCGAAGTTCCTATTTAACCAAGTTGGTCGTAATCAAATAGCAAGATTTGAGAAAACGAGATATTATTAGATAATATTAACCAACAATATACAAAGAAGCGGTGATGGGCCCTGACTTCGTCATATGAATTATTCTAGCAATAATTACATATTGAGATATGATAGTTGAATAATCGAAACAACGTTCCTCTACCGGAATGCACACCAAGGACGTGTACCAGACACGACCCAATGGGTTTTGTTAATTCAAAGGTTGCTAGATATGTGTGCAAACTTCAATGGTAGAAGTTAGCATAACGGAGTTGGAATCTTCAAATGATGAAAATGTTAAAAGAGTTTAATTTCATCAAGATATTTGAAGATGCTTGTATTTACAAGAAAGTAAGTGGGAGCGTTGAGACATATTTCTAATGCTTTATGTAGACGACATATTGGTCATTGGAAATTATGTGTTTTTCTTGATATTGTGAAGTTTTCATTAAAATTAGATTTTTGATGAAAGACTTAGGCAAAACCAGAATATTAAGCATCAATGTCTATGCAGATAGATTGAGGCACTAATATAGTTTTGTCAAAGTACATAGATGAAATATTGAATTTGTTCAATATGGAAACAATAAAGAACGGTTCTTGTTGCATGGAAGAGGTTGAAGCAAGAATCAACTGTTTTGACACTTGATGATTGAAACCACAAGAATGATCTTATCAATCTTGTATACCATGATATGTATATCCAGATATGTCCGATGCTCTAAAAGGTTACGAGCATTCATATGATGATTGTTGGACAATAGTAAAGATATTCTTATGTACTTTCGAAGAAGTAAGAATATGTTCTGTATACAGAAGTGACAAATGGTTCATTGCAATAAGTTACATTGGCTTTGTCACATATACAGGTAAAATTTAATCTCAATTTTAGACTATTTGTTTTGAGTTATAAGGTGGCACAATAAGATGGAATAAAGTTCCATGATTACTTGGATGAGTTCCAATGTGAAACATTGTGACGGATACTGCAATAAGGGCTAAGTATATAATCGCTCTAGAAGCGGCATGAGAACTATGTGTAGTTCCCAGTGTACTAGTACTATGTAGTTCTATTGTATGACAATAGTGGCAACATAATCTCGGCAAAGAAACAAAGGTCTCACCAGAAGATCGAGTTTATACGATGCCATCTCATTGAAGATGAGTAATGCGTGCTGACGCAAAAGATATGCAAATACATACGGACCTGAAAGTGTCAGACCCGTAGATAAGGTTTACCACGTGCAACGCGTGAAAATAACACCGGAATGCCAAAGGTGTTAAAGGCGCAAGTATGACTAGATTATTGACTCTAGTGCAAGTGGGAGACTGAAGGAAATATGCCCTAGAGGCAATAATAATGTTGTTATTATCATATTTCTTGTTCATGATAATGTTTATATTCCATGCTATAATTGTATTAAGCGGAAACATTAATACTTGTGTGGTTTATGAACAACACCGTGTCCCTAGTATGCCTCTACTAGACTAGCTCATTGATTAATGATGGTTAAGGTTTTCTAACCATAGACATGAGTTGTCGATTAATAATGAGGTCATATCATTAGGAGAATGATATGATGGACAGACCCAAATTAAGCACTGCAATTAGATCGTGTCATTGTGTTCACAATTGCGTAGCTTTTCCTATGTCAGTATCCTATTCCTTAGATCATGAGATAATGCCACTTCCTAGTACCGAAAGAGAGCTTTGAGGTCATCAAACATTATCCTATGAGAGGGTGATCATAAAGGTGTCTCTCAGGTAATCGGAAAGTACTTGTTGGGTTGCATGTATCGAGATGAAATTTGTCCCTCCCATGTCGGAGAGATATACTCCGGGCCCACTCGGTAATCAATATCATACACCGTTTGCAAACACGTGATTAATGAGTTTAATCACAGGGTGATATTGGATTGCGGAACGAGTAAAGAGTACTTGCTGTGAATGAGATTGAACTAGGTATGATGATGCCGACGATCGAATCTCGGGCAAGTAAAATATCGCGAGACAAAAGGAATTTGTATACGGGATTAATTGAATCCTGACATCGTGGTTCACCGATAATGATCTCGTTGAATATGTGGGAGTCGATATGGATTTCCAGATCCCTCTATTGTTTATTGATGGTGATCATGTCCACACATTCTCGAACCCGTAGGGTCACACACTTAACGCTCATCGACGCTAGGGTAGTTTCGGGATTTATGGAAATTGTTTCAGAGAGTTACGGAATTGTTCCGGGAAGATGATTAATGATTTATTAATTAATTGAATTAATAAATGTTAATACATATGTTTATTTACTAGAAATAAATAAGGGCTAAAGGTAGTCCATTAGTAGTTTTGCTAAACAGACTAATTTTGTAGTCTATTTGGACAAACTATTAAATAGATAAGCAAAAGGAAAAGGCAAAAGAAAAGAAAAAAAAAAGAAGAAGACGCAGTTGGGCCGGCTGGCTGCGCTGCCCTGCGCCCTGTGCGGCGCGCACTAGCTGCCGCTCTCCTGGGCCGGCTGGGCCGGCTGGCTGCGCTGCCCTGCGCCCTGTGCGGCGCGCACTAGCTGCCACTCCTGGGCCACGCACGCCGGGCCGGTCGGTTGACTCGATCGATCACGATCGATACGATCGATTGCTGATCGCGGCCAACAGTATGCGTGCACGGCACGATGGAGATCGACCGACTTGGTTCGCACGTCTCCTTACCGCTGCCTATAAAACGAGGAAAGGACTCACGGTTCGACCGATTAGTTTTTGCTCGTGGTCGTCAGGCTGATGTTTTCTGTAGCCTTTTGCCCTAGTTTGACTAGATATTTTGTCCAATCTTCTTCCACCTCGCGAGCGTAGGCGAAGTCCTACCCGCAGATACTCTCCACCATAAGCACCACGCCGTCGTGCTGCTGATCCCATCTACCACTCCACCGCACCTTGCTGGACCAAGGAGGAGAAGTCGTCGCTGCGCTGTACGTGTGCAACGCTCGGAGGCGCCGCCCGTTGTGGCGCTTGGATCGGATCGGATCGCGAGGAGGAGACGCTAGTACGACTACGCCGACCACGTTCTATTGAACGTTTCCGTTGTGCGAATCTTCAAGGGTATGAAGATCTCATCTATCTCGCTCGTTGTTTTGCATCTCGTAGATCAGATCTTGGCTGTTCTTGTTCGTCTTCGTAAGAAAATTTTTGTTTTCTATGCTGCGAAACACTTCATACCCGACCTTCATAGGTCGTTGGTCCGGCATATAGGTCCAGGATATGGCCAACGGTCATGTCCGGGATAGAGAAGTCAGCTAAGGTGTCAAGTCCCTACAATCAAGGAGAGACTCTGCTCAGTATGGAGAGGGATCATGTTGACAGGGTGCACAGTGGTGGTCTACCTACCCTCACTGTGCACAAGTACAGCCCTTACCTCATAGTGGTAAGGTCACAGTCCAAGAGGTACAAGGTACAGGGATGTGGAGTCCCATCGAGAGCAATCAGGGGCAAGGTCAAGTGTCTTGCCCATCGTCAGCATGTCCTGTTTGGAGTGTAGTTCGTGTCTTCTGGTCTCTTGTGACCGTTGTAACCCTGGCCACCACTATATAAGGTGGCATAGGGAGCCCTGGTAAAGGGTTGGTCACTCGGTGTTCCTACACTTAGCAGTTCATCTTCCTCCTCTAGCAGAGAGCTTGGAAGCACCATTGTTGTGTACTCCATCGATCCAAATATAAAACAAGTAGAGCAGGAGTAGGGGTGTTATCTCCTTACGAGAGCCCCGAACCTGGGTAGATCTGTGTTCCTTTCTGTCGTGCTTTTTAGCTCGTTCCCCTCTCCCGAATCCTCCAGCATCTAGTTCGGCCCCCATTTAAGCCATCCTATGGCATATGTTGTTTCACCACGACGACATTTGGCGCCCACCGTGGGGCTGATCGATATGCTGGGCGGAGTGTTTATTCGGATGGGGTCTGTGATAGCAGCTTCGGGAGTGCGCGTGGTCTCTGGTCTCGTCCTGAGACTAGGCTCGCTCAGCTTCGTCAGTGACAACGCCGGATGTCTCGGCGGCCGGCCGTTCCCCAGGGATGGCCGGATCATGTCTTTCGGTTCCCACGAGGTGTACGTGGGGACTGAGAGAGTTTGCAGGGAAGAGGTACTGATGGCGGCGGATCCTCCGTCACATCGGCTGGCTCACGCTGGGCGTAGCGCTCGCTCAGTAGAGTCGGCCGAGGTAATGATGGCCGGCACATCAGTGCTGCCGGCAGATGGTGCCGGCAAAGCAGCAGCAGCAGCAGGAGATACTCCCCCGGAGCCGCCGAAGGCCAAGAGGTCGGCACGTCCTCCATTGGAGCGTGTCGAGAACCTGGCTGGCACTTCCGCTGTGCCGACAAAGGCTCAGGTGCTTCTTCCCATCATCGATCGGTTTCTCGAGCCGGTGCGATCCGGCGATGATCCGGAGCAGACAAGGGAGGTCCTGGAGGGATCTCGCCAGGCCCTCGTCGACGAGGCCCTGGCCATGCACCAGGAACGCGAGCGGTTTAACCGGCAACTCCGTGAGTATGAGGCAGCTCATGGTTTTACTCCTGTGGTAACCCGGCCTAGCCGGATAGATGAGGTTAGAACTAGAGGTAGAGATCTTAATACTGAACTAGGTAAAGATGCTAGAGCTAAGAGTCATACTGCAACTAGTACTGTGCCTAAGGTAGTTTATAGCTCACCAGTGAAGAACCTTAGAGCAGCTGCAGAGGTAGCTAAGGACTTATCTAATTTGTCCGGCGAAGCACTGCATGAGCAGCAAGCCCGGCTTAACCATCTTTTGTCTGAAGCTACTAAACAGCAGGAGGCTTTTAAGAAGGCAAACCCAGGTGCCGGGGCATCCCAGTACATTGCGTCGGTAGGAGGTGCCGGCGCAAGGTCGAGAGGCGAAGCTTCGTCCCCGCATCCAAGTGCCCGGCGTGCCGGAAGTGTGACCTCTGGCCGCCGGGACAAGCAGATCCAAGTGTATGATCCGGAAATCGCCGGAAAGCAGGCAATAGTTCAGAAGAGTGCCGGCCAAGCGGACAAGTATGTCGGCCACAAGAGTGCTGGCCAGAATGTGCCGGCCGGGCAAGGGGCAGTTTCGGCCGGAGGTGGCCGGAGTAACAGTGCAGCCCGGCGTCAGCAGCAGGGCGCCGGAGGTGCAGCGCAGCGGCAAGGTGCAGGTCAACCGGGACATCGAGAAGATGATGGGAATTCCGCCCTTATCAGGGCGGGATATCAGCAGCAGCATCAGCCAGGCCGGCAAAGTGAGCAGTATCAGCCGGAGCAGCAGTAGGAAAAAGTGATCGCGGGCCCAATTGCATCTCGGCTAGGACCTCGGTCCTTAGCAGCAAGTGATGCGCGCTTCAAGTTGGACAGGATTCACCAATCGGAGTTGGTGGAGAGGCAAGGAGCTCCGGGTCCTATGTGCTTTGGACCCCGGATTATGGGTGAGCCGGTACCTTACTATTTCTAGCTCGCGCGTGGCGCGAGGACATACAACGGCAGTACAAAGCCGGAAGATTGGTTGGAGGATTACTCCACCGCAGTGAACATTGCCGGAGGAAACCTCAGATGGGCGGTACGATATGTACCGCAAATGCTAGAAGGACCAGCCAGGATATGGCTGAATAATCTGCCGGCAGGAAGTATCAACGGCTGGGTTGATTTCGAAGAACAGTTTGTATCAAACTTCACCAGCACATATAAGAGGCTGAATCGTCCTCAGCAGCTGGCTAACTGCCGGCAGGGAGTGAATGAGACCGACCGAGACTATCTGACCAGGTGGTGCACCTTGCGCAATTCCTGCGAAGGAGTTGTGGAGCAGCAGGCCATCATGTGGTTCGCTCATGGGTGCCGGCACGGCACCATGTTGTGGCAAAAGCTTCAGAGGGAAATGCCGGCCACGTTGGCCGAGACAATCAAGATTGCCGATAATTATGCTCTGGGAGATCCCATGCAGCCCACCCTTGATTCACAAGGACAGGGGCAAACCCAGGGGAACACCAACAGCGCCGGGAGACCAGGGCAATACTATCGGTCTGATAACCGGAACAAGAGAAGAGATGAAAGGCCGGATTACCGGTATGGAGCGGCACAAGTAGCAGCTGTGGAGGAAGAGCAAGAGGGCGCCGGCAGTAGCCAACGTCCGAGATATGAGGGCAATCAGCAGCCTCAGCAGCAACAGCAATAGCCACAGCAGCAAGCGCAGCCCTTCCAGAAGAAGAATGTCTGGATCAACAAGAATGCCGGCGGCGCTGCCGGCCAGAAGAAGCAATGGCCGAAGTATACGGTGGGTCTGGCCATGGACAAGCCTTGTGTGTTTCACATGTTCCAGCCGGGTAATCCGGCAAACCATTTGACGAGAAACTGTTCATGGCTGGACGACATATTAGCTGGTCGTGCAGGTCCCTGGGGACCGGCTAGACCATCTATCCCGGCAGCTCCATCACCGCTGACAGGTGCCAATACAGTTGCAGTCCCGCCCAGGCCGGTTAATCCCGAGAATCAGAGCAATGCCGGAAATGCCGGCGTAAATCAAGTAGATCAGAACTATAACCTGGAGTACTATGCCGGAGGCCCAGCAGCGGGCCGGAATGAGTACAAGGAGCATGATCAGAGCTACATGGTCTTTGAGACCGAAAGAACAGACAAGCAGAGCTTGTACCGGCGGTGTTTGGAGGTAAACACCGTTATGTCGGCAGTACCGAAGCTAATGTACTGGTCTGACCAGGCCATTGGCTGGGACAGGGCAGACCATCCCAGGATCATGCCAAACCCCGGCGGGTGTGCTCTGGTGATGGATCCGACATTCGTCGGGCCGGCTAATAACGTGAGGTTCAGCAAGGTCCTCATTGACAATGGTAGCAGCATCAACATCATGTACCGAGATACGATGCAGAAGCTGGGCATCAGGGAGAATATGCTGGAGCCAAGCAAGACCACATTCCACGGCATTGTGCCGGGACTTTCGTGTGCGCCGATGGGCAAGATCCGGATGGATGTCATGTTTGGCAGCCGGGATAACTGCAGGGTGGAAAATCTCATGTTCGAGGTGGTTGATCTGGAAAGCCCCTACCATGCTTTGCTGGGTAGGCCGGCACTGGCAAAGTTCATGGCCTCTACGCATGTTGCATACCTGAAGATGAAAATGCCGGGGCCCAAGGGAGTGATCACCATCATTGGTGATTACAAGCGCTCGATGGCATGTGCAACAGCCGGATCTAATCTGGCCGAGACTCTGATCATTGCAGAGGAAAAGAAGAGGCTCAAGCGAGCAGTGGAGATTGCTGAAACGGTCGTGGCCGGCAAATCTATGCCGGGCATGGCAAATCCCGGTGGCAGTGCTTCTTTCCAAGTGGGCAAGGAAGTCAAAAAGGTGCCTCTGGATGAAGTTTTCCCGGAGCGACATGCCCTCGTCGGGGCAAGTTTGGATCCCAAATAGGAAATCGAGCTCATCAGCTTCCTCCGTGAGAATTGGGATATCTTTGCATGGTCTACTTCAGACCTGCAAGGTGTGCCGAGGGAGCTGGCTGAGCACGCATTGCATGTAAGACCGGATGCTAAGCCGGTGAAGCAGCCGCTCCGGCGTAATGCAGGTGATAGAAGGAAAGCCATTTGGGACGAAGTGGCTAGGCTCCTAGCCTCCGGCTTTATCAAAGAAGTGCTTCATCCGGATTGGGTGTCTAATCCGGTTTTGGTGGAAAAGAAGAAGGATGAGCCCGCCATAGTGAAAGTATGGCGGATGTGTGTTGATTACACCAACTTGAACAAGGCATGCCCTAAAGATCCATTCCCGCTCCCTCGGATCGATCAAGTGATCGATTCCACAGCTGGATGTGAACTATTATCATTTGTAGATGCCTATTCTGGTTTCCACCAGATCCCTTTGTATGAGCCGGATCAAATAAAGACATCCTTTATTACCCCATACGGGGCTTATTGCTATCTCACTATGCCGTTCGGTTTAAGAAATGCCGGCGCAACTTACCAGAGATGTATGCAGAAGTGTTTGCATGATCAAATAGATAAAAATGTGCAGGTATATGTCGACGATATCGTCATAAAGACCAAGAAGAGCAAGACTCTCATAGATGATCTCCGGGAAACCTTTGGAAACCTGAGGAGATTCCGGATGAAGTTGAATCCGGCTAAGTGTACCTTCGGTGTGCCGGCGGGCAAGTTGCTCGGCTTCCTTGTTTCCAGCCGGGGTATTGAGGTGAATCCCGGCAAGATTCGGGCCATAGAAAGGATGAAGCCACCGACAGATTTGAGGGAAGTACAGAAATTCACTGGGTGCCTCGCATCCCTGAGCCGTTTCATAAGTAGGCTAGGAGAGAAAGCTTTGCCGTTATATCAGTTGATGAAGAAGTCCGACACATTTGTCTGGACAACGCAAGCAGATGCAGCTTTCAAGGAATTGAAACAGATGTTGTCAACAGCGCTGGTATTAGCGTCTCCGATGCCCGTGAGCCGATGTTGCTCTATATAGCGGCAACCAATAGAGTCGTCAGTGCGGTGGTGGTAGTAGAGCGAGAGGAAGGAGGCAAAACCGTGCAGCGGCCGGTATATTATCTGAGTGAAGTCCTCTCCACCTCAAAGCAAAACTACCCCCACTATCAGAAGATGACTTATGGTGTCTATATGGCGGCCAAGAAGCTCAAGCATTACTTCCAAGAGCACCCAATCCGGGTAGTGGCCGAGGCCCCTATCTCGGAGATCATTGGCAACAAAGATGCCAGTGGCAGAATAGCCAAGTGGGCAATAGAGTTGTCACCATATACACCTCAATATGATAAGAGGGATACAATCAAGTCCCAGGTGTTAGCTGACTTCTTTATTGACTGGGCCGAGATACAATATGAGCCACCATTGCCAGATGCAAATTACTGGAGGATGCATTTCGATGGGTCCAAGACAATACATGGCCTGGGCGCCGGCATAGTTCTCAGTTCACCAAAGAATGACCAATTAAGATATGTCCTGCAGATTCATTTTGCAGCATCAAATAATGTGGCGGAATATGAGGCACTTGTGCATGGCCTGAAGGTGTCTAAGGACATAGGAATTCGCCGGATTATGTGTTTCGGTGATTCTGACTTAGTGATTCAGCAGTGTTCCGGAATATGGGATGCGCATGATGCTAACATGGGATCCTACCGTTTCCTGGTGCAGCAGTTAAGTGGTTACTTTGAAGGTTGTGAGTTCCGGCATGTTCTCCGGGCTCAGAATGACGCTGCTGATGCATTGTCCAAGCTCGGATCTTCCAGAGATTCAACCCCGCCCGGCATTTCATTGGAGCATCTGAGGAAGCCATCAATCAAGCCCTCGCCGGAATCATCGTCCATTTATGTCCCGCCAAGTCCGGAGGAGGCAATTCTGATGGATATAGATGCCGGAGTCAGATCAGATAACCCGGGGACTGTTTCCTCAGTCCCGGGGACTGGGCCGACATATGCGGTGAGTGCAGTATTCCAGAGCAGAACTAGGGGCAAGGGTAAAATGTACCAAGAGGTTGTGCTGGTATACCCGGGGACTGCTCCGGCATACCCGGGGATTGATCCCTCAGTCCCGGGGACTTCGCAGCCCATGGATATCGATTATGTGTCGGTCGAAATGATGGAGATAGATCAGGCAGTGTTCACTGTCAGGGAAGTGCCCTCGTGGGCACGTCCTATCATGGATTTCTTGGTGGATGGTCAAGTACCGGCGGATGAAACCGAGGCACGCCGGATTGCAAGGAGATCCAAAGGATATACCCTCATAAACAAGGAAATATACAAAAGAAGTGTCACCGGAGTATTGCAGAGATGTGTCGAATCGGCGGAAGGCCTGGAGATGCTCCTGGAAATTCATCAGGGGGAGTGTGGTCACCATGCTTCATCCAGAGCATTGGTGGCAAAGGTATTCCGGCATGGGTTTTATTGGCCGACGGCACTGCAAGATGCAGAAGACTTGGCCCGGAAATGCAATGGGTGTCAGAGATATGCCCACCAGATTCATCAGCCGGCATCTGCCTTGAAGACTATCCCGATAACCTGGCCCTTTGCTGTTTGGGGCCTGGATATGGTCGGGGCTTTTAAGCCGGCAAGGGGAAAAATGACCCATATCCTGGTCATGGTGGACAAGTTCACCAAATGGATTGAAGTGAAGCCCATAAGCAAGTGTGATGGTCACACAACAGTGAAATTCTTGAAAGATATAATCTTGAGATATGGTGTTCCCCATGGCATCATCACTGACAATGGGTCAAACTTTGCCCAGGGACCATTTGCCAGATTTTGTGAGGAAGTGGGAATCCGGCTGGACATTGCGTCGGTCGCTCACCCTTGTACCAATGGCCAAGTAGAGAGGTCAAATGGGCTAGTATTATCCGGGATAAAACCCCGGCTGATAGAACCACTAGAGAAAACTCTGGGGTGTTGGCTAGATGAATTGCCAGCAGTGCTTTGGAGTTTAAGGACAACTCCGAATAGGTCAACAGGCTACACACCATTTTTTTCTGGTGTATGGAGCAGAAGTTGTGCTTCCAACAGATGTAATACATGATGCACCAAGAGTAGTGCTATATACTGAGGAAGAGGCTAAAGAAGCCAGGGAAAATGATGTGGATCTGCTGGAAGAAGCAAGAGAAGTAACACTGTCAAGAACAGCAGTATATCAGCAGAACCTCAGACGCTATCATGCGCAGAAGGTAAATCCAAGGAGATTCCAAGAGGGAGATCTAGTACTCCGGCTAAGGCAAGGCACAGAGGGCCGGCATAAGTTAACTCCTCCATGGGAGGGGCCATTCATTGTGAGCAGAGCTCTGCACAATGATGCCTATTATCTTATAGATGCGCAGGCCCCCAAGAAGGACAAGGCGGACAGGTCCGGAGAAGAAACCAAGCGACCATGGAACATAGCTCTACTCCGCCCCTTTTACTCCTGAGCAGCACAATGTATGTATTTCCATATTTTTGCTTTGTGTGCCGGCGTTTTGTGCCGGCACAAGACTAATGAATGAGATATATCGTTGGTTATTTTAAGTTTTTGTTATATGCCGGCTGGCTTGATTTGAATGTTTCCTATGTCGGCCTAGTAATGTGTCGGCAACAAAGGCCGCTCTTCGACTCAGCTGCTGTCCGAAACCCGGCTTCATGGCTAGCAAGAGTAGATGCCGGAGATTGTCTACACATGGAAAACGGCTAAGGAAGTGTAAAGCAAGCGAACCGACATTTATGTTGTTGCTAAGAATAAAACTTGAAATGTCGGATGATTTGAAGTCTAAGTTTCAAAGTGAAAGTACTGTATGTTCGATGAAGCAACCTTGAGACTCATACGTCGAAAGCCAAATAAGGTAGACAAGTAGCCAAGGTTGTGAAGTTGAGGAAACAGGAAAACAAACTCGGTGACTTAGCCAAAAGATGATCCGGCATTGATAACAAGCAAACCGAGATAAAACTTGTTCAGGTAGCAAACCAAAGGAATTTAAACGTATATCTTACAACTGCACCCGGCATTCCGGGGATCTGATAAAACTTAAAGTTTTTGTGCTGCAAAGTCAAGGAGCAGGGGCAGAAGCAGAGCCGCCGGCTGGTGGAGCTGTAGCAGTAGAAGTGTCGGCTTCAGGAGTGCCGGACCCAGCAGATGGAATGGAGCCATCACCTCCGCCCGGGACAGATGCCTGTTCCGGAGCATCAGTGTCGGCCTCTTCAGCTTCCTCTTCGTCTTGGCTGGAATCGGAGCCCTCGGCATCAGCAGCATCCTTGGCATCGTCCGCTGTCTTTTCCGGCTCGCGGATGTCCCGGACAAATGCATCGGTGTCGGCATAATCCACATAACTGTGGGCTAGTTCCCGCCGACGCCGGATGTGTTCCGGATCCGTGGTCCAGATGGATCCTTCGCGCACAGTGCGCAAAGTCTCCAGATCAGCTTTTTCATACCAGGAGAGGAAGTAGCTGAGAGCTTCATCAGCTCCTACCCTCGCGCCGGAATCCCGCCATTCCCGGAGGCGAACCTTGGCAAGCTGCAGATCATTGCCGAGATCAACAGGATCAGTGGGCGTCCTTTGTCCTGGCCAGAGGGCAGAGAATGCCTCCTGGGCGCCATAAAAGAGTTCTTCTGTGTACAGGGTCATGGCGTTCTTCCGGGATTGCAGGGCCAGCAGCTGCTCCGACATGTCCCAGTTGGCCGAGTCAACCGGAACACCCCGGTTTTCTCGATCCAACTGCAGAGCCCTCTCAACGTCTTCGACGGAAGCGGGGAACATGTCTGAGAAATAAAAAGCATGCTAGCAAAAGAGAATGTGCCGGCGCAAAGGTTGTGCCGGAAAATATCACGATATGTCGGGCAGGATAAGGAAAAAAGGGATTTGAAGCTTACTGGCGAGGTCAGCATTGAGCTGTGCGACTGAGACTTCCCATTTTGTTGCTTGCTCCTTCAAGCTGGACAGTTCGGCATGGGCAGTGGAGGCATCAGTCTCGGAAGCAACGAGCAGGTCCTGGGTCTTCTTCAGTTGGCCCTCCCTCTGCTCCTTCTCCTCCAGAAGCTCGGCAACCCGGCCCTTTAGTTGCTCAACTTCAACTTTGTGGGCGGCATCACGGTCGTCCAACTGCTTGGCCACATCCACTGAGGGCGTACAGTCCTGGTGGCGGGCCTCCAGTGCAGCTTTTTCATCTGCATGGATTTGAAGTTAAGAGAATGAGAAGACAAGAAACAGAAACAAGAGTCAAAGGATTTGAAGCACAAGTGGATTAGCAAAGAGTCAGCGGTATCCGGCATACCTGACAGTTCCTTGACCCTCTTAAGAAGCTCGGCGACTTGTTCTTCAGTGCCAGCTGAAGAATGTCGGCACAAGGTTATGTGTCGGCAAGAATAGTATTTGCAAAGTAAAAGGAGGAAAGGTATCCGGCATATGTCAGTATGTCGGCGAAAGATTGCCTTTCTTGGACAGCTCCAGCCGAAGCTTGCTATGTTCGTCGGATAGCTTTCGGTGCTCGCACACCAAGTCGTGGAACATGTCGGCGCGCGTATTGTTCATGCGCTGCAAAAGTGTTAGGATTTGAAAGGTTATGAGAAAAGTCTAGCATACCGGTACAATTGAAGATCATATAAAGTACTCATGCTGTTGAAGACCCGGCACAGGTGCTGCGCACCTATCCCGGCCCTCGGTGACTAGGATTTGAAGCTCGAGACGAGCTTATATCTCGGTCAAGAGGATTTGAAGAATAATTAAGATGTGAAATAGTTAGAGACCCGGCACAGGTGCTGCGCACCTATCCCGGCTCTCGATGACTAGGATTTGAAGCTCGGATCGAGCTCATATGTCGGCAGTTAATTCGAGAACAGCTAACTACAAGAGTATTGGAAAATCCCGGATGTCCGTATCCCGGACAGCCGACATTTTCGGGGACTGGGGATATGTGTATAGGTAGAGAAGACTTACGTTGGTGGCATCGGCCAATTGGTGAAGTCTTTGCTGGAGGCTGAGGAGCTCGCAGGCAATCGGAATAGGCTTCGCGGCCAGGATGTCTGAGGGATTGCCAGTGGCCGGGGCTTCGGCCATCTTCTTGCTCCTGGAATCCGTTGTGTCCATGTTGCCGGTGTCATTCCACCTGACACAGTGCTCTTTGAGAGGCCCAAGGCTTTGGTCACTCTTCGTCTCCAGGGAGACGCGGCCCTCAAGTTCCGGCGTGTCGAAGAAGTTGCGTCGGTAGCCAGGCCGGGTTGCTGCCCTGCCAAGATGCAGGGCCAGGGCAGAGCTGGGCCGGGACGCTGCTTTAGAGGGAGCAGTGGCGGCGGATGGTGTGCCGGACTTGGTCGGCTGGAACTTGAGAGTGCCGGACTTGACCGGGGCAGAGGTCTTGTCCGGGATGAGGGTCTTGGCCGGGGCGGCGGTCTTGGATGGTGCTGGAATCTTCTTAGCAGAGGGAGTCTTGGGCGTGGGTTGTTCCGGCGCGGCCGGTGCAGCTTGGCCAGCAGGGGCAGGTTCCGGAATAGTCCGGACTTCCGGCACGGCAGGGCCTTTTCCTTTGTCATCTATGCCGGCGCTCTTGTTGCTTGCGCCGACATTTTCAGTTGTGCCAGCGTCGTTGGTGGGCGCGCCGGAGTCTGGGGCTTCTTGATGGGCTCCTGTGTCCATGTGGACATCAGAAGCCGTAGGTTCCTGTTGAGCCCCCGAGTCCATGTGGACGTTGGGGGCAGAGATATCTTGTTCCGGTGGAGGATCGTCCTTCGCCGGGGAGGTGGTCTTGTCAGGCGCAGGCGAAGATGCCGGCGCCGGGGAGGTCGTGTGACTTGCCGAGGGTATGTCGGAGGTGGCAGTTTCCGCTGGCTTGGTAACCTTCGGGCTGCCACTCGAGCCAGAAGCTTGTTCCGGCGCAAGAGGAGCCCTGAAAGAGAGAAAACACCAAGTTAGTAATCAAAGCAAGAGATATGTCGGAGGAAATGCAAAGAAAAGAAACTTACCCTGGGGCAACAGGCCTCTGTTTCTTCGGAATGGGCACGCCAACCTTCTGCCTCTTATGTTGCTGAGGTGTGTCGGGCTAGGGCTTCACGCCTCGCTTCCGGCCGGCACGTCCGCCGGTGGAAGGAGGTCCCTGGTTCAGAGGGGCGGCGTCGACAACCATGTCGTCCGGGATAGCTGAGGACGGCATTGGAAAGGCATAAGCAATAGGTGTTTCTGGAAAAGCATATGCAAGTGGCATCGGGTCATAATACGTCAGGATCTCCTCGTCAGAATCACCCTCACTCCGGCCTTGAGTGAAATGCCGGGATGAAGAGGCCTTACCCGCGGCAGCGGCAGCACGGGTGTTCCGGGGCAGCTTGTCCCAATGGTCCGGATCTTCAACATCCGCAACAGTGCGGTCTACCGCGATCTTGATCCGGGAGTTCTCCATACTCTGGAAGCTGAACTTCTGCATAATGCAAGCTAAATGGGTCAGAAGCAAGAAATATGCCGGTGCAAGAAGTATGTCGGATCAAGCATTATAAGTATGTCGGCAAATAACAAATCTCGGGTCATACATGATAAGTATCTATGTGCCGGACAAGAGATTATATATCGGACAGGAGGGTTTACCGTTGGGGCGGGCCTATCCCGGCTATATGGTTCTAGCCCCCAGGCAAAGGTGGCCTGAGAGGACTTGCAGACGTCCTTGATCCGCCGCAGAATGTCGGCCGGAGTCAGCTCATGTGTGGAATGCCGGGTGGGGTCCATGGGCCAGCTCATCTTGCAGATCTTGTGCGACCGGCGCTGCAGAGGGGAGACGCGCCGGCTGATAAAGCAGGCCACTAAGTCTTGAGGAGTAAGGCCGGCATCCCGGAGCTCGCCCTTAACCCGGTGGAGCGCGTTCACCGGCAGCACCGAGTTCTTCGGGTTATAGGTCCAATTCTTCATAGCCAAGGGTGGCTCGTCCACAAATGGCGGCAGGTTGAGCAGATCCACGTCAGTGGTGTTCTTGACATAGAAGAAGCTTTTCTGCCACTTCTTGCAAGATTCCAGGAGTTCCACCTTGGGGAAGTCCGAGCCCTTCCGGGACATGATGGTGGCCGCGCCACAAAGGGTCATGGGGCGGTCCTTCTTTTCCTGGGCCGTCTCCGGCGGGTCATCCTTGCTCCGGGGCGGCTCTTGGACGACTTGTTTCCGGAGTTGAAAGTACTTCGCCCAGCCTTGGGAGAAGGGCTCTATGCCAGCGTAGCCTTCGCAGAATGCGGCGAAGGCGGAGAGCATCATCACCGCATTCGCCGGGATGTGGTGAGGCTGCAGGTCGTAGGTGTCGAGGACGTCCCGGAAGAAGTCCGACGCCGGCAGGCCGAAACCCCGCTCGAAGTGGGCAATGAAGACGACTCGTTCGCCGGGTTCAGGTGCCGGCGCAGTCTCTCCCGCAGGTAGCCGGCATGCAACACCCTCCGGCACTCTCCTGGTGGAGGTGACCCAGGATATGTCGGCCGGGGTAACCTCCGACCCCTCCCAGCCGGAGCGTCCTTGGACCCGGGCCAAATTATCTTCCTCGGAGGCCGAGGTACCCGTCATGCTTGAGGAAGCCATCGGGATGGCCGGAACAAGGCGTGAGAGCCGGAGTCCCATGATGTTAATCCTATCAAGACCAGAGAAAAGAGGGAGGTTAGTCTCTCCGACATACCGCTCTCACCAATGTTAGCAGAAATAGAAGATCTACCGAGGCAGTTAAAACTGGAGATAAACATGGATATAATTCCTACGGAAGAACAGCTGTGAACTACCGAAGGATATCACTGGCAATGTTAATCAAGTCAGGGAGACATCAAGCAGAGAAACTGCCGCAGATTCAAGCTAGCAGTACCATCGTGGTGTGGCTACAGAGAAGCAGGACGGATGAAGAACGAGAATAGAGAAAGAGGAACTCACTGAAGCTCGGACGGCGGCGATGGAGCGGCGGCGAGCGTGCAGAGGAAGATCCGATCCTGCAGCAGTGTCGCAGAGAGGAGCGGCGGCGTCGTCGACGATGGTGCCGGACGTCGGCAAGCGGAGGCGCCGGCGTGCAGGTGGGCGACGGTGGCGGCTTTCCTTCTCTGTTCCTCGGTCCGGTGGTGAAGCGCAAGGGGCAGAGGAACGGAGGAAGAAGAAGGCACTGTGGGGGTAAAAAGAGCAAGTTACCCCCACCCCCGTATTTATACCGAAGAGGCCAGGGTCGTGGGGATCGTGGTAGTGCTCCACTACCCCGACCGTTTTTGCAGTGAGTCGCCACGTGGCGGCACGGAGTGGGGCGGCGGCTATTATAACTGTGCCACAAGGCAATGATGGTGGGGAGTAACTGCGCTGTGAACCGTCACATCGTGTGACCGTTCGAGGTGGCAGGGCAGTTGCAAGTTTCGATGCAAACTGTCAGGCCTGGCTTCTCGAGGAAGTCTCGTCTGTATGTCGGCATAACTGCCCGAAGAATAAGTTTCGTCCGGAATACCCTCAGGGCCGGCCGGATTAACTTTTGGAGAAGGAACAGTTGCCGGGATATGTGTGGAGGTCCCGGCATATAATCCGATCGCCAGGGTATAGTGAAAAGAGGATATGTTGAACCTGTCAAGGCTCCACAGTTATGACTGGGGAACCTCGGCAGCTTCGGGGACTAGTGTCGGGGGGATGACCCCCGATAGGGTCAAGAGACTAGAAAGATACAAGGACTATGCTTGACTTTATGCTGGTTGACCAAGGAAGGGTCTGGCCGGGATATAAGGGCATAGGCTAGGCCGGGTTATATGTGTATCCCGGCTGATATGCGGATATGCCGGATTAACCGGGATACTAACTGAGGAGTGCCGGCATATACTTGGATATGCCGGCATATCTATTTTGATGTGTGGTGCAGGAACAGGGAGGCCGGATTACCCGACCTTCATAGGTCGTTGGTCCGGCATATAGGTCCAGGATATGGCCAACGGTCATGTCCGGGATAGAGAAGTCAGCTAAGGTGTCAAGTCCCTACAATCAAGGAGAGACTCTGCTCAGTATGGAGAGGGATCATGTTGACAGGGTGCACAGTGGTGGTCTACCTACCCTCACTGTGCACAAGTACATCCCTTACCTCACAGTGGTAAGGTCACAGTCCAAGAGGTACAAGGTACAGGGATGTGGAGTCCCATCGAGAGCAATCAGGGGCAAGGTCAAGTGTCTTGCCCATCGTCAGCATGTCCTGTTTGGAGTGTAGTTCGTGTCTTCTGGTCTCTTGTGACCGTTGTAACCCTGGCCACCACTATATAAGGTGGCATAGGGAGCCCTGGTAAAGGGTTGGTCACTCGGTGTTCCTACACTTAGTAGTTCATCTTCCTCCTCTAGCAGAGAGCTTGGAAGCACCATTGTTGTGTACTCCATCGATCCAAATATAAAACAAGTAGAGCAGGAGTAGGGGTGTTATCTCCTTACGAGAGCCCCGAACCTGGGTAGATCTGTGTTCCTCTCCCGAATCCTCCAGCATCTAGTTCGGCCCCCATTTAAGCCATCCTATGGCATATGTTGTTTCACCACGACGACAGGACAAGCCGGTTGTGTAACTTATAATAACAAAACGTTCTCGAGGACACACGGGAGTTCCTGTCAAGAGCTTTCGCTTCATATTGCCAAATACTATAAAAAAGAACTCTATTTCAGAACTATGAGAGAGAATATTCTATTTTATTAATTTACTCTTTACTTTATCCAACGGAGGTTTAGGTTTCTGTCACTCCAGCAACCCCACAATTGGTAGCCAAATACACAATGCATCTCACTATGCCCATAAATGGTGAAGTATCATGTAGTCGACGTTCACATGACACCACTAGTGAAATAGCACCACAACAATATCAAACCATTAAATATTCTTCAACAATAATTCACTACTAACATCTTGACTTCTCCCATGTCCTTAAGAACTAAACGAACTACTCACAAGACATCATATGGATCATGATCAGAGGTGAAATAATGGTAAATAACAATCTGAACATAAACCTTAATTCAACGGTTCCACTCAATAGCATCAACTACAAGAGCAATCAACACCGGGAAAGTTTCCCTATGAATATAACAAGATCCAACTCAAGATGTTATAGTGGGATGGCGTGGTGATGGTGGAGATGAAGGTGCTGGTGATGGAGATGATGATGATGATGATCCCGATGAAGTCCGGCGCGATGGTGATGACGATGGCGACGATCTCCCCTCTCCGGGAAGGAATTTCCCCGGCAGATTTCTCTCTGCCGGAGAGCTTTTCTCTCTCTGGTGTTTTCCGCCCCGCAGAGGCGGCGGTGTCTATCTCTGAGGTCCCCCTTGACTTAGGTTTTCGAGGACGATGAAATACGCGAAGGGGCGAGACCAGATGTCGGCCAGGGTGGCCTCACACAGGGCCGGCGCGGCCAGGGGTCAGGCCGCACCCCCTGTGCGTGAGGCCGCCCCCTGGATCCTCTCTCCTTCTCCTTCTGGCTTCCGGAGTCTTTTGGTAAAATAGAATTTTCTGGTATTTTTCTGGAATTTTCCTGGTCTTCTGAAATATGGTGTCTCGACGGTCCTTTTCCAGCAGAATCCTGACTCCGGCAGCAAATCCTCCAACGATCATCAAACATGTAAAAACAGAGGAAATAACATAAGTATCATATCTAAATATGAAATATATCAATGAATAACAGCAAATTATGATACAAAATAGTGATGCAATATGGACGTATCAACCCCCCCAAGCTTAGACTTTGCTTGTCCCCAAGCGAAAACTAAACTCGGTAAACATGACCACAGGTTTATGGAGTGAAGTGTCGATAATCAAAATATGGACAAGAAGCATCACATTCACCAAAGGCACAAGTTATAATAGACAGCAACTTCCCTTTATATAATATAAACTTGCAATAAGTAAAAAGGATCACATATAAAGATGCACAAAGTAAACTATAATTGGTGATGGCAAACCTTAGTTCTTGGTCAGAGAACAATGAACAACTATACTAGCCTTTGAATGGAGCCTTTTTAAAACAGAGCTAATATAACAAAAACCGTATGCTCAACGAAACAAACTTTTGCATTCACAGAAAACTTTCAAAGATATATTCCTTCAGACGAAAGCATTGTACAAAACAAGGAAGATAATAAACATGATTAAACGGATCAACATATGGATGAGTGAAACATAACAACTCAAATACTTGCTTAAGATAGAGGGGAATAGGTTGACTCAACATAAAAGTAAAAGATAGGCCCTTCGCAGAGGGAAGCAGGGATTAAACATGTGCTAGAGCTTTTCATTTGTAAAACAGAGATAAAAATTGTTTTGAGAGGTGGTTGCTTTTGTCAACGACTAGCAACGGAGTTCTTGATATCTTCCATACTAAACAATTGAGAGCGGTTCCGAGATGTTTGATTAATTGGCACTTTGGTGCTCTTTTATAGCTTTGCACTCCTCCCCACCTTTTTTCCTTTCTCAAACCATGGCTAACCGATTCCATCGGGTGCCCACCAACTTTCACATTCCATTGGAGGAGTGCTCTTTTTCTTTTCTTTTCTTTTAATTTTGAGATTATAATGGTCTGACCAGTGATACTTCTCCAACGTATCCATAATTTTTGATGCTCCATGCTTGTTTTTGCACCATTTGCCTTGTGTTTCGTTACACTTCGTGGCGTTTTTATGCGATTTCTGGAACTAACCTATTGACAAGATGCCACAGTGCCAGTTCCCTGTTTTCTACTGTTTTTGTGTCTCAGAAAAGCTACACAGGAAATATTCTCAGAATTGGACGAAACAAGTTCCTGAAGTCTTATTTTTCCCGGAAGCTTCCCGGAGACCGAAAGAGAGCCAGAGGGGGGCTAGAGGCCGCCCTCACACATAGGTGGCGCGGCCCAGGCCCTGGCCGCGCCACCCTGGTGTGAGGAGCCCCTGGCTGCCCCTGACGATGCCCCTTCACCTATAAGAAGCCTCGGGACGGAAAACCCTAAGGGAGTCGGCGAAATTTCCAGAACAGTTCCGCAGCGCCGCCGCCGTCGAAGCCAAATTTCGGGGGACAGAAGTCTCTGTTCCGGCACCCTGCCGGGACGGGGAAGTGCCCCCAGAGCCATCTCCATCGGTCTCCATCGCCGTCTCCGCCGTCTCCATCGACCTCACCGCCATCTCCATCAACCTTGCTGTCTCCTATGATGAGGAGAGAGTAGTTCATCCCCGGGGCTGAGGGCTCTACCGGTAGCTATGTGGTTCACCTCTCTCTCCCATGATGTGATATTTATGTGATCGTGAGCTTTGTATCATGTTGAACAAGTAGATGTTATTATTCAGATATTATGTGTACTCTAGTGATGTTATTAAAGTAATCTATTCCTCCTGCCATGGTGTAACGGTGACAGTGCATGCATCATGGTGGTACTTGGTCTAGGCTGCAATTGTGATCTCTTAAGGATTATGAGAATAATTATTACTATGATAGTATTGAAGTGATCTATTCCTCCTTTCATGGTGTAATGTTGACAGTGTGTGCACCGTGTTAGTACTTGGTCTAAGTTGCAATAATATCTATCTTGAGTTGTGCTTTGATTTGGATATCTCTATGAGTGGTGTTTGTCAAGTACTTGATGAACTTTGAGGAGTGCTTCGTAGCCCTACGCAATGATTAGTGTTGTTCAATAGGAGAGTAATTCAGAGTACCATAGTGAAGAGAAGTTATTTATTTGTTCATGGATGTTATATTTGTTGGGAGTGTGTCCACTAGTGAAAGTATGATCCCTAGGCCTTGTTTCCAAGCTTTGTACACCGTTTACTTGCTGTTTTATTACTTGTTTGCTCGCAGCGATTTTTATTCCAGATTGCATTTACTACTTATAATCATCTATACCACTTGTATTTCACTATCTCTTCGCCGAACTAGTGCACCTATACATCTGACAAGTGTATTGGGTGTGTTGGGGACACAAGAGACTTTCTGTATCGTAATTGCAGGGTTGCTTGAGAGGGATAGCTTTGACCTCTTCCTCCCTAAGTTCGATAAACCTTGGGTGATCCACTTAAGGGAAACTTGCTACTGCTCTACAAACCTCTGCACTTGGAGGCCCAACACTGTCTACAAGAATAGACGCGTGCGTAGACATCAAGCTCTTTTCTGGCGCCGTTGCCGGGAAGGTAAGGTAAAAGGTACTTGCATCCTCCTGTGTGAGTGCTCGGAGTTATTTCCTTTAGATTCTGCAATTACATCTTTTTGTTTCTTG
Organism: Dactylis glomerata; assembly: GCA_007115705.1. Lineage (NCBI taxonomy): Eukaryota > Viridiplantae > Streptophyta > Magnoliopsida > Poales > Poaceae > Dactylis > Dactylis glomerata. The sequence goes on along the minus strand of QXEO01001330.1, from coordinate 1,225,421 downwards.
TTTTTTTTTCACTAGTTAGGCTTAATGGAAAACAAAGAGTTCTTTAGTCTTTTTCCTGAGTTTAGATTTGATGAGAAAATTGAAAATCCTTTGGAGCTTATTTCGCATAGCAATGTTATTAGTACGAATGCTTTGAATACCATTACTACTAATGCTATAGAAAAGTCTAATCTTGGGGAAGCTGGTTTTGTTAAGCATGATATTTTTAGTTCCCAACTTTAGTGGAGAAAATTTGCTCTGATGATATTTTATCTCCCATATGTGATGTTCCTTATTATGATGATATATTTGAAGAATATGCTTTGTGAAATAGCTGCTCTCTAGCTTGTGATGATACTAAACCTCTAGTTTATGATGGTTATGATGATGGGTATAATATTTTTAGTTCACCTAGTTTTGAGGAGAAAAATAGTTATGATTACAATATGCCTCCTGTTTTTTATGATTATGGTGATGAGAATAATTATTCTGTTGAATCTGCTCCTACTACGACTGTTCATGTGGGGAGTATTCATTCTTTTATGCATGTGGCTCATGATAGGGATGCTTTATGTGATAGTTATATTGTTAATTCTATTCATGATGCTACTGAAAGTTATTATGAGAGAGGGAAACATGGTTTGATGGATTTCAACAATATTAAGTTTCCCCTCTTTATGTTGCAAATCTTGAAGTGTCACTTGTTTTATTTATCCATGCTTGCTACTATGTGCCTCGTTGATTTATTTTCTTACAAGATTCCTATGCATAGGAAGTGGTTTAGATTTAAATGTCTTTCATATCTGCTTTTTGATGCTCTCTATTGCTTTAAGTTCCTATATGGCGCCCTTGCCTTAAGCTCTTATATGGCGCCCACATGAGCATCTTTGCAAATTACTGCGCCTAGCTCAAAGGCGTTAAAGAAAAGCACTCTTGGGAGATAACCCAATGTTTTATTTTCAGTACTTTTTATTTTATTTGAGTCTTGGAAGTTATTACTACTGTAATAACTGCTTCTTATCCTTTTTTATTTCATTGTTGTGCCAAGATAAGCCTCTAATTTGAGTGAGGTAAGATTTGGGGATGTTGCTGTCCTGAAACTGTTTTCAGTGCTGCACCGTAAAAATTCGTGAAAATTCTCTGTATATCTTTTGGACCTGCGATTTCTTGTGCATATGCCCCAGGTTATATCCAAACTTTCGTTAGTTGAACACTTTTTGATTTGAGCAACAGAAAACCCCTCAAAAATTCGAGCTTTGTCAGCTGTTCTGTTTTGACAGATTTCTGCCAATATTTGTGTTTGCCGCTTTATCGCTTTCTTTTGAGTTCTTTTGATCACGAAACTTTTGGAGAAGTTGCTATAGTAGTATTTTCTATATATGTGGTGGTTTTGAGTTGAAACCTGAAGCAAAAAGAGGTTGATTATATGTTATGCTACACCAATGTTGCTAATAGAATTGTGTTTAGTTTTGTATGAAGGAAGTTTTCAAGTGTAGGGATTGGAGAATGATGAGATGAGATGAAGAATGGACAAAAGCTCAAGCTTGGGGATGCCCATGCATCACCCCAAGAAATATCCAAGAAGTACAAGCATCAAAGCTTGGGGATGCCCCCGAGGCACCCCTTCTTCATCGGCAAAAATCAGGTCACCTTTCAAGACACTATATTTTTATTGCTTCATGCACTATGCGTTTTTCTTGGAGTGTCAGTTGTTTTTGTTTTCAGTATTAGTTTAGTTTAGTTTTCTGCAATAAATGGTTAGATCACATCTTTTTTCTTTTGGAGGAGATGAACTCGCTTTTCATTTGCCAAGAACACTCCGTTTTTCACTCCTATCGTTTCAACGAGTGTTTTCTTTTTCTGCTACTGCTTTTGGTTTTCATTTTCGCCTTGATTTGCATTCAGATCTTCTTATATTTATTCATCAAGGTGTATTTTTGCCTCTGGACCATGTTGGTTTTCCTCAAAAGAGTTGGATTAAAAAAGGTTTGAATGGTGTTGGAAAAGAGAAAAAGCTTTATGCAAAAAAGTGGTACAAGAAGGAGCTTGTGTAAACTGCGGCTTAGGCTTTTTCATGTCATGCTTGATGTCTTTTTGATAGTATGCTTAGTGGTTTTGCTGTAGCATGACTTGTCTCAAATAACTGAGATTGCTTAATGAGCCTTTGAAAAAATCATGCGTTGTTTTTATTATATGGAAGCATTTATTTGGTTTTCTCCTTTGATGCTTTATTTGGGTTGACTTGGCGCATGCTTACACCATGTTGACTACAAAAATAAGTCGCCTATAGCCTCTATGATCATTTAGTTTTTGACTTTTGATACCATCTTATGCTTCTTTTAATGTTGCTTTGTCGCTTTGCATGATTATGGCCGTTATTGCTCTCTTAGTAGGTCGCTCCCAGTCTTTTGCTAGCCCTCATTTTGTACTGAGTATGAGCTCTACTCGTGCATCCAACTCCCAAAAACCAAGTTTGCCATTGTGTCCACTATAAACTCCTATGCATGGTATTTGTAAGCCATTCCAAGTAAATTTTCATGTGCTACCTTTCAAAAAACCTTCAAAATACTTCTCGTTTTGTGACACTGTTTTCAGCTCATGGGGACGTAGTGGTCGGATTTGCTATCTTCCATATTGCTTATTCCAAAAAGAAAAAAAGGAAAAAAAGAAAATAAAAAAGGCACTCCTCCATGGAATGTGAATGTTGGTGGGCACCCGATGGAATCGGTTAGCCATGGTTTGTGAAAGAAAAAAAAGGTGGGGAGGAGTGCCAAGCTTTATAAAAGAGCACAAAAGTGCCAATCTCTCTCTCAAAAACTTGCTTCATTTTTGTATGGAAGATAGTAAGAACCCAATTGCCAGTCATTGACAAAGACAACCACCTCTCAAAACCAATTTTTATCTCTCTGTTTTACAAATGAAAAGCTCTAGCACATGTTTAATCACTGCTTCCCTCTGCGAAGGGCCTTTCTTTTACTTTTATGTTGAGTCACCACCATCTATCTTTATGCACCATTAAGAGAGCATAGTTGTCATTCTGAGTATAATGTGCATTGTCCCAAAGTTTTCATTGATTGATTCATATTGTTGCTTTCACTTGTTCTCAAATTATTTGTATCTAGTCGCCCTCTTAAACTTGAAGGTGTCCTATGCATTTATGTTTTGCTCTCTTTGAAGGACAAGCTGAAAACCATTTGTATGTTTTTCCTTATGATTTGAACACACGTTTGACTTTCATTGTTTCATTTTCATGATCTTTTGTTTGTGTTCATTTTCATGTTATAACATGGTTGCTAAGTTTTTATTGTCAAAGATTATATCTTTCATGCCCATGTTTTAAGTTCTTTGATCTCAGCACTCAATGCTTTACATATATGATCAAGATTGTGTAGGTGCATGTCACCTCAAAAATTATTTCTTTTGTTATCACTTACCTACTCGAGGATGAGCAGGAGTTAAGCTTGGGGATGCTGATACGTCTCCAACGTATCCATAATTTTTGATGCTCCATGCTTGTTTTTGCACCATTTGCCTTGTGTTACGTTACACTTCGTGGCGTTTTTATGCGATTTCCGGAACTAACCTATTGACAAGATGCCACAGTGCCAGTTCCCTGTTTTCTGCTGTTTTCGTGTTTCAGAAAAGCTACACGGGAAATATTCTCAGAATTGGACAAAACAAGTTCCTGAAGTCTTAATTTTCCCGGAAGCTTCCCGAAGACCGAAAGAGAGCCGGAGGGGGGCCAGAGGCCGCCCTCACACATAGGTGGCGCGACCCAGGCCCTGGCCACGCCACCCTGGTGTGAGGAGCCCCTGGCTGCCCCCTGACGACACCCCTTCGCCTATAAGAAGCCTCGGGACGGAAAACCCTAAGGGAGTCGGCGAAATTTCCAGAACAGTTCCGCAGCGCCGCCGCCGTCGAAGCCAAATTTCGGGGGACAGAAGTCTCTGTTCCGGCACCCTGCCGGGATGGGGAAGTGCCCCCGGAGCCATCTCCATCGGTCTCCATCGCCGTCTCCGCCGTCTCCATCGACCTCACCGCCATCTCCATCAACCTTGATGTCTCCTATGATGAGGAGGGAGTAGTTCATCCCCGGGGCTGAGGGCTCTACCGGTAGCTATGTGGTTCACCTCTCTCTCCCATGATGTGATCTTTATGTGATCGTGAGCTTTGTATCATGTTGAACAAGTAGATGTTATTATTCAGATATTATGTGTACTCTAGTGATGTTATTAAAGTAATCTATTCCTCCTGCCATGGTGTAACGGTGATAGTGCGTGCATCATGGTGGTACTTGGTCTAGGCTGCGATTGTGATCTCTTAAGGATTATGAGAATAATTATTACTATGATAGTATTGAAGTGATCTATTCCTCCTTTCATGGTGTAATGTTGAGAGTGTGTGCACCATGTTAGTACTTGGTCTAAGTTGCAATAATTTCTATCTTGAGTTGTGCTTTGATTTGGATATCTCTATGAGTGGTGTTTGTCAAGTACTTGATGAACTTTGAGGAGTGCTTCGTAGCCCTACACAATGATTAGTGTTGTTCAATAGGAGAGTAATTCAGAGTACCATAGTGAAGAGAAGTTATTTATTTGTTCATGGATGTTATATTTGTTGGGAGTGTGTCCACTAGTGAAAGTATGATCCCTAGGCCTTGTTTCCAAGCTTTGTACACCGTTTACTTGTTGTTTTATTACTTGTTTGCTCGCAGCGATTTTTATTCCAGATTGCATTTACTACTTATAATCATCTATACCACTTGTATTTCACTATCTCTTCGCCGAACTAGTGCACCTATACATCTGACAAGTGTATTGGGTGTGTTGGGGACACAAGAGACTTTCTGTATCGTAATTGCAGGGTTGCTTGAGAGGGATAGCTTTGACCTCTTCCTCCCTGAGTTTGATAAACCTTGGGTGATCCACTTAAGGGAAACTTGCTACTGCTCTACAAACCTCTGCACTTGGAGGCCCAACACTGTCTACAAGAACAGACGTGTGCGTAGACATCAACCAGCTCCCTTGCAAAATTAATGACGAGAGATGAAGCTGCCTAGTCGAGGGGTACTTAATTTAGTATGGAAGATAACAAATCCATCCACTACGTCCTTATGAGCTAAAAACAGTGGCACAAAATGAGAAGTATTTGAAGGTTTTTGAAAGGTAGCACATGAAAATTTACTTTGGAATGGCTTACAAATACCATGCATAGGAATTTATAGTGGACTCTTTGGGAGTGACTTGGTTTTGGGATTTGGATGCACGAGAAGTATTCCCTCTCAGTACAGGTTTTTGGCTAGCAAGGCTGGGTAGCAAGCATAAGAATTGCATGAAACAAACAAACATACATATAATAAGAACAATCATGCACACTCCCTTGAAGGTACAATGATTTTAACTTCGAGAATAACAATGCTCATAAGCCAAACATAAGGGAAAACTGAAGTGATGTAGCTACAAACACTTCTTTATTCTTTTCTACTCAAACCTCAAGGTAATGTTGCTACTGACCAAGCTAAGTTTGCCAAAACCAACTAAATTTACTCATGCTCCCAAGGTGATACCAATACTAATCAACAAGACTAATCATATAAGAAACATTGCAAACTAAAATAAAGTGTGCGGAAAGTAAACGATAGAACTTCTCATTAATATTTCATTACCGCAACTCACACCAAGGGATACATAGATAACCAACTAAGGAGGATACTTCCACACTGTGAACTATTCTATAGGATAATTTCTCTATTCATGATATGACTCTACTTGAAAAGTAAATGAGTAAAAAGGTAATGATGTGATACCGCGATACTCCCCCAAGCTTGGAACAAGCCAAGGGGATGCCTATACCGATGATGAATTACTCCTTTGGTGGTGGCGGTGGATAATCTTTAATAAGCTTCTCAATCAAATCTTTCAGATCATCAATCTTGTCACTGAGGTTACGAATCATCTCAGAATTGTGCTCAACACGGTTCATGAACCTGTCAGCAAGAGAATCCTAGCTCTTGGAATTATTTCTCCATCCTTCTTCACTCTTGGAACTTTCTTTTCCTGCACTGTTAGAACGATCTATATCCCAACCAGAGGGCAATCGTGACCTAGGCACCCTTTGAAACTGATGTTCATGTATTAGAGTATGAAAAGGATTGTTGCCTGATGGAGATGTCTGTGGAGCTAAGGTGTGACGCGGCACACCTCCTCTGGTCCTTATGCGTGCACTCTTCTTGAACTTGTCATGACTTGTAACCACCCCAATGCTGGCAATCATAGTGCTCGGGTGTGAACTTTGATCTTCCTCCTCGTCTTCACTTTCAACCTCTTCTTTCAGCCGAAAGTCATCTTCCGGAGGTGTCTTCTCCTTGTCATCGCTTGAAGAGGCCATGGTGCTCCCCCAAGCTTATGATCGACTCCTAACAAAAACAGCTCGAAACAAAACACGACGGGAAAATGATATACAGACCTCGGGTACTCCGGGGGGGTTAAATAGGCGAAAATTATACATCGAAACGAAATCACAGGAGGAAACCGGGACAGAAACGAGTTCCGGTGTGCTCTCACACCAGGGCGGCGCGGCCAGGGGTGGGCCCACGCCCCCTGTGTGTGAGGAGCACACGGACTCCTTTTCCTGCCCGTTTTCGTCTCGTGATTTTTCATATTTAGTAAAAATAGCAAAAATAATAAAGGAAGAGTTTTTCGCGAAACTTTTCTGACTAGAACTGTTACCTATTCTAAAACAAACTCTGCAGGTACCTGCAATTTGTCTTGGATGAATTCTTCTGGAGAAACTGTTTCAATTACATCAACATCTTCATTATAAGAATCTCCAATAATATAATGTTTGAGTCTTTGCCCATTCACCACTTGTGTAGAGTCGTCTTTCAATGAAGCAATCTTAATAGCACCCGAGCGGTACACTTCCACAATAACATATGGTCCTTCCCATTTAGAGAGTAATTTTCCTGCAAAAAATCTGAGACGAGACCTATACAATAGAACTTTCTCACCAACATGAAACTCTCTCTTAAGAATTCTCTTATCATGCCATTGCTTGACTTTCTCTTTGAAAAGTCTGGCATTCTCATACGCTTCATTTCTCCACTCATCTAGAGAACTTAAATCTAACAACCTTTTCTTACCGGCTAATTTAAAATCCCTATTAAGCTCTCTCACTGCCCAAAAAGGTTTGTGTTCTAATTCTAAGGGCAAGTGACACGCTTTTCCATAAACCATCTTATAAGGAGACATGCCCATGGGGTTCTTATAAGCAGTTCTATAAGCCCATAAAGCATAATTTAATTTACTAGCCCAATTTTTCCTAGATCTATTGACAGTCTTCTGCAAGATAGACTTGATTTCTCTATTAGAAAGCTCTACCTGCCCACTAGTTTGGGGATGATAAGCAGAAGCAATTCTATGATTAACATCATATTTAGCAAGAGTTTTTCTAAAACCACCGTGAATAAAATGAGAACCTCCGTCAGTTATAAGATATCTAGGCACACCAAACCTAGGAAAAATAACATCCTTAAGCATTTTTAACGAGGTCTCACCATCGGCACTCTTTGTAGGTATGGCTTCTACCCATTTAGTAACATAGTCAACAGCAACAAGTATGTGGGTATAGCCTTTTGAAGGAGGAAAAGGACCCATAAAGTCAAATCCCCAACAATCAAATGGTTCAATAACAAGAGTGTAACTCATAGGCATTTCATTGCGTCTAGAAATATTACCAACTCTTTGACATTCATCACAAGATAAAACATACCTTCTGGCATCTTTAAAGAGGGTTGGCCAATAAAAACCTGATTGTAGAACCTTTTGTGCGGTTCTATCTCCAGCATGATGCCCTCCATAAGCGCTGCCATGGCATTTTCTTAATATCTCTTGTTGCTCATATTCCGGTACGCATCTTCGCATAATACCATCAACTCCTTCTTTATATAAGTGTGGGTCATCCCAAAAATAATGCCTCAAATCATAGAAGAATTTTCTTCTTTGCTGAGCTGTAAAGGTTGGAGGCAAATACTTGGAAATAATAAAGTTAGCATAATCAGCATACCAAGGAAGGTCTCGCGAAGTTACATTCATTGCAGCCAACTATTCATTTGGAAAACTATCGTTAACAGGAATAGGATCAAAAGAAATGTTTTCCAATCTAGACAAGTTGTCAGCCACAGGATTTTCAGCACCTTTCCTATCTATGATATGCAAATCAAACTCTTGTAAAAGTAACACACATCTAATAAGCCTAGGCTTAGCATCCTTCTTAGTCATAAGATATCTAATAGCAGCATGATCAATATGAATAGTAACTTTAGAATCAACAATGTAAGATCTAAACTTATCACATACAAAAACAACAGTAAGAAACTCTTTCTCAGTTGTAGCATAATTCTTTTGAGCAGCATCAAGAGTCTTACTAGCATAATGAATAACATTCAACTTATTATCTACGCGCTGTCCAAGAACAGCACCAACAGCAAAATCACTAGCATCACACATAATTTCAAAAGGTAAATTCCAATCAGGTGGTTGAACAATAGGAGCAGTAGTTAAAGCCTTCTTAAGAGTTTCAAAAGCTTCCTTACAATCATCATCAAAAACAAACGGTACATCTTTTTGAAGAAGATTAGTAAGAGGCTTTGAAATCTTGGAGAAATCTTTAATAAACCTCCTATAGAACCAGCATGACCAAGAATACTACAAATACCTTTAACATCTCTGGGACAGGGCATTTTCTCAATTGCCTCCACTTTTGCTCTGTCAACTTCAATACCTGTTTCAGAAATTTTATGCCCAAGGACAATTCCTTCATTTACCATAAAGTGGCATTTCTCCCAGTTAAGAACAAGGTTAGTTTCTTCGCAGCTCTGCAAAACTTTATCAAATTTGTGCAAACAATTATCAAAAGAAGTTCCATAGACGGAGAAATCGTCCATGAAAACCTCCACAATTTCTTCACAAAAGCCATGAAAAATAGCAGACATGCATCTTTGAAAAGTAGCAGGAGCATTGCATAAACCAAACGGCATACGTCTATAAGCATAAGTTCCATAAGGACAAGTAAAAGTGGTTTTCTCTTGATCTTCCTTTTTAACAGCAATTTGAGAAAAACCAGAATAGCCATGAAGGAAACAAAAATGAGTTTTCTTAGATAACCTTTCTAGCATCTGATCTATAAACGGTAAAGGATAATGATCTTTCTTAGTAACTTTGTTTACCTTCCTATAATCAATGTACATCCTATAACCAACTACTACCCTTTGAGGAATAAGCTCGTTATTCTCATTAGGCACAACAGTCATACCTCCTTTCTTAGGAACACAATGAACAGGACTAACCCATCTACTATCAGCAATAGGATAAATAATACCAGCATCAAGGAGCTTTAATACCTCATTTCTTACCACATCCTTCATCTTGGGAATTAGGCGGCGTTGATGCTCCACGACTGGCTTCGCGTCTTTCTCCATATTAATGGCATGCTGACATAAAGTGGGAGAAATCCCTTTTAAATCATCAAGAGTATATCCCATAGCTCCTCGGTGTTTCCTCAATATCTCCAATAATCTTTCTTCTTCCTTTCCTGAAAGTTTAGAGCTAATAATAACATGATATATTTTCTTATCATCTATGTAAGCATATTTTAGATTATCAGGCAAAGGCTTTAATTCAAACATAGGATCTTCCTTAGGTGGCAAAGTGGTACCAAGATCCTCCATAGGTAAATTGTGCTTGATTAATGGTGGTTGACGAAGAAGAATATCGTCAATCTCTTCTCTTTCCTTGCTGAAAACATCACTTTCGTGATCTTCCATGAATTGCTGCAAGGCATTATTAGCAGCAAGAGCAATAGAAGCAAGCTGTTCAACTCGAAAATTTTCATTAGGTGTGTCATTTTCATAAGAAGTCTTAGCAAACTTGGAAAAATTAAACTCATAAGACTCTCCATTAAACTTAGTAAAAAAATTCTCCTTCTTACAATCTATCACGACGCCACAAGTGTTCAAAAATGGTCTACCAAAAATAATAGGACAAGTTTTACTAGCCTCCTTACCAAGTACTAGAAAATCAGTAGGGTATTTAGTCTTACCGCAAAGAACTTCCACATCTCGAACAATACCAAGAGGCCAAACAGTCTCTCTGTTAGCAAGCTGAACAACCACATCAATATCTTCAAGTTCACAAGCGCCAATCTCATGCATAATTTCTTTGTAAAGCTCTAAAGGAATAGCACTTGCACTAGCACCAATATCACATAAACCATAATAGCAATGATCTCCAATCCTGACAGAAATAACAGGAACACTTGTTTTTCTATGCTTTTTAGGATGTGAGAGAATGTTAGAAGCATCTTCACAAAAAAGAATATATTCATCCCCTACATCTTTAGTAACAAGATCCTTCAATATAGCTACAGGAGACTTAATAGTAATTTGCTCATCAGGTTCTGCAGCTTTCTTAGTACTTTTATTAGACACGCTTACCAAAGTAGAATAATTCTTTACCTTAGCAGGGAAAGGTGTCTTCTCAAAATAAGGTTCAGGCACAATGCTATCAACAGTACAAACTTCAGTAGCTGCAGCAGGTATATGACTAATAGAATCTTTATAAGGCGCATGATATTTGTTCCAATCTTTCTTTGGAACATCAATATAAGAGGCAAAGACCTTAAGACAATTAGCGAGTATTTGAGAATCAAGACCATAAGAAGTGCTAACACTATGAAAGTCATCGGTTCCCATAAAAGATTTAATGCATTCATAATCATAGTTTATACCCGGCTTCCTACCTTTGTCGTTTTCCCATCCTTCAGCATTCTCTTGTATACGGTCAAGAAGTTTCCACTTAGCATCTTCTTTCATATGAGTAAATGATCCAAAGCAAGAAGCATCCAAATAATCCTTATCAGGAAGAGTAAGTGTAACAACCCAAAAATTTGTAATCCATTTCCTCTTATTCAAGTGCCAAATTTTGGACCAAGATAAAACTTTTTCATCTCATATTGCATGTATGCATAGTATTTGAATAAGTGTTTTTCTATGATTTCATGTGTGTTAGAAATTGTTGTGTATTGTTTAGCTAAGCAAAACCTAACCAGCACAAGCATCAGAACAGAGCAACAAGAGCTAAAGAAACCAGAAACAAAAGAAATAAAGAAAAGAAAAGAAAAGTTTGATCTAGAAAAAGTTAATCACTACCCTACTTTGGACACTTAGATTAAGAAATCTGTAAATCAATTAAGTGTGTGGTCAGTTGGTTGAGCTTGACCAAACTACATACTTACTTGACCTAGAAAGTTCAAACAAAAATTCAGATCAGAACCCCACTCAAACTTCTGCCAAAGTTTGAATCTTATACATAGACCATTCCCATATCTATTTCTTTTTCGACCAAACCATCATCTCTAGACCAAACCAGCATATGCCTAGGATCCCTATCTGCTACTGAACAGAACCCAATTGGAAATTTTTCAAATTTTGAAACTTTGTCTCTTGCGGGCATTGCGTCAAACACCTGGTGTGCAGATTTCAACAAAGTCAATGGCACTATTGCAAACAGTGGAGGCATGGCCTCTCCTGCACGCCCACGCTCGCCGAGTCCGTGCCCTGCGTCGCCTCAACGTCCCCCGCCATCCCCTGCCCTAGCTCGTGCCAAGCCACGATGGGGAAGGACAAAGAAAGTCACCGCCGTCACCTCATGCGCCCCCGCAGTTCCACTGCTCCCCTCGTCACCCTGCTGCGCCACTATGCTCCCTACGTCACCAGAGCACCGCCGGACATGCCTTTGCCCTTCCAGAACCACTGTGGCCACGGGAACGCGCTCGGAAACCCTAACCCGTGCCCATGCCGGACGCGCCCGCGCCCCTGCTTCTCTGGCCTATAAAAGGAGCCTCCGAGCACTCCAGCAAACTCACACCACTCCACTGAGCCTCCTAGACATCCTCTCCCTCTCTCTAGTGTCCTCGACCGAGCTCACCGGAGCAAGCCGGAGCTCCGGAGCGCCTCTGCTTCCCGGCGATTCCGGCCACCTCTCGGGATTCCGCTGGTACCAGGCGGAGGAGGAGGAGATCCACGAACTTTTCTGCTACACCATCGTCAAGCTCTGCTTCATCTACGCTGCCCCCCATCGCCGCTCTCTTCTCTGCCCAGCCACGGTGAGACGGTCTCGAGGAGGAAGATGATCCCGACTAGCGTACCGGTTCGGTTAGCTTAAGTTCTAGCAGGCGGGCCCCCTTGGTCAGCCCGTTTTGCCCTTTTTTCTTTCCATCGCTGGCTCTCTCACCCGCGGGTAGTAGTGTGGGCTGGCCCAGTTTAGCTGGTGTGTCCGGCCCAGGTAAAAAAAAAGGGGGAGTTATTTAGAATTTGCCAATTTTCGAAATAGTTTCAGATGCTTTCTTAGATTCTATTTTCCTGGAGATCTATCGATTCAAATTTAACAAATGAATATGTTCTGGAAACCTTAGAACATAACCTATCCATTAAAAGTGGTTTCAACACAATTAGATTTACATAGTGGTTGCAGTAACAATAACAAAATAGGAGCTTTTCCACCTTAGAAAATCCATATCAATTCAAATAAAATTCATAAAAATATAAGTCCAACTTTAGAAATTCACAATTAGTGATACCCATCTGCCTATAGCATTAGATCTCATTTTTGAACCTTTTAAAGTAAATGCTATTTACCTATATGGTTAAATAGGCATTTGCCATATAGGATTTTATTAAACTCAAATCTATAATCGAAATTTTTATGGAACCCTTATTGTGAAACCACATTTCCAAATACCTATCTGTAGGTATTAATCTTAGTTCATGTGGACTTGTAGAGGGTATTTGGAAAGTTAATACTACTTGGTAGTGATTAGAAACTCGAACTTGCACACCTATTTCCAAATAATGGAAATGAATGAAAACCAACCTAAATTAGTGTTATATGTTTTTACCTCTGTTTGAAAACACGTGTGCATGCTTGAAGTGTTGTTTGTACTTGTTTGGTGATTGTGTGCATTTTTGTGTATCGTTGTTAGACGCTAGTGTTACCGGAGACGAGCCCGAGGGAGGATATTATCAAGAAGAAGAAGAAGGCTACCCCGGACACTTTGCCAACCAAGGCAAGCCATCTTTTGAATCATAATCAAATACCTAGATTTCAACTTGCATATTTACTTGCTTTCCAAATTAAATTGCATGGTTGAATTGCTAGAGTAGAACAATACTGGTGTAGTGATGTCTTGCTTAACAAGAGCATCAAACTGAGTTTATTCAACATTCCCTTAGTTGTATCATCACTCATTGTAGTTGCTTAGTCGCTAATAAAATTGAGGCCATCTATAAGGGGAACCTTACTTGAAAGTGGTGACTTGAAACTGGAAGGTCTGTATTGGAGACTTCTCCCACATGATGGTTTTCTGAAAGAAAATAATCTTGACTAAGGACTATGAAATGTATTTATAAATGATAATGAGTGATGTACTATGTGAGCCAACCATTACCGTACGACCACATTACCCCTAAATGGGAAGGGGCTTAATCCGTAGCTTGTTTATTCTAGTATGGGAGACCTTGTATCATCTGTTATAGAAGTAAGCCATGCATGGGTGCTTCCGAACCGAGTGGAAATTTCCATTCATGCAGCACTCTGCAGCGGGCAAAACTATGAGTGCCAAAATGGACTCTTAGGGAAGGATCCTATACTAGAGTAGACAAGTGAAAGAGTTTGTTTGATTATCTGAAACTCGCATACTTGGTGTATGATGAACCATGGATTTCTCCCGGTAGATTTATCGAATCTTGTGGGTAAAGTGTACCCCTCTGCAGAGGTTTCAAAACTATTCGAATAGCCGCGTCCGCGGTCATGGACAGTTGGCAAGCTGTACTTGACTTTTGTCAAGAATATTAACAACTTAAGTTGAACTTGGTGAATGACTTGACTTGACATTGATGTTGACCAACACTTGAAGTTCCTCTTTAGATTGAACTTAGAGAATTAAATCTTCTTCTCTACTAATCAACATTCTTGGGAAACAAAACTAGCTTTTGCAAACAAACTTAGTGCTTAGTCCACCATATCAACCATGCATATCTACCTCATCATTTTGTTTATAAGATGGTTTGCGAGTGCATCCAATGTACTCATGGCTGTGTCCCTGGCTATCAACTTGGCCAGACTATGGGGAAGATTATCCGGAGGAAGGTTATGAAGATGAGTACCAAAACTAAGATCATCTCCTGAGTCGCCATTGCCTGTAGGGTGAAGGCATGGACCCGAAGACGTTATTTCCGCTGCTATATTGTGTTGTAATACGAACTTGGTCACTATGACCATTTGTATTTGAACTATTCGTATTGTAATGTCTATGGAACTGGTTACCAACTAAGTTATGTGTATCACAACAATGATTCTGGGATTGTGGTGGAATACATAACGGGCACTTTGAATTTTTGGAAATTCGGGTGTTACAAGTTGGTATCAGAGCCTAGGTTGACCATAGGAGACCTTAGTTAGAATGGGCGTTAGATGAAACCTTTATAAAAGCAAAGAGATAAGTAATGGTTTAAAATTGCTTAGTCTTTCCTCTCTATTTACAAAGCTTTGTACATGATTCAGTTTTTGCCTACTTAAAATTTTGCACACTTGGGTGGATCACTAACTTAATCTAATCTGAAATTTTGTAGATGGCCCCGGTGTTCACGGAGCACTACCAGTTAGGGCATGGTGGCAGCCTTGTTTTCGAGCACGACCTCACTACCCTGACCTTGTGCCTGGATCATCTGTATCCGGAGTTTAAGGGAGCCGTGCTCAATGAGCACCCAGATGGAGAACTTTGGTGGCTTATTAGGGCAAGTTGCCGTGGCAAGAAGGGAGATTTAAGTTCTCCAAGGATCAAGTTTGAGCTTGTGGAGAACACTTGGGCCGATCGTTTGGTCCGAGGTATGCAGGAGATGCTTGCCCGCCTATGCGGACTGCACGTTGAGGAGATCCAGGTGGAGCGCTTTAGGAACTTTGCTCGGCGTGATACGGATGGGCGTCCCGCAAACATGCCGGGGCACAACGAGCCAAGTTCATATATAGATCACATGGACTTCTTGCTGTACTCCACTCAGCAGGAGGCAGATCGTGCCCGTACCAAGGCCAACCTTGAGCACTTCGCACTTGTGGAGGCAAGGAGCACCATCAGGATCCTTGCCAAGGATCGCAAGAGCCTTCGCCGTCAGCGCCAGGAAAAGGATGAGACCATTGAAGAGTTGAAGGCCAAGGTGGCTAAGCTGACTGAGTACATTGGAGATCTAGAGAACCACCTTGGTGAGGAGGAAGGCATTGACCTCCGCAAGGAGGATAATGCCCTCATTAGCGACGAGGATGATTTCATGGAGGACCTGGATGATCAGGAAGATGATGAGGATGCTGGATTCATCGATGATGAGGAGGATGACCCCGAGGAGCCCGATGTTTAGAGTGGAGATCCAAGTGTTATCTAGTTATGAGTTCACTTTAAGTCACTTCGTGTAGGTGTGAGTTGTATCCCCCTCTCTAGTAGACGAGTCGCAATGGTTTGATGTAAACCATTTGTAATGTGTGAACTCGTATGTGTGGTATGTTTGATGTTTGTGGAATGAAATATGAATTTGGCCCTTAAGGCCTTAGTAAGACTAAATTGCATCATTGGTTTTACATTCAGAACTTAGCAATTAGTTTTTCCCTCCTGTCTTACACCCATTATCTTCAGATGCCGCGAGCACCCCCACCCCCAAACCCGGAAGTAGCACAACTGCTAAGGTTGTTCATGGAAGATCGAGAAGCAGCCCGAGCTGAGTGCCAAGCTAACTTGGCCACTCTTCAGCAACTAACCCAGATGGCAATGAACCACAACAATGGCAATGGAAATGGCCATGGTGAAGGAGAGAACAATGGCAATGGTGATCACCGATCCAAGCTGAGGAGTTTCCAAAACACCAATCCACCCATGTTCACTAAGTCTGAAGAACCCTTAGATGCTGATGATTGGCTTCGTACCATGGAGAACAATCTGGAAGTCGCCGGAGTGGGCGAGAATGAGAAGGTCTTGTACACCACCCACTATCTTGCGGGAGCCGCAAGAGCTTGGTGGGATAGCACCCTTGCAATGCAAGCCCAAGGGTATGTGATGCCTTGGGAGGAGTTCAAGAGCAAGTTCAGCAAAGCCCATGTTCCTTTGGGATTAGTTAAAAGGATGACAGATGAGTTCAGAAATCTGAAGCAAGGTTCCCTATCTGTGGTTGACTACCGTGACAAGTTCCTTACCTTGTCTAGGTATGCCCCAGATGACACCAACACCAATGAAAAGAAGCAAGAAAGGTTTCTGAATGGACTTCATGATGAGATGCAATGTGTCTTGGTCAGCATTCCCTTTGCAGACCTTGAGTCATTGGTTGACTCTGCCATTCAGATGGAAGGCAAACTCAAGCAAGCTGCAGAGAACCGCAAGCACCGTATGATGTATCAAGGCAATTCAAGCAACTCGCATAAGCCAAGGGGAAATCCACCTATGGGTTTTTCCCCTCGACCTATGAGGCCATCTGCACCTTCTCCACGTCCCAACTTTCCCAACCGTCTGACCGGCAACAACTTCAGCCGTACACCTCCAAGACCTAATGGCAACAACTTCAACTCCAACACTCCAAGGCCAAATGGCACACCTGCGCTACCCAAGTCTGGTGACAAGTCTGGTGTTACCTGTTATGAGTGCGGACTCAAGGGGCACTACTCCAATGAGTGCCCGAAGAAGCTGAATGATGCATCCAAGACCACTGCCCCTGCTCAGCAACAGCGCCATGTTGGAAATGGCAAAAAATATCCACCAAGGAACCAACCTCACCCTCGAGGCCGTCTGAACCACATGAATGTTGAAGAAGCTCAGGAAGCAACCGACGTTGTGCTTGGTATGTTCCCTATTAATTCAGTTCCTGCAAGAGTTCTGTTTGATTCTGGAGCTTCACACTCGTTTGTTACTAAGTTATTTGTTGATAAAAGTGGACTTCAACCAACACCCATGAAACATGCTATGTTAGTACAAATACCTGGGTCAACAACAAGGGCTGAGTGGAACTGTTTGGCAGTTCCCATAGAAATTCATGGAATAGCTTTCTTAGCCAATTTGATAGTGTTGGGAACTAAAGGTTTGGAAGTAGTCCTTGGTATGAATTGGATGTCTTTCCATCAAGGAGTGATAGATTGTGCCAAAAAGACCATCACCATGAAGAGTAGCACTGGAATTGTAGTAAAGCATGTGTCCGTAAAACCACCCCAAACCACCAGATGTCATAAGAGTATCTCAGGACCAACTCTGGAGCAAGTTCCCATAGTTTGTGAATACCCGGATGTTTTTCCCGGTGAGCTACCCGGAATGCCACCGGATCGGGATATTGAGTTTATCATTGAGCTTATCCCTGGAACTGGACCTATAGCCCAACGATCCTATCGTATGAACCCAGCTAAACTAGTTGAGTTAAAGAAGCAATTGGATGACCTTTTGAGTAAGGGATTGATTCAGCCAAGTTCATCCGCTTGGAGATCACCCGTCTTGTTTGTGGATAAAAGTGACGGTTCCAGCCGACTGTGCACTGATTACCACAAGCTAAATGATGTTACCATCAAGAATAAGTATCCTCTTCCAAAGATTGATGATCTCTTTGACCAATTGACTGGAGCTCAAGTCTTCTCAAAGATAGACCTTAGAACTGGATACCATCAACTGAAGATCCGTGCAACTGATATACCTAAAACCGCCTTCACTACCCGATACGGATTGTATGAGTACACCGTAATGTCCTTTGGATTAACCAATGCCCCTGCCTATTTCATGAATCTCATGAATAAGGTTTTTATGGAGTTTTTGGATAAGTTTGTTGTTGTCTTCATTGATGACATTCTTATCTACTCCAAGTCTGAAAAAGAGCATGCAACTCATTTAAGATTAATCTTAGAGACCCTGAGAGAGCATCAGCTATATGCCAAGTTTAGTAAATGTGAGTTTTGGTTAAAGGAAGTTGGATTCTTAGGCCATGTATTGTCAGCTGGAGGAGTTTCAGTGGACCCAAACAAGATCCAATCAGTCATGGAATGGGAAGCCCCTACCACTCAAACTAAAGTTAGAGGTTTTCTCGGATTAGCAGGATATTACCGCAAATTTGTTGAAGGGTTTTCAAGCATTGCCAGACCCATGACCCAACTGTTGAAGAAGGACAAGAAGTTTGAATGGACCCCTAAGTGTGAAGAGAGTTTTCAAGAGCTCAAGAAGCGATTAGTAACCGCACCCGTCCTAACCATGCCCGATGTCACTAAAAACTTTGATGTCTATTGCGATGCCTCCAAACTTGGACTTGGTTGTGTGTTAATGCAAGAAGGCAAGGTCATAGCCTACCTCTCCCGGCAGCTTCGACCTCATGAAGAAAACTATCCAACCCATGATCTAGAGTTAGCAGTCGTAGTTCTAGCTTTGAAGACCTGGAGGCATTATCTTATGGGTAACCGTTGCGAGATCTACACCGACCACAAGAGTTTGAAGTATAATTTCACCCAGAAGGAGTTGAACATGAGGCAAAGAAGATGGATAGAGTTAATCAAGGATTATGATCTTGAAATTCATTATCACCCCGGGAAGGCCAATGTAGTGGCCGACGCATTGAGTAGAGAGCCATGCACCTTGAATATGATGATCAAAGAGGAGCAACCCATGTTGCACCAAGAGTTTGAAAAATTTGGATTAGAACTAGTCAGTCAAGGATTCTTAGCCAATCTTGAGTTTCAACCCACCTTGATGAGCCAAATCAAAGAAGCCAACTTTAGAAATTCACAATTAGTGATACCCATCTGCCTATAGCATTAGATCTCATTTTTGAACCTTTTAAAGTAAATGCTATTTACCTATATGGTTAAATAGGCATTTGCCATATAGGATTTTATTAAACTCAAATCTATAATCGAAATTTTTATGGAACCCTTATTGTTAAACCACATTTCCAAATACCTATCTGTAGGTATTAATCTTAGTTCATGTGGACTTGTAGAGGGTATTTGGAAAGTTAATACTACTTGGTAGTGATTAGAAACTCGAACTTGCACACCTATTTCCAAATAATGGAAATGAATGAAAACCAACCTAAATTAGTGTTATATGTTTTTACCTCTGTTTGAAAACACGTGTGCATGCTTGAAGTGTTGTTTGTACTTGTTTGGTGATTGTGTGCATTTTTGTGTATCGTTGTTAGACGCTAGTGTTACCGGAGACGAGCTCGAGGGAGGATATTATCAAGAAGAAGAAGAAGAAGGCTACCCCGGACACTTTGCCAACCAAGGCAAGCCATCTTTTGAATCATAATCAAATACCTAGATTTCAACTTGCATATTTACTTGCTTTCCAAATTAAATTGCATGATTGAATTGCTAGAGTAGAACAATACTGGTGTAGTGATGTCTTGCTTAACAAGAGCATCAAACTGAGTTTATTCAACATTCCCTTAGTTGTAGCATCACTCATTGTAGTTGCTTAGTCGCTAATAAAATTGAGGCCATCTATAAGGGGAACCTTACTTGAAAGTGGTGACTTGAAACTGGAAGGTATGTATTGGAGACTTCTCCCACATGATGGTTTTCTGAAAGAAACTAATCTTGACTAAGGACTATGAAATGTATTTATAAATGATAAAGAGTGATGTACTATGTGAGCCAACCATTACCGTATGACCACATTACCCCTAAATGGGAAGGGGCTTAATCCGTAGCTTGTTTATTCTAGTATGGGAGACCTTGTATCATCTGTTATAGAAGTAAGCCATGCGTGGGTGCTTCCGAACCGAGTGGAAATTTCCATTCATGCAGCACTCTGCAGCGGGCAAAACTATGAGTGCCAAAATGGACTCTTAGGGAAGGATCCTATACTAGAGTAGACAAGTGAAAAGTTTGTTTGATTATCTGAAACTCGCATACTTGGTGTATGACGAACCGTGGATTTCTCCCGGCAGATTTATCGAATCTTGTGGGTAAAGTGTACCCCTCTGCAGAGGTTTCAAAACTATTCAAATAGCCGCGTCCGCGGTCATGGACAGTTGGCAAGCTGTACTTGACTTTTGTCAAGAATGTTAACAACTTAAGTTGAACTTGGTGAATGACTTGACTTGACATTGATGTTGACCAACACTTGAAGTTCCTCTTTAGATTGAACTTAGAGAATTAAATCTTCTTCTCTACTAATCAACATTCTTGGGAAACAAAACTAGCTTTTGCAAACAAACTTAGTGCTTAGTCCACCATATCAACCATGCATATCTACTTCATCATTTTGTTTATAAGATGGTTTGCGAGTGCATCCAATGTACTCATGGCTGTGTCCCTGGCTATCAACTTGGCCAGACTATGGGGAAGATTATCCGGAGGAAGGTTATGAAGATGAGTACCAGAACTAAGATCATCTCCTGAGTCGCCATTGCCTGTAGGGTGAAGGCATGGACCCGAAGACATTATTTCCGCTGCTATATTGTGTTGTAATATGAACTTGGTCACTATGACCATTTGTATTTGAACTATTCGTATTGTAATGTCTATGGAACTGGTTACCAACTACGTTATGTGTATCACAACAATGATTCTGGGATTGTGGTGGAATACATAACGGGCACTTTGAATTTTTGGAAATTCGGGTGTTACAGTAAGCCGCGCATAAAAATTATCAATAACAATATTATTGGGAAGCTCATGAATGGGGCATTTGAGCATTAGTAACTTTAATCTCCCCCACGCTTGGGCAATACTCTCTCCATCATGAGGCCAAAAATTATATATCCGATTACGATCTGTATGAATTTCACTTGGAGGATAAAACTTGGAATAAAAGAGAGGTACAATGTCCTCTTATGCCATAGATGGACCGTCCTAGAGCAGTCGATACCACTCCTCAGCTCTGCCTTTCAATGATAAAGAGAATAGCTTCTTCTTGACCTGGCTTGGTGAAATACCTGCACACCTGAACAACTCGCATAATTCATGTATAAATAATAAGTGATCACCCAGATGGACAGTTCCATCTCCTGAATAGCAGTTATCCATAATACGCCCAACAATTTTCATAGGTATTTTAAAAGGATCAATTTCAGCAGGTGGTGGCGGTGGTGGTTCATCCACATGTGCAGCAGTAGTAGAAGTGTTTCCAAATAGGAAACCAAATGGAGAGTTCTCCATAGCAGAGTAAAATAAAAATAGAAGACAAAATAAAAACAATACTCACAGTGACGGTTACCTTTACCAATTCCACTCTTCAATAGTGCTTCACTCCCCGGCAACGGCGCCAGAAAATAGTCTTGATGACCCACAAGTATAGGGGGTGTATCGTAGTACTTTCGATAAATAAGAGTGTCGAACCCAACGAGGAGCAGAAGGTGTTGATAAGTGGTTTTGATCAAGGATTCACTGTAAATACTAGCAAACAGGTTTTCAGGGGTATTTGGTAATACAAGTAAATAAAGTGCGAGTAAATAAAAGACAATAGTAATAATTGCAGCAAGTGGCCCAATCCTTTCTTCAGCAAAGGACAAGCCGGTTGTGTAACTTATAATAACCAAACGTTCTCGAGGACACACGGGAGTTCCTGTCAAGAGCTTTCGCTTCATATTGCCAAATAGTCTTTATTGGTTTGATAGGTGTTATGGGGGTGAACCTGTGCTAGCGCACTACCCTTACTAGGATAAATACACACTTGTGATTATACCCCTTGCAAGCATCCGCAAATACAAGAAAGTAATTAAGATAAATCTAACCACAACCTTAAACTCTAAGATCCTACGCTCCCTGGTGCAATGGTTTCCCAACGGAGGTTTAGGTTTATGTCACTCCAGCAACCCCACAATTGGTAGCCAAATACACAATGCATCTCACTAGGCCCATAAATGGTGAAGTATCATGTAGTCGACGTTCACATGACACCACTAGTGAAATAGCACCACAACAATATCAAACCATTAAATATTCTTCAACAATAATTCACTACTAACATCTTGACTTCTCCCATGTCCTCAAGAACTAAACGAACTACTCACAAGACATCATATGGATCATGATTAGAGGTGAAATAATGGTAAATAACAATCTGAACATAAACCTTAATTCAACGGTTCCACTCAATAGCATCAACTACAAGAGTAATCAACACCGAGAAAGTTTCCCTATGAATATAACAAGATCCAACTCAAGATGTTACAGCGGGATGGCGTGGTGATGATGGAGATGAAGGTGCTGGTGATGGAGATGATGATGATAATCCTGATGAAGTCCGGTGCGATGGTGATGACGATGGCGACGATCTCCCCTCTCTGGGAAGGAATTTCCCCGGCAGATTTCTCTCTGCCGGAGAGCTTTTCTCTCTCTGGTGTTTTCCGCCCCGCAGAGGCGGCGGTGTCTATCTCTGAGGCCCCCTTGACTTAGGTTTTCGGGGACGATGAAGTACGCGAAGGGGCGAGACCAGATGTGGGCCAGGGTGGCCTCACACAGGGCCGGCGCGGCCAGGGGTCAGGCCGCGCCCCCTGTGCGTGAGGCCGCCCCCTGGCTCCTCTCTCCTTCTCCTTATGGCTTCCGGAGTCTTTTGGTAAAATAGAATTTTCTGGTATTTTTCTGGAATTTTCCTGGTCTTCTAAAATATGGTGTCTCGACGGTCCTTTTCTAGCAGAATCCTGACTCCGGCAGCAAATCCTCCAACGATCATCAAACATGTAAAAACATAGGAAATACCATAAGTATCATATCTAAATATGAAATATATCAATGAATAACAGCAAATTATGATACAAAATAGTGATGCAATATGGACATATCAAACGCCCGTACATCCATCCCTATGCCTACAGTATTTGTTCCTACTGTTTACTATTGCTACCATTACCGCTGTTATTCTACTACTGTTGTTACTATTTCACTACTATCACCACTATAAAACTGTTGCTACTGATAAACCACTGCGAGCAAGACTGTTTCCAGGTGCAGCTGAATTGACAACTCATCTGTTAAGGCTTACATATATTCTTTGGCTCCCCTTGTGTCGAATCAATAAATTTGGGTTTTACTTCCCTTGAAGACTGTTGTGATCCCCTATACTTGTGGGTCATCAAGACTATTTTCTGGCGCTGTTGCCGGGGAGCATAGCTTTATTTATAAGTTCACTTGGTATTCATATTGTTCGCTGCAATCCTTTCATCATGGGTAAACCTCGTGATGGAAAAGTTCCTATATTGCCATCCACTACAAGAAGAGGTACGACTTTGAACACTTCTGCTGCTCTTGATTCGCCATCTGTTATGAGTAAGTTGCTTACACCACCACACACACACACGCTACTGCTACTACTTCTGCTGAGTTTGAAAATGCCACTGATAATTTAGATGATGCTTCTACTGTGCTTGATGAGAGTGGTTCACTAGGTTCCTTTTTAGATGCTACAATTGCTAGAGCTAAGTTGGGAAACACCACTGTTACACCGGTTAGTTCACCTGAGTCTAGGGAATGTCCTAGTGACAATTTTGATGATGCTTATATTGAGCTTGACGATGATTTTATTACTGAAGCTTGTGCTACTCGTGATGCTAAAGCTGTTAAAGAACTTCTAGCGAGACGTGCTGTTAGATATAAATTGTCTCCTGATCCTAAGTTTGCTGCTTCTCCCATAGATATTAGAGACAAGGATTATGATTTCTCTTTAGATTTATCTTACATATTTATTGTTGAGAAAACTCCTTTTTGTGGTACTAAAGATGAAAGTGCTATGGAGCACATGAATGAGCTTTCTACTTTGAGTAATTTGTTTTCTGATGATATTAAGCTCCGCACTTACTTTGTTGCTAAGATTTTTCCTTTCTCGTTGAAAGATGCAGCTAAAACTTGGTTTAATAGCTTGTCTCCTGGATCTATTCATAGTCCTATTGCTTTGGTTAATGCTTTCTTTCAGAAATATTTTCCTGCTAGTACTCAACATGCTGCTGTGCAGAAAATCTTTGATTTTGAACAGGGAAAAGGAGAGATACTGCCTGAATCTTGGACGAGGTTTTGTTCTTTAATTAGAGCTTTGCCTAAAGATCCATTGCCTAAAAATGAACTCCTTGATATATTTTATAATGGACTAACTAATGAATCTAAGTCATATTTGGATAGTTGTGCTGGTTGTGTTTTCAGGGAAAGAACTCTGGCTGAAGCTGAAGAATTAATGGCTAAAATAAGCCAGAATCATGATGATTGGACTCTAGTTGAGCCAACACCAGCACCATCACCTGCGCCATCTACAGAGCCTACACCTAAGAAGAGAGGGATGATTGAATTAAATGATGAAGTTATGAAGGAAGCTAAGAAATCTCTTAAGGAGAAAGGTATTAAATCCGAAGATGTGAAGAATTTACCTCCTATAGAAGAATTATGTAAGCCAATCCCTCACTCATCTACTATTGAGGTACACTCTCTCCAACGCTTTGATGATAGAGATATTCCTTACTCTAAACCTCCTGATCAATGCTTAGATGAGTTTGATAATTTCATTGTTAAGCAAGATAATTTTAATAGAATGGTGCAGAATCATTTGTTGGAAAATTCTAGAGCTATTAACAAGTTGCAGGATATTGTGGAGAGAACCTCCAATGATGTGAAGATAGTTGTTAAACATTTTCAAATGGTTCAAACACAAATTGATCAGCTTACCAAGGTGCAGAAAGATTTGCTAGTAAATGCTTCAAGAGAAAAACAAGCATGTGAAATTCGCACAAGAGGAGGTGCTACTACCCAAGACCCCTTATATCCTGAAGGACAACCTAAGAGGATCGAGCAAGATTCTCAACGCACTTCAAGAAATGATAGTCCTTCCAAGAAGAAGAAGAAGAAGAAGCATAAAACAACTGCAGAATCCTCTTATGCAGGTAAAGATCCTAACAGTATTTCTATTTCTGATGCTGAAACTGAACCAGGTGATGCTTCCGATAAAGAAGAAGTTGAAGAGGAACCAAAAAAGATTGATAAGAATGCAAAGTACACCAAAGAAGACTTCATTGCCAACAAGCATGGTAATGAGAGAGAACCTTGGGTGCAGAAACCAATGCCTTTTCCTGGTAAAAAACACAAATCCAAGGAAGAAGAACACTACAACAGGTTTTGTGAATGGATGAGACCTTTATTTTTGCAAATTCCTTTGACTGATGCTATTAGAATGCCTCCTTATGCAAAGTATATGAAAGATATTGTCACTAACAAAAGGAAGATTCCTAATGAGGAAATTTCCACTCTACTTGCTAATTATTCTTTGCTGGAGAAGCTTGGAGATCCAGGTATACCAACTATTCCTTGCTCCATTAAAAATAACTATGTTAGAACTGCTTTATGTGATTTGGGAGCTGGAGTTAGTGTCATGCCTTTTTCTCTTTATAAGAGACTTGATCTAGAAAAATTGGTATCAACTGATATATCTTTGCAGATAGTTGATAAGTCTACTACTATTCCTATTGGTATATGTGAAAATGTTCCTGTTCAGGTTGCTAACAGTTGTTTGATATTAACTGACTTTGTTGTGTTGGAAATGCCTGAAGATGATAACATGTCTATTATTCTTGGGAGACCTTTGCTAAACACTGCAGGTGCTGTTATTAATTGTAATCGAGGAAAAGTAACTTTTAATGTCAATGACAAAGAGTACACGGTTTATTTTCCCAAGAAGATTGATAGAAAGAATGCTCTAAATTCCGTCAAGAATGTTGAGACCATTCGAGTTGGTCAAATTATTTGTTCAGAGCGAAAGCCCAAGGAAGAATATAAAATTGTTATGATTGGGACTATGCCTATCAAAGTTGAGGTAACATAAGCATTTAGTGAAATGCAAAGTTTTGCCTCATATAAAGTTAGTTTGGTAACAAGACTTGATCAACCTTGTTAACAAAGTGATTTTATATGAACGAAACTTTGTTTTCACCGCATCCACTCCACCTCACTTATATTTACTTTCACCAATTTTATTCCTTTAGTTTAGTTACATGATTAAGAGTATCTCAGAGCTGCTGCATACTTGGTTTTGATTTGCTTGAAATCGTTTCGTCTTCGTTTTTCCGAGTTTTTATCGATTTGCCAATTTCTAAAAAATCCTCGAAAATAAAGTTTCTCGAAAAATTCCAGAAAATTCTTTATAAATTTTTATGTCAAAAATGGGACAGAGAGGCACCTGGGAGACACCAGGAGGGGCTGCCATGCCACCACACACACAGGGGGCATGGCCCAGCCCTGGCCGCGCCCACCTGCTATGAGGGGGCCCCACCTGGCCTCTCACTTACCTCTTCCTCCCCAGCTCTTTCTCTCTCCCGAAAACAATGACACACCCAGCTCAAACCCGTGTTCTTGCTGTTCTTCATCGCTTTTCGATCTCCTTGCTCAGCCCATCATTTCTGCTAAGATTTGGAGCAATTGTTCTCCGGTATGTGACTCCTCCGCTTGTCCAAGTAGAATTTCTTTTGGTGAAGTATTTCTTGAGTATTTTAGCATTGTAGGTGGCAGGATAAATGAGTATGCATGCTTGTTCTATTGCTTAGAAATGTTATTTTGATGCATGTTAGCTTTCTAGTAACTCACTATAGTAGTTTCCTACATTTGCTTGTCTCAAAATCACTTTTTATGAGGTCTATTAAAAATTTCAGAAATGGAGGAGAATGCATATCAACTCCCTCAACATGAACTAGAAGTGCAAGAAGTCATGAGAGTTCACCGTGAAGAGAGGGTCTTTCCCTCACACTATCCATGCTCAGAGTTTATGAATGCTGCTGGAATCCTGCAGGACTTCCAAACTATAATCTCTAATACAGGATTGGAGCATTTTATTGATGGTGAACCTCCCCAATATGTTAAACTAACAATGTCGGTGGTTCAGGATTTCGGATTTAGTTGGTCCACTTCTAACCCCATGGTTCATTATAAAATCTATAACAAATTTGTGGACTTGCCTCTTGATGTTTTCTGTACAGCTATTAGAGTACCACAGTGGGGATCGCTCGAGAAGATAAGGGGACAGCCTAGGCCATTGTTGGAACTATATGAGGAGATTTGTCAAGGAATAAGCTTCACAGGAGAGGGTGGTAAAATTTGAAATATTCATTTCCCATCCATTCGATATTTTGCCTTCTTTATCACCAAATGTGTTCTTGCTAGGAAAGCTGCAAGTAAATTATCTCTCCATGATCTAGCTTTTATTGCTGCTGCTTTGAGACATGATAGGACATACCATTTGGGTGCCTTAATAGCTTTCCGTCTTGATGTTAACCGTGAGAAAGGGGGAATCTGTGGAGGACTTATAGCTTCACGCCTGTTAGCTTTGCATGGTGTAGTGCCTCATTTTCTAGATCTGCAGTTCCCCGAGGAGAAACTTGATCTTAATTCTATGATTCATCATAAGTTTGTTTCTCCTCCTGCTAGCTTGATTAATTTAACTTTTGAGCTAACCTTTTTCAAGAAGTCTACCTAGAAAGTAGTGAAGACTGATCGATCAGTCCGTTTGCCTGCACCTCTTTTGTTTAACCTTGATCGCAGGAATGGATGGTCGCTCATGGAGTATGAGCTCGACGCGTATGTAGAGGAGCACCCGCCGCCTGTGCGCGATGAGGAGGGCGCCGAGGAGTCAGGCCAGCCCTCCAACATTGCAAATTTCCCATATGAGCAGCCTTATTATGATTATGCGCCGTCAGCTTCATCTTCACGAGAGCCGGGGTACGATTACACCCATGATGACCCACCAGCTTGGAGCAACTACCAGGGCTGGAATTGATCTCCACTTAGGCCAAAAGCCTAAGCTTGGGGGGAGGTACGCCGACGATTCACTCATCTACATATCATATTTTGTCGGTCCTATGTATATCCATGTTTCGTTTTCTTTATTGTTCTTGTTCTTATTTCTACTTTCCAAAACACAAAAAGACCAAAAATATTTCTGTTGTTTCTCTTTGTTTGCCTTTTTAGTTTGCTAGCTTTGGTTTTCTTTACTTGCTATTTTCGGTTTGGTATTTGAAAAATCCAAAAATATTTTGCTTTGTTTGCTATTTCCTTTCGTTCTTGTTTCAAAATCGAAAACCCAAAAATATTTGTTGTTCTTCTTCGGTTTTGTAAAGTTTGTTGCAGAGTTCAGTCTCCCGTGACTCCATTGGAGCTTGGTATTCACTTCATATTATTCAAGCCACACAAGTGAAAAGCAATAATGATGACATATGATAATCCGAGATGTGGTAAGAGGCTGGTATGGACTCTATTTGTTTTCATTTTTGTACATATACTCATCTATGTGGACACGCTTAGTCGGTTCATGTAAGGTATATGTTATCTAATGGATGCTTTGTAGTTCTTGCTTTCATATGATTAGTTTCAATTTACTAATAGTTTGTAGCATGTCATGTAGACGCTTGCATGCATTGTTTTATTCATAATATGGTATGTTATTGTGGTATCCTCCTCTGAAAGTTTCATTTGAATGGACTTGGCACATGCTCAAGCATGCATATGACTGAACAAAAAGTCAATTAAGCCTCGATGATTTATTTTGCCTCAGAGTTCTTGTATCATTTTTATGCCTATATTAATTTTGTTTTGTCGCAAGCATGATTATGACAACTATTGCTCTCTCGATTGTCGCTTCCCAGTCTTCTGCTAGCCTTCACTTGTATTGAGAGGGAATACTTCTCATGCATCCAATCACCAAAAACCAAGTCTACCAAAGAGTCCACTATAAATTCCTATGCATGGTATTTGCAAGCCATTCCAAGTAAATTTTCATGTGCTACCTTTCAAAACTTTCAACTACTTCTCATTTTTGTGCCACTGTTTTTAGCTCATGGGGACGTAGTGGTCGGAATTGCTATCTTCCATATTAAATTGAGTACCCCTCGACTAGGCAGCTTCATCTGCTCGTCATTAATTTTGCATGAGAGCTGGTCAGACCATTATAATCTAATTTTAAAAGAAAGAAAAAAGGCACTCCTCCATGGTATGTGAAAGTTGGTGGGCACCCGATGGAATCGGTTAGCCATGGTTTGAGAAAGGAAAAAAGGTGGGGAGGAGTGCCTGATGGCTGGTGTGTAGTTGATTATTATTATGGCCAGGCAGTTGGGAAACTCCAAGCGGAAAGTATGATGAGCACAGCGGCAAGTCTTTTCCCTCAGTAAGAAACCAAGGTATGTCGGTCAGGAGAAGAGCAGACAAACAACTGAAGGTGATGCGGACTGGCATAATAACACTCCAACAAGGGCGCTGTTTAACGATACTTGTTGACTCGTCTTCAGCCAATAGCAACGCAGAACCTGCACACAACACAACCAAATACTTTGTTCCCAACTTGCGATGAGGTTGTCAATCTCACCGGTTTGCTTGAAACAAAGGGTATGAGCGTATCGAGTGGAAAACAGTAGAAGTATGCGAGTAAAGTAAACAGTGCGAGTAAAGTAAACAGGTGATAGCAATATGATGGAAATAGGACTGGGGTCCACAGTTCACTAGTGGTGTCTCTCCATAAGATAAATAACATATGCTGGGTAAACAAATTACAGTTGGGCAATTGATAGAATAAAGATAACCTGATATGTCAAGAAGATCACTATGCGATTTACTCTGGGCATTACAACAAAATACATAGACCGCCATCCAACTGCATCTATGACTAATAATCCACTCTCGGGGATATCATCCGAACACCCCATGAGTATTAAGTTGCGAACAACAGATAATTGCATTAAGCAAAGTGTGTAATATAAACAAAGCATATGCCCTCGAGCATATGAATGTTGTTTTCTCCCTAGTAGCAACAGCACATCTACAACCTTAGAGGTTTCTATCACTCCCCCAGATTAAATAGAGGCATGAACCCACTATCGAGCATAAATACCCCCTCTTGGAGTCACTAGCAACTACTCGGCCAAGATAGCTACTAACAACGGAGAGCATGCAAGATCATAAACAACATAGAGATAACATAAGATATATATCAGTATAGCAACTCAATCATAACACCAATATTCATCGGATCCCAACAAACCAAACATGTAGAATTACATAACGGTGATCTCAATCATGTAGGGTAGCTCATGAGATCTAAACATGAAGCACATGGTGGAGAGGACAACCATCTAGCTACTGCTATGGACCCATAGTCCAAGGTATACTACTCACTCATCGCTCCGGAGGCAAGCATGGCGATGAAGAAGACCTCCGGTGGCGATTCCCCTCTCTGGCAGGGTGCCGGGAAGAGCTTCTGGACCCTCCCGATCTCGGGTCGACGACGGCGGCGGATCGCGATGTGTTTCTGGAAAATTGATAGGATACTTAGGTTTTTCCCATCGGGGGGTCTTTATAGGCGAAGGGGCATCGTCAGAGGTGGACCGAGGTGCCCTCACACATAGGGGGCGCGGCCAGGGGCTGGGCCGCACCGCCCTGCTGTGTGGGGCCCTCGTGGCCCCCCTCTGACTCCTCTTCTGATCTCTAGAAGCTTCCGAGAAAAATAAGACTTTAGGAACTTGTTTCGTCCAATTCCGAGAATATTTCCTGTGTAGCTTTTCTGAAAACAAAAACAGCAGAAAACAGGGAATTGGCACTGTGGCGACTTGTTAATAGGTTAGTTCCAGAAAATGCATAAAAGTGCCACGAAGTGTAACGAATCATTAGGCAAATGGTGTAAAAACAAGCATGGAGCGTCAATAATTATAGATACGTTGGAGACGTATCAAGCATCCCCAAGCTTAACTCCTGCTCGTCCTCGAGTAGGTAAGTGATAACAAAAGAAATAATTTTTGAGGTGATATGCACCTACACAATCTTGATCATCTTTGTAAGCATTGTGAGCTGGGATCAAAAGAACTTAAAACATGGGCATGAAAGATATGATCTTGATAGAAGAAACTTAGCAACCATGTTATAACATGCAAATGAACACAAACAAAAGATCATGAAAATGAAACAATGAAAGTCAAACGTGTGTTCAAATCATAAGAAAAAACATACAAGTGGTTTTCAGCTTGTCCTTCATAGAGAGCAAAACATAAATGCATAGGACACCTTCAAGTTTAAGAGGGCGACTAGATACAAATAATTTGAGAACAAGTGAAACCAACAATATGAATCAATCAATGAAAACTTTGGGACAATGCACATTATACAAAGAATGACAACTATGCTCTCTTAATGGTGCATAAAGATAGAAGGTGGTGACTCAACATAAAAAGTAAAAGAAAGGCCCTTCGCGGAGGGAAGCAGTGATTGCAAGTTTTATAGACCTTAAAAAATTATGGTACTTACCGGCTTTGAGCTCTCATTGCCCCCATCATAAGCATATTGAATGGTTAAAGTTAATGCGAGAACAATTATGATGCATATGCTTGACAAATCATAAGTTGAAAACCTCGTGTCCCATGAATATGAGTACCCAAACCTCATGCTACTCTACTTAGAGTCCCAAGCAAGGCTCTTGTCATTGTAAGTATATATGTATCATCGACAACCGCCAACGGGGTACCTCCGTGCCCGATGACATGGAACAAGCCCACATCAAAATGACAGGACAAGCAGACAATGAACACCTCGACATCTCTTTTATTTGCCATTTGTTTAGCTTTTTATTTTGAGATGCGTCGTCGAATGTCCACTATGGGTATGCTGCAAATTTCCACCATGAATTATGCATGGCTTAGATTGGCAGCCCAGACGTTTCCCTAACACATATACAAACTCCATGATCCCCGCAAGATTCCCAATTCATTTCACACCGCGGGCATCCATAAACAAAAGATCACGATACAAACTCAAATAAGAAGTGCAATGTTGAAAGCTTGCCCATGACGGCATGGCTGGGCTAGTCTCCAACTTACAACTTGCAAGCATAACAACTCAACATAAGAGACCACAATGTCAAATTTTTAAGAACAAGTAAAAGTAAAGTGTGCCTTCCGGTTCGTGAGAGCTTTACTAACCAATTTTCGCATAACACTGGTAAGAGTTTAATTTGAAGAGAAAATAAAAGCAAGTCAAATTTACTTGGAATAGCAAATTGCTAGTAGGTATGTATGGTGGACACTTTGACAAAACTTGATTTTTAGGAGTTGGATGCACGAGTAGAGCTCATACTCAGTACAAGGCGAGGGTTAGCAAAAGACTGGGAGCGACCAACTAAGAGAGCAATAATGGCCATAATCATGCAAAGTGACAAAGCGACATTAAAAGAAGCATAACATGGCATCAAAAGTCAAAAACTAAATGATCATAGAGGCTATTGGCGACTTTGTAAGAGTCTAACATGTGTGAGCATGCGCCAAGTCAACCCAAATAAAGCATCAAGGAGAAAACCAAAATAATGCTTCCAAACGATAAAAACAACGCATGATTTTTTCAAAGGCTCATTAAGCAATCTCAGTTATTTGAGACAAGTCATGCTACAGCAAAACCACTAAGCATACTATCAAAAAGACATCAAGCATGACATGAAAAAGCCTAAGCCGCAGTCTACACAAGCTCCTTCTTGTACCACTTTTTTGCATAAAGCTTTTTCTCTTTTCCAACACCATTTGAATTTTTTTAATCCAACTCTTTTGAGGAAAACCAACATGGTCCAGAGGCAAAAATACACCTTGATGAAAAGATATGACAAGGTCTGAACGCAAATCAAGGCGAGAACGAAAACCAAAAGCAGTAGCAGAAAAAGAAGAACACTCGGTTTTTTATAAGAGTGAAAACTAGAGCGTTCTTGGCAAATGAAAAGCAAGGCAACTTCTCCAAAAGAAATTTGTTGGGGTCCAACCATTTATTACAGCAAACAAAACTAAACTAATAAAGAAAACTAAAACAACTGACGCTCCAAGAAAAACGCATAGTGCATGAAGCAATAAAAATATAGTATCTTGAAAGGTGACCTGATTTTTGCCGATGAAGAAGGGGTGCCTCGGGGGCATTCCCAAGCTTTGACGCTTGTACTTCTTGGATATTTATTGGGGTGATGCATGTGCATCCCCAAGCTTGAGCTTTTGTCCATTCTTCAACTCATCTCATCATTCTCCAATCCCTACACTTGAAAACTTCCTTCATACAAAACTAAACACAAATCTATTAGCAACATTAGTGTAGGCATATCATATAATCAACCTCTTTTTGCTTCAGGTTTCAACCCAAAACCACCACATATAAAGTATATACTACTGTAGCAACTTCCCCAAAAGTTCCGTGATCAAAAGAACTCAAAAGAAAGCGATAAAGTGGCAAACACAAATATTGGCAGAAATCTGTCAAAACAGAACAGCTGACAAAGGTCGAATTTTTAAGGTGTTTTCTGTTGCTCAAATAAAAAAGTGTTCAACTAATGAAAGTTTGGATATAACCTGGGTCATATGCACAAGAAATCGCAGGTCCAAAATATATACAGAGAAGTTTCACAAATTTTTACGGTGCAGCACCGAAAACAGTTTCAGGACAGCAACATCCCCAAATCTTTACCTCACTCAAATTGGAGGCTTCTCTTGGCACAACAATGAAATAAAAAGGATAAGGAGAGGTTATTACAGTAGTAATGACTTGCAAGACTCAAATAAAATAAAAAGTACTGAAAATAAAACATTGGGTTATCTCCCAAGAGTGCTTTTCTTTAACGCCTTTGAGCTAGGCGCAGAAAATTTGCGAATCAAGTAACATCAAGAGATGAAGCATCAATTATCTCAGTAGGCTCTTTGGAAGTTACCGAAGATGATTCAACCTGCAAGTCACTCTTAGTAGAACTAAAATTCTTACCAATTTTAAGAACATGTTGAGGTTTAAGCGCAGAAACCTTGGGAACATAGATAAATTTTTGCTCTTTTCCAACAAATACTTTCTCTTTCTTAAATTTAAGAGAAGAGAAGATTAAACTAAGAGTTTCCATAGACTCCTCTAGTTTACCAATCCTTAAGTTTTGATTATCAAGAGTAGTGCTAGCCTCTAAAATGGTGATTCTCTTACCAATATTTTCTATTGATTCACTAACTCGGCTAGCATTTTCTAGGATACTTGGCAAACTTTTCTCTAAAGAGCTGAGCTTTTCTAACACCTCCTCCAAGGTGGTCTCGGTTTTAGCAACATGAATAGGTGGTATTCCCACTAAACTTTCAATTATAGTGCATGCTTCTCCAGCGGGAGTACCCAGAAAATTACCTCCTGTAAGAGTATCAAGAACATGCCTATTCCAACTAGATATACCAACATAAAAATTTCTAAGGAGGATCGTGGTAGAGTGCTTTTTTGTACACCTATGATGGGCATTGTTAATACGGTACCAAGCATCTTTTAAACTTTCTCCCCCTTGTTGCTTAAAACTACGAACTTCTACTTCAGGATTACTCATTTTAGCAAAGACTAAGAGCAAGAAAATAAAAGCAACTATATAAAGTAAACTAATTTTTTTATGTGTTTTTGATATAAAACAATGCAAGTAAAAAAATAAAGTAACGCAAAACAATAAAACAAAGTAAAGGATGTGCGTGCGAAAAACTCCCCTTGCAGAGGTCTTCCACTTCTTCCCCGGAAATGGCGCCAGAAAAGGGCTTGATGGCTGGTGTGTAGTTGATTATTATTATAGCCAGGCAGTTGGGAAACTCCAAGCGGAAAGTATGATGAGCACAGCGGCAAGTCTTTTCCCTCAGTAAGAAACCAAGGTATGTCGGTCAGGAGAAGAGCAGACAAACAACTGAAGGTGATGCGGACTGGCTTAATAACACTCCAACAAGGGCGCCGTTTAACGATACTTGTTGACTCGTCTTCAGCCAATAGCAACGCGGAACCTGCACACAACACAACCAAATACTTTGTTCCCAACTTGCAATGAGGGTGTCAATCTCACTGGTTTGCTTGAAACAAAGGGTATGAGCGCATCGAGTGGAAAACAGTAGAAGTATGCGAGTAAAGTAAATAGTGCGAGTAAAGTAAACAGGTGATAGCAATATGATGGAAATAGGACCGGGGTCCACAGTTCACTAGTGGTGTCTCTCCATAAGATAAATAACACATGCTAGGTAAACAAATTACAGTTGGGCAATTGATAGAATAAAGATAACGTGATATGTCAAGAAGATCACTATGCGATTTACTCTGGGCATTACAACAAAATACATAGACCGCCATCCAACTGCATCTATGACTAATAATCCACTCTCGGGGATATCATCCGAACACCCCATGAGTATTAAGTTGCGAACAACAGATAATTGCATTAAGCAAAGTATGTAATGTAAAAAAAGCATATGCCCTCGAGCATATGAATGTTGTTTTCTCCCTAGGTAGCAACAGCACATCTACAACCTTAGAGGGTTCTGTCACTCCCCCAGATTAAATAGAGGCATGAACCCACTATCGAGCATAAATACCCCCTCTTGGAGTCACTAGCAACTACTCGGCCAAGATAGCTACTAACAATGGAGAGCATACAAGATCATAAACAACATAGAGATAACATAAGATATATTTTAGTATAGCAACTCAATCATAACACCAATATTCATCGGATCCCAACAAACCAAACATGTAGAATTACATAACGGTGATCTCAATCATGTAGGGCAGCTCATGAGATCTAAACATGAAGCACATGGTGGAGAGGACAACCATCTAGCTACTGCTATGGACCCATAGTCCAAGGTAGACTACTCACTCATCGCTCCGGAGGCAAGCATGGCGATGAAGAAGACCTCCGGTGGCGATTCCCCTCTCCGGCAGGGTGCCTGGAAGAGCTTCTGGACCCTCCCGATCTTGGGTCGATGACGGCGGCAGATCGCGATGTTTTTCTGGAAAATTGATTGGGTACTTAGGTTTTTCCCGTCGGGGGGTCTTTATAGGCGAAGGGGCATCGTCAGAGGTGGACCGAGGTGCCCTCACACATAGGGGGCACAGCCAGGGGCTGGGCCACGCCGCCCTGGTGTGTGGGGCCCTCGTGGCCCCCCTCCGACTCCTCTTCTGATCTCTGGAAGCTTCCAGGAAAAATAAGACTTTAGGAACTTGTTTCGTCCAATTCCGAGAATATTTCCTGTGTAACTTTTCTGAAACCAAAAATAGCAAAAAATAGGGAACTGGCACTGTGGCGACTTGTTAATAGGTTAGTTCCGGAAAATGCATAAAAGTGCCATGAAGTGTAACAAAACATTAGGCAAATGGTGTAAAAACAAGCATGGAGCATCAAAAATTATAGATACGTTGGAGACGTATCAGTGCCAAAGCTTTATAAAAGAGCACCAATGTGCCAAATTTTCAAAGAACTCGGAACTGCTCTCACTTGTTTATTATGGAAGATAGCAAGTCCCCATTGCCAGTCGTTGACATGAAACAACCACCTCTCAAAATAAATTTTTATCTCTGTTTTACAAATGAAAAGCTCTAGCACATGTTAAATCACTGCTTTCCTCTACGAAGGGCCATTCTTTTACTTCTATGTTGAGTCATCATCTTCTAACTTTAAAGCACTTCTTGAGAGCATAGCTGTTATTCTTAGTGTAATGTGCTTGTCCCAGAACACGGTTAATTGTGGTATAACTTTGATGCTTGTATCTTTGATATTTTTAGTTCTAGTCTTCCTTTGGACTTCAGAGGTGCCTCAGCATTTATGTTTTGCTCCACAAATAAAGGCAAGTTGGATACCACTCTTTCATATCATTTATGCATATTACAATCTTGTAGCTTCTTATGTTCATGTTACTTGTTATTAGTGCATTGGCACTCTTTCATAGCTTGCTTGACTATGAGGTGACATTAGATGCATATTGATACGTCTCCAACGTATCCATAATTTTTGATGCTCCATGCTTATTTTTACACCATTTGCCTAATGTTTCGTTACACTTCGTGGCACTTTTATGCATTTTCTGGAACTAACCTATTAATAAGTCACCACAGTGCCAGTTCCCTGTTTTCTGCTATTTTTGTTTTCAGAAAAGCTACACAGGAAATATTCTCGGAATTGGACAAAAGAAGTTCCTGAAGTCTTATTTTTCCCGGAAGCTTCCAGAGATCAGAAGAGGAGTCAGAGTGGGGCCACGAGGGTCCCACACACCAGGGCGGCGTGGCCCTAGCCCCTGGCCGCGCCCCCTATGTGTGAGGGCACCTCGGTCCACCTCTGACGATGCCCCTTCGCCTCTAAAGACCCCCCGACGGGAAAAACCTAAGTACCCGATCAATTTTAGAGAAACACATCGCGATCCGCTGCCATCGTCGACCCGAGATCGGGAGGGTCCAGAAGCTCTTCCCGGCACCCTGCCGAAGAGGGGAATCGCCACCGGAGGTCTTATTTATCGCCATGCTTGCCTCCGGAGCGATGAGTGAGTAGTCTACCTTGGACTATGGGTCCATAGCAGTAGCTAGATGGTTGTCTTCTCCACCATGTGCTTCATGTTTGAGATCACCGTTATGTAATTCTACATGTTTGGTTTGTTGGGATCCGATGAATATTGGTGTTATGATTGAGTTGCTATACTGAAATATATCTTATATTATCTCTATGTTGTTTATGATCTTGCATGCTCTCCGTTGTTAGTAGCTATCTTGGCCGAGTAGTTGCTAGTAACTCCAAGAGGGGGTATTTATGCTCGATAGTGGGTTCATGCCTCTATTTAATCTGGGGGAGTGACAGAAACCTCTAAGGTTGTAGATGTGCTATTGCTACTAGGGAGAAAACAACATTCATATGCTCGAGGGCATATGCTTTGTTTATATTACACACTTTGCTTAATGCAATTATCTGTTGTTCGCAACTTAATACTCATGGGGTGTTCGGATGATATCCCCGAGAGTGGATTATTAGTCATAGATGCAGTTGGATGGCGGTCTATGTATTTTGTTGTAATGCCCAGAGTAAATCGCATAGTGATCTTCTTGACATATCAGGTTATCTTTATTCTATCAATTGCCCAACTGTAATTTGTTTACCCAGCATGTGTTATTTATCTTATGGAGAGACACCACTAGTGAACTGTGGACCCCAGTCCTATTTCCATCATATTGCTATCACCTGTTTACTTTACTCGCACTGTTTACTTTACTTGCATACTTCTACTGTTTTCCACTCGATACGCTCATACCCTTTGTTTCAAGCAAACCGGTGAGATTGACAACCTCATCGCAAGTTGGGAACAAAGTACTTCGTTGTGTGTGTGCAGGTTCCACATTGCTACTAGCTGAAGACGCGCTAACTCGTTTTATCGTGAAATGGCGCCCTTGTTGGAGTGTTATTAAGCCAGTCAGCATCACCTTCAGTTGTTTGTCTGCTCTTCTCCTGACCAACATAGCTTGGTTTCTTACTGAGGGAAAAGACTTGCCGCTGTGCTCATCATACTTTCCGCTTGGAGTTTCCCAACTGCCTGGCCATAATAATAATCAACTACATGCCAGCCATCAAGCCCTTTTCTGGCGCCGTTGCCGGGGAAGAAGTGGAAGACCTCTGCAAGGGGAGTTTTTCGCACGCACATCCTTTACTTTGTTTTATTGTTTTGCTTTACTTTATTTTTACTTGCATCGTTTTTTATCAAAAACCCAAAAAAATTAGAATCCTTGATAGTTGTTTTTACTTGTCTACTTTTAGTTTTGCTGAAATGGCTAATCGTGAAAACACCAAGTTGTGTGACTTTACTAGCTCGAACAATAGTGATTTTATCTGCACTCCTATTGCGCCACCTGCTCCTACTGCAAACTTTTATGAGATTAAGCCTGCTTTATTGAACCTTGTTATGAAAGAGCAATTTTCTGGTGCTAGTACTGAAGATGCTGCAGCTCATCTCAACAATTTTGTTAAGCTATGTGAGATGTAGAAATATAAGGATGTAGAAAGTGATATTATTAAGCTCAAGTTGTTTCCTTTTTCTTTGAGAGGAAAAGCTAAAGATTGGTTGCTATCTTTGACTAAGAATAGTATTGATTCATGGGCTAAGTGTAAGGATGCTTTCATTGGTAGATACTATCCTCCTGCTAAGATTATATCTCTGCGTAGCAATATTATGAAGTTTAGTTAGTTTGATAATGAACATGTTGCTCAAGCTTGGGAAAGAATGAAATCTATGATAAAGAATTGCCCCACTCATGGACTAACTACTTGGATGATTGTTCAAACTTTTTATGCAGGACTGAATTTTTCTTCAAGGAACCTATTGGATTCAGCTGCTGGAGGCACTTTTATGTCCCTTACCTTGGGCGCCGCAACAAAGCTACTTGACAACATGATGGTAAATTATTCTGAATGGCACACCGAGAGAGCTCCACAAGGTAAGAAGGTAAATTCTGTTGAGGAAACCTCTTCCTTGAGTGATAAGATTGATACCATTATGGCTATGCTTGCTAATGATAGGACTCATGTTGATCCTAATAATGTTCCTTTAGCCTCTTTGGTTGCTGAAGAAGAGCATGTTGATCTGAACTTCATTAGAAACAATAATTTTAACAACAATGCTTATAGGAACAATTTTGCTAGTAACAATTATAGGCCGTATCCTTCTACTAATGGTAATGGTTATGGTAATCCTTATGGTAATTCCTCCAACAACACTAGGGCCGCGCCCTCTGAACTTGAAGTCATGCTCAAAGACTTCATGGTAAAACAATCTTCTTTTAACAAATCTGTTGAGGAAAAGTTAGGCAAAATTGATATTCTTGCTTCTAAAGTTGATAGCCTTGCTCATGATGTTGAACTTCTGAAATTAAAAGTGTTGCCTAATGATGTGAAAGAGAACAATGTTTTT
The DNA here is from genome assembly GCA_007115705.1 of Dactylis glomerata. Classification (NCBI taxonomy): domain Eukaryota; kingdom Viridiplantae; phylum Streptophyta; class Magnoliopsida; order Poales; family Poaceae; genus Dactylis; species Dactylis glomerata. The sequence goes on along the minus strand of QXEO01001330.1, from coordinate 1,185,691 downwards.
GCTACTGCTATTCAAGTTGGAATTGATGAAAATATTAGATTGTTAGCAGAATTGCATGATAGATGGGAAAGAGAGGATGAGATTGCTAGGAATATGAAAGTTTGTACTATTACTACCTCTAATGATGTTGTTCCTAAAGCTAGCAATCCTCTTACTTTGATTGGTGTAGAGAAAACTCCCACTCCTTGTGTTAAAAAGCCTAAGACTGCTAAAACTTTTTCTTAAAAGAGTGCTGAAATTTTTCGGAGTGTAGGAGATGATAACTCTATTTCCTTTAATGATTTTGATGTTGATTGCTGCAATATATCTGAAGTAATTTTGTTCTTGCAAAAGCTTGTGACATGGGTATGGCCTTCGGGTACCCACAGATTAGTATACCGGGTCTGGCCCATTAAGGAAGTGGAGAATTACAAGGACTCGAAGATTGACTTGGAGGCGAAGAAGGAAGGTTCTAATCCGTATTCGACTAGGATCCTTGTAAACTCTTGCCCGATTGCATATATAAAGCCAGGCAGGGGCGCCCCTAGAGAGATATCTTAGACAAGTTACATCGAGAACATCACAACTTACAATAGATATCTAGACTAGACAAGATAGATTAGAGAGAGATTAGATAGACAAATCCGCCTACGGCGGCACCATGTAAACACCATTGTGATCATATACTAGATTGCTAGCAGGATGTAGCGATCCTCCACCGCGGGGACGTGAACCTGGGTACATCGTGTGCCAATCTCGATCCCGGAGTCTCTAGTCGTTGCTCTTCCCCCGATCCTAAGTCCTTCATCTAGGACATTTATCGAGTTAACCCCTCGTCAATTGGCGCCGACCGTGGGGATCGCGACGACTGGATTTTGTCATCCGGGCGGGATCCTTTAAGTTTTTCATCGATAAGATCAGCAAATTTTGCGGCTGCCAACAGCAGCAGCAGCCAAATCGCTTCAACAGATCGCATCAACAGATCGCGTCTAGATAATCATCGACTTCATTGTTGGAAGGTTTTCATCTGCAAACAAGGGCGAGTCAAGATCAGCGACAAAAAAAGGTATCATCGACCAAGCTGAAGAGCGACGTAGTGGCGCTACCAATCCACAATTCTGCAGAATAATTTACGACATCGTTATCACTGCCACGCGCAGCTGATCAGATCTACGTATCCTAGGATTTTTGGAGGCTTTCCGTACAACGGCGACTTGCCAAAAAAGCTGACTCCTAGATGATCTCGTCGGATCCGACAGGGACAGAAAAACCATCATCACAGGCCGGATTGCATCTGGTTAGCTCTCGCGCTTGGCAGTCCACAAAGAAGAAAAGTCTTGGATCAATCGGAGGCATCCAATCAAAGAAGAGCAAGTCCCGTAATCATCTGTCGACTACAAAAAAAGAGAGAAGTTTACCTTGGATTGGAAGAAGCTGGTACATACATGGAGATGTACGTGTGATAATCGGAGCAAATCGACTAAAGCCAAGATGTTTCCGGCCAAGTTCCAAGGACAACAAGAAGTCAATTTGAGCAAAGCAAGAAACTACTCGTACGTAGCGATCAAGGAAAAAATTCAGATCAAGCTCCTAGCGTGCTAGCTTGTGCGCGCATATACCCGGCGGTTACGAGAAGGCAACGGACAACTTCGAGAAAAATTCTACCAGCGAGTTATCAGAGCTGCTTGTACAACTCGAAGAAAAATATTTCAACTACTTCGTCTTCAAGATCGTCGACTCCGGCTTGCCATGCTCGGAGGCTCGTCGTCGCGCACTCGCGCAAACTATCGGCAACGCTCGGAGGCTCGACATCAACTCGCCCTAGAGTGCGGAAAATCACCCTCAAGACCTGCGATTTCGTCGACATCAGCAACACGACAATCCCAACAACGCTCGGGGGCTCGACAAAAACTTCACCTTCGATCGTGGTTGTGATTCTATGACAACAACTCGACTACGTCATCGTCGACTACGCCGCGTCTATGCTGCATCCAATAAAAGCTAAGTTTTCCTCTTCCAAGAAGTTGATTATTATTTACTTTCGCCACACCCGACACTCGGGGGCTCTGCCATGAACAATCATCTTGCATATCATTGACTTCGAAAAATTGCGAAAGCCCTAGTAGCTGGCGTTCCTTGTCGAATACTTGACAATTTAGTTTACAGTCGCATGAAGCTCGACTAACGGTTGGCAAGGCCAAAATCTTGGACGTCAGGCTAACAAAAAGGTTTAGCAAGTATCTTGAAATTCAAATGCGGCAAACGCATCGAGTTACGTCTGACCTAAGTAGCTGATCGAGCCGTGAAGTGCATCAGGCTAACGAAAGGGTCTTACGTATGAGCAACAAAATTTAACAAAAAACATCGAGTTTTTATTTTACATTCTATATCGTCATTGCAATCTACAAGCACAATATTCCTTAAAGAGACAAAGTATTTCACAATTTTTCATATTTTCTGCAGGAGCCGAATTTCCTTGAGTAGTACAACTTGAGTCTATGCCCGGCTACAAATAACCGAACATAGACTCGGGGGCTACTCCCATCGGGAGCGCTGGCCACGCACCCGGTAGATTGACAATTTCGAGAAAGAATTCAACAAAAAGAGAAGAAGAAGAAAATTGGAGCCTATGATCGACTACAAGTACCCGACCATAGCCTCGGGGGCTACTCCCATCAGGAGCGCTAGTCGCGCACCCGATGAAGAATTACAATGAATGAAGAACGATGAAGAAAATTTCGAGTCCATGGACTCAACATTTACTCCCATCGGGAGAGCGGATTCAAGAACCCGACGATTTTGGCCATTGCATTTGAAGTTGAAGATTAAAGAAGTCGAAGATTGAAGTAATCGAAGATTTCAAGAAGTCAAAGATTAAAGAAGTCGAAGAATTGAAGAAATCGAAGATCAAAGATTGAAGATAGAAGAAGTCGAAGATTTGAAATTTGGAGACTCAACTCGAGTCTGCAACTCGAATTGAGTCTCGGGGGCTACTGACATGGGTATGGCCTTCGGGTACCCACGGATTAGTATACCGGGTCTGGCCCATTAAGGAAGTGGAGAATTACAAGGACTCGAAGATTGACTTGGAGGCAAAGAAGGAAGGTTCTAATCCGTATTCGACTAGGATCCTTGTAAACTCTTGCCCGGTTGCATATATAAAGCCAGGCAGGGGCGCCCCTAGAGAGATATCTTAGACAAGTTACATCGAGAACATCACAACTTACAATAGATATCTAGACTAGACAAGATAGATTAGAGAGAGATTAGATAGACAAATCCGCCTACGGCGGCACCATGTAAACACCATTGTGATCATATACTAGATTGCTAGCAGGATGTAGCGATCCTCCACCGCGGGGACGTGAACCTGGGTACATCGTGTGCCAATCTCGATCCTGGAGTCTCTAGTCGTTGCTCTTCCCCCGATCCTAAGTCCTTCATCTAGGACATTTGTCGAGTTAACCCCTCGTCAGCTTGCTTTGACTCCCAATGCTAGTTCTTTAAATATTGCTTTTAATAAGCATATTACCAATGCTCTCATGAAAATTAGGGATGAAAATTGCAGCAAAAAGCTTTCGTTCCCAAGAAGTTAGAAGATGGTTGGGAACCCATCATTGATATGCATGTTAATGGTTTTGATTGCCATGCTTTATGTGATCTAGGTGCTAGTATTTCTATCATGTCTAGAAATATTTATGATATGCTTGATTTACCACCGCTTGAAAAATGTTATTATGATGTTCCTATTGCCGATGTTGCTAAGAAGAAACCTTTGGGAAGGATTAATGATGTTCTTATTGTGGTAAACAATAACCTTGTTCCCATTGATTTTCTCGTTATGGATGTTGAATGCCATGCGTCATGTCCTATTATTTTGGGAAGACCCTTTCTTCGAACTGTAGGTGCCATCATTGATATGAGAGAAGGCACCATCAAATACCAATTTCCACTCAAGAAAGGTATGGAACACTTCCCTAGGAAAAGAAAGAAATTGCTTTTTGACTATATACTTAGAGCAAATTATGAGCTTGATGCTTCATCACTTGATGTTACTTGATTCGAAATTTTCTGCGCCTAGCTCAAAGGCGTTAAAGAAAAGCACTCTTGGGAGATAACCCAATGTTTTATTTTTAGTACTTTTTCTTTTATTTGAGTCTTGGAAGTCATTACTACTGTAATGACCTCTCCTTATCCTTTTTATTTCATTGTTGTGCCAAGAGAAGCCTCTAATTTGAGTGAGGTAAAGATTTGGGGATGTTGCTGTCCTGAAACTGTTTTTGGTGCTGCACCGTAAACATTCGTGAAAATTCTCTGTATATCTTTTGGACCTGCGATTTCTTGTGCATATGCCCCAGGTTATATCCAAACTTTCATTAGTTGAACACTTTTTGATTTGAGCAACAGAAAACACCTTAAAAATTCGACCTTTGTCAGCTGTTCTGTTTTGATAGATTTCTGCCAATATTTGTGTTTGCCACTTTATCGCTTTCTTTTGAGTTCTTTTGATCACGGAACTTGTGGGGAAGTTGCTACAGTAGTATATACTTTATATGTGGTGGTTTTGGGTTGAAACCTGAAGCAAAAAGAGGTTGATTATATGATATGCCTACACTAATGTTGCTAATAGATTTGTGTTTAGTTTTGTATGAAGGAAGTTTTCAAGTGTAGGGATTGGAGAATGATGAGATGAGTTGAAGAATGGCCAAAAGCTCAAGCTTGGGGATGCCCATGCATCACCCCAAGAAATATCCAAGAAGTACAAGCGTCAAAGCTTGGGGATGCCCCCGAGGCACCCCTTCTTCATCGGCAAAAATTAGGTCACCTTTCAAGACACTATATTTTTATTGCTTCATGCACTATGCATTTTTCTTGGAGCGTCAGTTGTTTTAGTTTTCTTTATTAGTTTTGTTTTGTTTGCTGCAATAAATGGTTGGACCCCAACAAATTTCTTTTGGAGAAGTTGCCTTGCTTTTCATTTACCAAGAACGCTCTAGTTTTCATTCTTATCAAAAACCGAGTGTTCTTCTTTTTCTGCTACTGCTTTTGGTTTTCGTTTTCGCCTTGATTTGCGTTCAGACCTTGTCATATCTTTTCATCAAGGTGTATTTTTGCCTCTGATCTTTATTGGTTTTCATCAAAAGATGTGTCTTAAAAAAATTTCAAATGGTGTTGGAAAAGAGAAAAAGCTTTATGCAAAAAAGTGGTACAAGAAGGAGCTTGTGTAGACTGCGGCTTAGGCTTTTTCATGTCATGCTTGATGTCTTTTTGATAGTATGCTTAGTGGTTTTTCTGTAGCATGACTTGTCTCAAATAACTGAGATTGCTTAATGAGCCTTTGAAAAAATCATGCGTTGTTTTTATCATTTGGAAGCATTATTTTGGTTTTCTCCTTGATGCTTTATTTGGGTTGACTTGGCGCATGCTCACACATGTTAGACTCTTACAAAGTCACCAATAGCCTCTATGATCATTTAGTTTTTGACTTTTGATGCCATCTTATGCTTCTTTTAATGTCGCTTTGTCGCTTTGCATGATTATGGCCATTATTGCTCTCTTAGTTGGTCGCTCCCAGTCTTTTGCTAGCCCTCGCCTTGTACTGAGTATGAGCTCTACTCGTGCATGCAACTCCTAAAAACCAAGTTTTGTCAAATTGTCCACCATACATACCTACTAGCAATTTGCTATTCCAAGTAAATTTGACTTGCTTTTATTTTCTCTTTAAATTAAACTCTTACCAGTGTTATGCGAAAATTGGTCAGTAAAGCTCTCACGAACCGGAAGGCACACTTTACTTTTTCTTGTTCTTAAAAATTTGACATTGTGGTCTCTTATGTTGAGTTGTTATGCTTGCAAGTTGTAAGTTGGAGACTAGCCCAACCATGCCGTCATGGGCAAGCTTTCAACATTGCACTTCTTATTTGAGTTGATATCGTGATCTTTTGTTTATGGATGCCCGCGGTGTGAAATGAATTGGGAATCTTGCGAGGATCATGGAGTTTGTATATGTGTTAGGGAAACGCCTGGGCCGCCAATCTAAGCCATGCATAATTCATGGTGGAAATTTGCAGCATACCCATAGTGGACATTTGACGACGCATCTCAAAATAAAAAGCTAAACAAATGGCAAATAAAAGAGATGTCGAGGTGTTCATTGTCTGCTTGTCCTGTCATTTTGATGTGGGCTTGTTCCATGTCATCGGGCACGGAGGTACCCCGTTGGCGGTTCTCGATGATACGTGTATACTTACAATGACAAGAGCCTTGCTTGGGACTCTAAGTAGAGTAGCATGAGGTTTTGGTACTCGTATTCACGGGACACGAGGTTTTCAACTTATGATTTGTCAAGCATATGCATCATAATTGTTCTCGCATTAACTTTAACCATTCAAGATGCTTATGATGGGGGCAATGAGAGCTCAAAGCCCATAAGTACCATAATTTTTGAAGGTTATAAAACTTGCAATCACTGCTTACCTCCACGAAGGGCCTTTCTTTTACTTTTATGTTGAGTCACCACCTTCTATCTTTATGCACCATTAAGAGAGCATAGTTGTCATTCTTAGTATAATGTGCATTGTCCCAAAGTTTTCATTGATTGATTCATATTGTTGGTTTCACTTGTTCTCAAATTATTTGTATCTAGTCGCCCTCTTAAACTTGAAGGTGTCCTATGCATTTATGTTTTGCTCTCTATGAAGGACAAGCTGAAAACCACTTGTATGTTTTTTTCCTTATGATTTGAACACACGTTTGACTTTCATTGTTTCATTTTCATGATCTTTTGTTTGTGTTCATTTTCATGTTATAACATGGTTGCTAAGTTGTTATTGTCAAGATTATATCTTTCATGCCCATGTTTTAAGTTCTTTTGATCCCAGCTCACAAATGCTTACATGTATGATCAAGATTGTGTAGGTGCATGTCACCTCAAAAATTATTTCTTTTGTTATCACTTACCTACTCGAGGACGAGCGGGAGTTAAGCTTGGGGATGCTTGATACGTCTCCAACATATCCATAATTTTTTATGCTCCATGCTTGTTTTTACACCATTTGCCTAATGTTCGTTACACTTCGTGGCACTTTTATGCATTTTCCCCGCAAGCTTCTAGAGATCAGAAGAGGAGTCGGAGGGGGGCCACAAGGGCCCCACACACCAGGGCAGCCCGGCCCAGCCCCTGGCCGCGCCCCCTATGTGTGAGGGCACCTTGGTCCACCTCTGACGATGCCCCTTCGCCTATAAAGACCCCCCGACGGGAAAAACCTAAGTACCCGATCAATTTTCCAGAAACACATCGCGATCCGCCGCCGTCGTCGACCCGAGATCGGGAGGGTCCAGAAGCTCTTCCCGGCACCCTGCCGGAGAGAGGAATTGCCACCGGAGGTCTTCTTCATCGCCATGCTTGCCTCCGGAGCGATGAGTGAGTAGTCTATCTTGGACTATGGGTCCATAGCAGTAGCTAGATGGTTATCTTCTCCACCATGTGCTTCATGTTTAGATCTCATGAGCTGCCCTACATGATTGAGATCACCGTTATGTAATTCTACATGTTTGGTTTGTTGGGATCCGATGAATATTGGTGTTATGATTGAGTTGCTATACTGAAATATATCTTATGTTATCTCTATGTTGTTTATGATCCTGCATGCTCTCCGTTGTTAGTAGCTATCTTGGCCGAGTAGTTGCTAGTAACTCCAAGAGGGGGTATTTATGCTCGATAGTGGGTTCATGCCTCTATTTAATCTGGGGGAGTGACAGAAACCTCTAAGGTTGTAGATGCGTTGTTGCTACTAGGGAGAAAACAACATTCATATGCTCGAGGGCATATGCTTTGTTTACATTACACACTTTGCTTAAAGCAATTATCTATTGTTCGCAACTTAATACTCATAGGGTGTTCGGATGATATCCCCGAGAGTGGATTTTTAGTCATAGATGCAGTTGGATGGCGGTCTATGTATTTTGTTGTAATGCCCAGAGTAAATCGTATAGTGATCTTCTTGACATATCACATTATCTTTATTCTATCAATTGCCCAACTGTAATTTGTTTACCCAGCATGTGTTATTTATCTTATGGAGAGACACCACTAGTGAACTGTTGTCCCCGGTCCTATTTCCATCATATTGCTATCACCTGTTTACTTTACTCGCACTATTTACTTTACTCGCATACTTCTACTGTTTTCCACTCGATACGCTCATACCCTTTGTTTCAAGCAAACCGGTGAGATTGACAACCTCATCGCAAGTTGGGAACAAAGTACTTGGTTGTGTGTGTGCAGGTTCCACGTTGCTACTAGCTGAAGACGCGCTAACTCGTTTTATCGTGAAACGGCACCCTTGTTGGAGTGTTAATAAGCCAGTAAACATCACCTTCAGTTGTTTGTCTGCTCTTCTCCTGACCGACATACCTTGGTTTCTTACTGAGGGAAAAGACTTGCCGCTGTGCTCATCATACTTTCCGCTTGGAGTTTCCCAACTGCCTGGCCATAATAATAATCAACTACACGCCAGCCATCACATATTCCTTATTATGAATTGCCTGAGTACTTGATCATATAGTGAGTATATATACATCATATGAAGCAAATGTGTTCGTGAAAGTTTCTTTTATCGCTCTCAGTTGTTAACTGAATTGCTTGAGGACAAGCAAATAGCTAAGCTTGGGGGGGAGTTGATACGTCCAAAACGTATCTACTTTCCCGAAAACTTTTGCTGTTGTTTCTCCTCTAATTTGTGTGTTTTGAATACAACTAACACGGACTAACGCTGTTTTCAGCAGAATTGCTCTGGTGTCTCGTTTTTATGCAGAAATCCAACTTTCAGTAAAAATTCGGGAAAAATTGGCAAAAATCCTATTTCACCCGAAGACCCACGGCGCCAGAAGACGAGACGGAGGGGAGGCACGAGGCCTCCACACACATAGGGGGCGCGGCCTAGCCCTGGCCGCGCCCACCTGTTGTGAGGGCGGCTCAGCCGTCTCCTCGACCTCTCCTTCCGCATACATATACCCCCTCACCTGAAAATATCGGGGAGATGGCGTTTTTCCCAGATAGACTTCCGCTGCGCTGCCGCCATCAGAAACCGCGATTCGGAACCAGAAACTCCGTTCTGGCACCCTACCGGGACGGGGATTTGGAGGAGATCTTCATTACCATCATCACCGACGTCCCTCCATCGACCATCCATGACTCTCCCATCCATGTGTGAGTAATTCCCCCGCTGTAGGTGAGGGGATGGTAGGGATTGGATGAGATTGTTCATGTAATTTGATATAAGATTGTTAGGGCATGGTGCCTAGTATCTTCTATTAGTGCTTATGACTTTGTTGCAACTTGTTGTGCTTAATGCTTGTCACTTTGGGCCCGAGTGCCATGATTTCAGATCTGAACATGTTATTATTTCTATGATGATACTTGTTGTTTATGGTCTTACCTGCAAGTTGTTTACACATATTGTTGTCCGGAACCCGAGGCCCCAAAGTGACAGAAATTGGGATAACCCGAGGGGATGGCTATTATGTGAGGATCACATGTGTTCACCGAGTGTTAATGCTTTGCTCCGGTACTTTATTAAAAGGAGTACCTTAATTACCAGTAGTTTCCCTTGAGGCCCTGCTGCAACAGGCTGGTAGGACAAAAGATGTCATGCAAGTTTCTCCTTGTGAGCACGTACGACTATATACGGAACACATGCCTATGATTGTTTAGTACTAGGATGCTTTATCATTATTTATCTGCAATTGCCCATGTCTCATTGATTTCATGAATTATCTTATCCATGCAACGCCCGTACATCCATCCCTATGCCTACAGTATTTGTTTCTACTATTTACTATTGCTACCATTACCGCTGTTATTCTACTACTGCTGTTACTGTTTCACTACTATCACCACTATAAAACTGTTGCTACTAATAAACCACTGCGAGCAAGACTGTTTCTAGGTGCAGCTGAATTGACAACTCATCTGTTAAGGCTTACATATATTCTTTGGCTCCCCTTGTGTCGAATCAATAAATTTGGGTTTTACTTCCCTCAAAGATTGTTGCGATCCCCTATACTTGTGGGTCATCACGCCCAGGCCGGCTAATCCCGGAAATCAAGGTAACGCCAGAAATGCCGGCGTAAATCAAGTTGATCAGAGTTATAACCCGGAATTTTATACCGGCGGCCCTGTAGCGGGCCGGAATGAGTACAAGGAGCATGATCAGAGCTACATGGTCTTTGAGACCGAAAGAACAGACAAGCAGAGTTTGTACCGACGGAGCTTGGAGGTGAATGTCATTATGTCGGAAGTCCCAAAGTTGATGTACTGGCCTGACCAGGCTATTGGCTGGGATAGGGCGGATCATCCCAAGATCATGCCAAACCCCAGAGGATATGCGCTGGTAATGGATCCGACATTTGTCGGGCCGGCAAATAATGTGAGGTTCAGCAAGGTTCTCATTGACAATGGGAGCAGCATCAATAGCATGTACCAGGATACGATGCAGAAGCTGGGTATCAAGGAAAATATGCTAGAGCCAAGCAAGACAACGTTCCACGGCATTGTGCCGGGACTTTCATGTGCGCCGATGGGCATAATCCGGATAGATGTCATGTTTGGCAACCGGGATAACTGCAGGGTGGAGAACCTCATGTTCGAGGTAGTGGATCTGGACAGTCCTTACCATGCATTGCTGGGCAGGCCGGCATTGGCGAAGTTTATGGCCTCTACTCATGTGGCATATCTGAAGATGAAGATGTCGGGGCCCAGAGGAGTGATTACCATCATTGGTGATTACAAGCGCTCGATGGCGTGTGCAACATCCGGATCTAATCTGGCCGCGACTCTGATCATAGCAGAGGAAAAGAAGAGGCTCAAGCGAGCAGTGGAGATTGCTAAAACGGTAGTGGCTGGCAAACCTTTGCCGGGCATGACTAACCCAAATGGTACCACTTCCTTTCAAGTGGGCAAGGATGTCAAGAAAGTGGCTCTGGATAAGCTTTTCCCGGAGTGTCATGCCCTCATCGGCGCCGGTTTGGACCCCAAATAGGAAAGCGAGCTCATCAGCTTCCTCCGTGAGAATCTGGATATCTTTGCATGGTCTACTTCAGACCTGCAAGGTGTGCCGAGGGAGCTGGCTGAGCACACACTGCATGTAAGGCCGGATGCTAAACCGGTGAAGCAGCCGCTCCGGCGGTTTGCAGATGACAGAAGGAAAGAAATTTGGGAGGAAGTAGCTAGGCTCCTAGCTGCCGGCTTTATCATGGAAGTACTGCATCCGGATTGGCTGTCTAATCCGGTCATGGTAGAGAAGAAAAAGGATGAGCCCGCTATAGTAAAGATATGGCGGATGTGTGTTGATTACACTAACTTGAACAAGGCATGTCCTAAAGATCCATTCCCACTCCCTCGGATCGATCAAGTGATTGGTTCCACAGCCGGATGTGAACTATTATCATTTGTAGATGCCTATTCTGGTTTCCACCAGATCCCTTTGTATGAGCCGGATCAAATAAAAACATCCTTTATTACCCCGTATGGGGCTTATTGCTATCGCACAATGTCGTTCGGCTTAAGAAATGCCGGTGCAACTTACCAAAGGTGTATGCAGAAGTGTTTGCATGACCAAATAGATAAAAATGTGTAGGTATATGTCGACGATGTCGTCATAAAAACTAAGGAAAGCAAGACTCTCATAGATGACCTCCGGGAAACCTTTGCAAATCTGAGGAGGTTTCGGATGAAGTTAAATCTGGCTAAGTGCACCTTTGGTGTGCCGGCAGGCAAGTTACTCGGTTTCCTGGTTTCCAGCCGGGGTATTGAGGTAAATCCCGGCAAGATCCGTGCTATAGAGAGAATGAAGCCGCCGACCAATCTGAAGGAAGTTCAGAAGTTCACTGGATGCCTTGCATCCCTGAGCCATTTCATAAGCCGGTTGGGAGAGAAAGCTTTGCCATTATATCAGTTGATGAAGAAGTCCAACACATTTGTCTGGACGACGCAAGCAGATGCAGCTTTCAAGGAGTTGAAGCAGATGCTGTCAATAGCGCCGGTGTTGGCATCTCCTATGCCAAAGGAGCCGATGTTGCTCTATATAGCGGCAACCAATAGAGTTGTCAGTGCAGTGGTGGTAGTGGAGCGAGAGGAAGGAGGCAAACCCGTGTAGCGGCTGGTATATTATCTGAGTGAAGTCCTTTCTACCTCAAAGCAAAACTACCCCCATTATCAGAAGATGACATATGGTATCTATATGGCGGCCAAGAAGCTCAAGCATTATTTCCAGGAGCATCCAATCCGGGTAGTGGCCGAGGCCCCTATCTCGGAGATTATAAGCAACAAAGATGCCAACGGCCGGATAGCAAAGTGGGCGATAGAGCTTTCACCATATACACCTCAGTATGATAAGAGGGATAAAATCAAGTCCCAGGTGTTGGCCAATTTCTTCATTGATTGGGCCGAGATACAGTATGAGCCACCATTGCCAGATGCAAATTACTGGAGAATGCATTTCGATGGGTCCAAGACAATACACGGTTTGGGTGCCGGCATAGTTCTCACTTCACCCAAGAATGACCAGTTGAGATATGTTCTGCAGATCCACTTTGCTGCATCGAATAATGTGGCGGAGTATGAGGCACTTGTGCATGGCCTAAAGGTGTCCAAGGACATAGGCATTCACCGGATTATGTGTTTCGGTGATTCGGATTTGGTGATCCAGCAGTGTTCTGGCATATGGGATGCGCATGATGCAAACATGGGATCCTATCGTTTCTTGGTGCAACAATTGAGTGGCTACTTTGAAGGTTGTGAGTTCCGGCATGTCTCTCGGGCCCAGAATGAAGCGGCCGATACATTGTCCAAGTTGGGATCTTCCAGAGAGTCAATTCCGCCCGGCATTTCGCTGGAGCATCTGAGGAAGCCATCAATCAAGCCCTCACCGGAATCTTCGTCCATATATGTTCCGCTGAGCCCAGAAGAAGCAGTTCCAATGGAGATAGATGTCGGCGCCAGTTTAGATAACCCGGGGACTGCTCTCTCAGTCCCGGGGACTGGGCCGACATACGCGGTGACTGCTGTGTTCCGGAGCAGAAGCAAAGGCAAGGGCAAAATGTATCAAGAGGTTGTTCTGGCATACCCGGGGGTTGCTCCGGCATACCCGGGGACTGCTCTCTCAGTCCCGAGGACTTCGCAGCCCATGGGGATCGATTATGTGTCGGTCAAAGTGATGGAGATAGATCAACCTGTGTTCACTGCCAGGGAAGTGCCCTCATGGGCGCGACCGATTATGGATTTCTTGGTTGATGGCCAATTGCCGGCGGATGAGGCTGAAGCACGCCGAATTATGAGAAGATCAAAAGCGTACGCCATCATCAATAAAGAAATATACAAGAGAAGCGCCATGGGTGTGCTGCAGAGATGTGTTGAATCTGCGGAAGGCCAAGAGATGCTCCGGGAAATCCATCAGGGGGAATGTGGTCACCATGCTTCATCCAGAGCTCTAGTGTCGAAAGCATTCTGGCACGGGTTTTACTGGCCGATGGCATTGCAGGAGGCAGAGGATTTAGTCCGAAAATGCAACGGATGTCAAATGTATGCACACCAAATTCATCAGCCGGCATCAGCATTGAAAACTATACCATTGACTTGGCCTTTTGCTGTTTGGGGCCTGGATATGGTCGAAACATTTAAGCCGGCAAGGGGAAAGATGACCCATATTCTGGTCATGGTGGACAAGTTCACCAAGTGGATTGAAGTAAAGCCAATAAGCAAGTGTGATGGCCACACAGTAGTGAAATTCTTGAAAGACATAATCTTGAGATATGGTGTTCCTCATAGCGTCATCACTGACAATGGGTCGAATTTCGCCCAAGGGCCATTCGCCAGATACTGTGAGGAGGTGGGAGTCCGGCTAGACATTGCGTCGGTCGCTCACCCTTGTACCAATGGCCAGGTGGAAAGGTCAAATGGACTAGTGTTATCCGGCATAAAAACCCGGTTGATAGAGCCACTGGAGAAAACTCCCGGATGCTAGCTAGATGAGTTGCCGGTAGTGCTTTGGAGCTTGAGGACAACTCCGAATCGATCAACAGGCTATACGCCATTTTTCCTTGTGTATGGGGCAGAAGCAGTGCTTCCAACAGATGTAATACACGATGCACCAAGAGTGGTGCTATATACCGAGGAAGAGGCTAAAGAAGCCAGAGAAAATGATGTTGATTTGCTGGAAGAAGCAAGAGAGATAACACTATCAAGAACTGCAGTGTATCAGCAGAACCTCAGACGCTATCATGCGCAGAAGGTGAATCCGAGGAGATTCGAAGAGGGAGATTTAGTGCTCTGGCTAAAGCAAGGCATAGAAGGCCGGCATAAGTTAACTCCTCCATGGGAGGGGCCATTCATTGTGAGCAGGGCTCTGCACAATGATGCCTACTACCTTATAGATGCACAGGCCCCCAAGAAGGACAAGGTGGACAGGCCCGGAGAAGAAACCAAGCGGCCATGGAACATAGCTCTACTCCGTCCTTTTACTCCTGAAGCTTAATGTATGTATTTCCATTTTGCTTTATGTGCCGGCACTGTATGCCAGCGCAAGACTAATGAATGAAATGTCGGCATCCCGAGGAGGTTGGGCACTGCCTCCGGTGTATATTGTTGTTTGTTTTCAGTTCTTCATTTATATGCCGGCTGGCTTGGTTTGAATGTTTCTTATATCGGCCAAGTAATGTGTCGGCACCAAAGGCCACTCTTCGACTTAGCTGTTGTCCGAAACACGGCTTCATGGCTAGCAAGAGTAGATGCTAGAGATTGTCTACACGTGAAAAATGGCTAAGGAAAGATAAAATGAGTGAACCGACATTTGTTCTTACTGCAAAGGTTAAAACTTGAAGTGTTAGATGATCTGAAGTTTAAGTTTCAAAGTTTAAGTACTGTATGTTTAATAAAGCAACCTTGAGACTCATACATCAAAAGCCTAATAAGGTAGACAAGTAGCGAAGGTTGTGGAGTTAAGAAAACAGGAAAACAAACTCGGTGACTTAGCCAAAAGATGATTCGGCATTAATAAGCAAGCAAACCAAGATAAAACTTGTTCAGGTAGCAAACCAAAGGAAATAGAGTATATCTTACAACTGCACCCGGCATACCGGGGATCTGATAGAACTTAAAGTGTTTTTTGCAAAGCTTAAGAGGCAGGGGCGGAAGCAGAGCCGCCGGCAGATGGAGTTGTGGCAGTGGAGACATCGGCTTCAGGGGTGCCGGATCCAGGAGAAGGGATGGAGCCATCACCTCTGGCCGGGGCAGATCCCTGTTCCGGAACTTCGGCGCCGGCATTGCCAACATCCTCAGTTTCCTCTTCATCTTGGCTAGAGTCAGAGCCTTCAGCGTCCTCAGCATCGTCCTTCTTTTCCGGCTCGCGGATGTCCCGGACGAAGGTCTCAGTGTCGGCATAGTCCACGTAGCTGTGGGCTAACTCCTTGCGGCGCCGGATAAACTCTGGATCTGTGGTCCATGCAGATCCTTCGCGCACAGAGCGCAAAGTCTCTAGATCAACCTTTTCATACCAAGATAAAAAGTAGGTGAGAGCTTCATCAGCTCCCACCCTCGCGCCGGAGTCCCGCCATTCCCTGAGGCGGACTTTGGACAGCTGCAAGTCATTCCCAAGGTCAAGAGGGTCAGTAGGGGTCCTTTGTCCCGGCCAGAGTGCTTGGCGGGCTTCCTGGGCGCCGAGGAAGAGATCATCGGTATATGAAGTCATGGCATTCTTGCGGGCCCCCAGGGTGATCAGCTGCTTCGACATATCCCAGCTGGAACAGTCAACCGGAACGTTCCGGTTCACTCGATCCACCTGCAGGGCCTTCTCAACGTCCTCAACAGAAGCAGGGAACAAGCCTAAAAGATGAAGAAGATGTTAGGAACAGGAATGTGTGTTGGCATGAAGGTTATTCCGGAAAAGATTGTTATATGTTGGACAAGATGTGTCGGGCAAAATAGAAGTGAAAGGATTTGAAGCTTACTGGCGAAATCGGCGTTGAGCCGGGCAATCTCAACCTCCCACTTGGTGGCCTGCTCCTTCAGGTGCTGCAGGTCAGTTTTAGCTCCGGCGGCATTGGCCTCTGAAGTGACAAGCAGCCCCTGGACTTTCTTAAGTTGGACCTCCCTCTCCTCCTTTTCGTCAAGAAGCTCAGTGATCCAGCTCTTCAGTTGCTCCACCTCGGCTTTGTGGGCAGCATCCCTCTCATCCAGCCGCTTCGCCATGTCCACTGAGGACACATAGTCCTGGTGGCGAGCCTCCAGTGCAGCCTTTTCATCTGCAAAGATTTGAAGTTAAAAGGATTTGAAGATAGAAAACAATGACAAAGATTGAAGGATTTGAATTGCAAAGTGCTTATGTGGAAATTGGCAGAATCCGGCATACCTGTGAGCTCCTTCACTCTCTTGAGAAGCTCGGTGACTTGTTTCTCTGCAGTGGCTGAAAGGTGTCGGCAAAAGGGTTATGTGTCGGCACATCAAGATGTGTCGGCAAGAAGAATATTGTGAAGTAAAAGAGGAAAGTAATCCGGCATATAGCGGTATGTTGGCTGGGTTTACCTTTCTTGGTCAGATCCAGACGGAGTTTGCTGTGCTCATTGGACAGCTTCCGATGCTTGCATATCAGGTCATGATACATGTCCCGGCGCTCATTGTTCATGCGCTGCAGAAGTGTTAGGATTTGAAGTGTTATAAGGAAAATTCGACATATCAGAAAAGTTGAAAATTCTATCAAGCTTTTAAGTTGAAGACCTGGCACAGGTGCTGCGCACCTATCCCGGCCCTCGGTGACTAGGATTTGAAGCTCGAATCGAGCTTATATATCGGACAGGTGGATTTGAAGGTTATAACAAGTTTTAAGTTTTTTGAAGACCCGGCACAGGTGCTGCGCACCTATCCCGGCCCTCGGTGACTAGGATTTGAAGCTCGGATCGAGCTTATATGTCGGGCAGTTAGGACATCTGCTAAGTTAAAAGTGATGTTGGAAAATCCCGGATGTCCATATCCCGGACAGCCGACATTTTCGGGGACTGGGGAGATATGAGGAAAAGTACTTACATTGGTGGCTTCGGCCAAGCGGTAAAGCCTCTGCTGGATGCTGAAGAGTTCACTGGCGATGGGAGCAGGAGTCCCGGCCAATGATTTCTTCTTGCCAGAGCTGGCAGTGTCCAGAAAATCAGCATCGTTATATCTCATGCAATGTTCCTTGAGGGACCCAAGGCTCTTGTCGCTCTTGGTCCGCAGAGAAACGCGGCCCTCGAGTTCCAGAGTGTGGAAGGAGCTAATCTGGGCTGCTCCCTTGCCAGAATGGAGTGTCATGGCGGAGCTCGCAGCTGGAGTCTTGCCAGTTGTAGGTATGATCTTCACAGGAAGTGGCGCGGTCTTGGCAGGGGCCGGTCCGGTCTTGACAACTTGTGTCATCTTGAAAGTTCCGGTCTTGGCCAAAGCAGCAGCACTCTTCTCTAGGGTTGGAATCTTGGACACTGGTTTCTCTGGCGCGGCCGGCGTAGCTTGTCCCGGAGAAGATGATGCCGGCTCAGGCCCGACTTCCGGCACTTCAGGATTCTTTCCCTTGTCTATGTCGGCGCTCTTGTCGCCTGCACCGGCATCTTCAGCAGTCCCGGCGCCGCTGGCATGGGCGCCGGTGTCAGAAGTATCTTGTTGAGCCCATGTGTCCATATGGACATCGGGGGTAGAGGTGTGTTGTTCCAGCAGAGCATCATCCTTCGCCAGGGAAGAAGTCTTTTTGGGCGCAGGCGAAGATGCCGGCGCTGGAGAGGTAGCATGGCTGGTGGCAGGTATGTTGGGGCGTGCAGGAGACGCCGGCTTGTCTATGTTGGGGCTAGCACTGGAACTGGAGGCATGTTCCGGCGCAAGAGGAGCCCTGAGAAAGAAAAGAGCAAGTTAGTAAGCAGAAGAAAAATTCTGGAAGTAATATAACGGGAAGAGAATTACCCCGAGGCAACAGGTCTCTACCTCTTAGGTTGGGGCACGCCGATCTTCTGCCTCTTCATTGTTTGACTTGGTTCAGGCTGGGGCTTAACTCCACATTTCCGGTCGGCACGTCCGCCGGTGGAGGGAGGTCCCTGATTCAGAGGGGTAGCGTCGACGACTTCCTCGTCCGGGATAACTGAGGACGGTATTGTAGGAAAGGCATAAGCAAGCGGCATTGGATCATAGTACATCAGGCATTCCCCGTCAGAGTCATCGTCACTCCAGTCTTGAATGGAATGCCGGGATGAGGAGGCCTTACCCGCGGCAGAAGCGGCGCAGGTGTTTTTTGGCATTTTGTCCTCGTGATCCGGATCTTCAGGATCCGGAACAGTGCGGTCTACGGCGATCTTAATCCGGGAGTTCTCTATATCCTGGAAGCCGAATTTCTGCAGAAGATAGAGCAAGTTGATCAGAAACCAGAAATATATCGGCAATAACAATACGTCGGATCAAGCGCAGATGTATCGGCAGAATGAGCATGTCGGATCAAACATGGATATATCGGCTAAGTAAATATGTCAAACTAAGAGCAAATGTGTCGGCTAAAGAGGTTTACCGTCGGGTCGGGGCGGTCCCGGCTGTATGGTTCGAGCCCCCAAGCAAAGATGACCTGACAGGTCTTGCAGATATCTTTAACCCGCCGCAGAATGTCGGCGGGGCTCAGTTCATGTGTAGAGTGTCGAGTGGGGTCCATGGCCCCGCTCATCTGGCAAATCTTGTGAGACCGGTGCTACTCGTGTGATGGCGCCAGAAAAGACTGTGGCGTTTAGTTGACGTGGGAGCAGTAAGTCCTTGTGCGTGGTGATGACCAGCCCGTTGGGAACCCCAAGAGGAAGGTATGATGAGTGTAGCGGCTAGTTTTCCCTCAGTTAAGAAACCAAGGTTTATCGATCAGGAGAAGAGAGACGATGACAACTGAAGGTGTTTGTGGAACCTGCACACACACAAACAAATACTTTGTCCCCAACTTGCGATGAGGTTGTCAATCTCACCGGTTTGCTTGAAACAAAGGTTATGAGTGTATCGAGTGGAAAACAGTAGTAATATGCGAGTAAAGTAAACAGTGCGGGAAAAGTAAACAGGTGATTGCAATATGATTAAAATAGGACCGGGGTCCACAGTTCACTAGTGGTGTCTCTCCATAGATAAAATAACATGCTGGGTAAACAAATTACAGTTGGGCAATTGATAGAATAAAGATAACGTGATATGTCAAGAAGATCACTATGAGATTTACTCTGGGCATTACAACAAAATACATAGACCGCCATCCAACTGCATCTATGACTAATAATCCACCCCCGGGGATATCATCCGAACACCCTAGAAGTATTAAGTTGCGAACAACAGATAATTGCATTAAGCAAAGTGTGTAATGTAAACAAAGCATATGCCCTTGAGCATATGAATGTTGTTTTCTCCCTAGTAGCAACAACACATCTACCACCTTAGAGGTTTCTGTCACTCCCCCAGGTGAAATAGAGACATGAACCCACTATCGAGCATAAATACCCCCTCTTGGAGTCACTAGCAACTACTCGGCCAAGATAGCTACTAACAACGGAGAGCATGCAAGATCATAAACAACATAGAGATAACAAAAGATATAATTCAGTACAGCAACTTAATCATAAACACCAATATTCATCGGATCCCAACAAACCAACATCATAGAATTACATAACGGTGATCTCAATCATGTAGGGCAGCTCATGAGATCTAAACATGAAGCACATGGTGGAGAAGACAACCATCTAGCTACTGCTATGGACCCATAGTCCAAGGTAGACTACTCACTCATCGCTCCGGAGGCAAGCATGGCGATGAAGAAGACCTCCGGTGGCGATTCCCCTCTCCGGCAGGGTGCCGAGAAGAGCTTCTGGACCCTCCCGATCTTCGGGTCGACGGCGGCGGCGGATCGCGATGTATTCTGGAAAACTGATCGGGCCCTTAGGTTTTTCTCGTCAGGGGGTATATATAGGCGAAGGGGCGATGTCAGGAGAGGGACCAGGTGTCCTCACACAGGGGTGGCGCGGCCAGGGGCTAGGCCGCGCCGCCCCTTGTGTGGGGCCCTGGTGGCCCCCCTCCGTCAACTCTTCGGATGTCTGGAAGCTTCCCCGTGAAATATGACTTCAGGAACTTGTTTCGTCCAATTCCGAGAATATTTCCTGTGTATCACTTCTGAAACACAAAAACAGCAGAAAACAGGAAACTGGCACTGTGGCACTTCGTTAATAGGTTAATTCCGAAAAATGTATAAAAATGCCACTAAGTGTAACGAAACAATATGCAAATGGTGTAAAAACAAGCATGGAGCATCAAAAATTATAGATACGTTTGAGACGTATCAACCGGCGCTGGAGGGAAGAAACTCGCCGGCTAATGAAGCAGGCGATAATGTCCTCTGGCGTCAGGCCGGCATCATGAAGCTCACCCTTAACCCGGTGGAGGGCATTGACTGGCCCCACCGTGTTCTTGGGGTTATAAGTCAAGTTCTTCATCTCAACAGGTGGCACATCCACATATGGCGGCAGGTTCAGTAGGTCAACTCCGGTGGTGTTCTTCACATAGAAGAAGCTTTTCTGCCACTTCTTGCATGACTCGAGCAACTCTATCTTTGGAAAGTCAGAGCCATTACGGGACATGATGGTGGCCGCACCACATTGGGTCATTGGGCGGTCCTTCTTATCCTTAGCAGTCTCCGGCGGGTCATCCTTGCTCCGGGGTGATACGTCTCCAACGTATCCATAATTTTTGATGCTCCATGCTTATTTTTACACCATTTGCCTAATGTTTCGTTACACTTCGTGGCACTTTTATGCATTTTCCGGAACTAACCTATTAACAAGTCGCCACAGTGCCAGTTCCCTGTTTTCTGCTGTTTTTTTTTTAGAAAAGCTACACAGGAAATATTCTCAGAATTGGACGAAACAAGTTCCTGAAGTCTTATTTTTCCCGGAAGCTTCCAGAGATCAGAAGAGGAGTCGGAGGGGGGCCACGAGGGCCCCACACACCAGGGCGGCGCGGCCCAGCCCCTGGCCGCGCCCCCTATGTGTGAGGGCACCTCGGTCTACCTCTGACGATGCCCCTTCGCCTATAAAGACCCCCCGACGGGAAAAACCTAAGTACCCGATCAATTTTCCAGAAACACATCGCGATCCGCCGCCGTCGTCGACCCAAGATCGGGAGGGTCCAGAAGCTCTTCCCGGCACCCTCCCAGAGAGGGGAATCGCCACCGGAGGTCTTCTTCATCGCCATGCTTGCCTCCGGAGCGATGAATGAGAGAAGGAAAGGGGCCACCAGGGGCCCACACACAGGGCTGGTGCGGCCAGGGCCTGGGCCACGCCACCCTGGCGTGAGGCCGCCTGGTCCCACCTCTGACATTGCCCCTTCGCCTATAAAGACCCCCCGATAGGAAAAACCTAAGGACCCCGATCAATTTTCCAGAACACATCGCGATCCGCCGCCGCCGTCGACCCGAAGATCGGGAGGGTCCAGAAGCTCTTCCCGGCACCCTGCCGGAGAGGAGAATCGCCACCGGAGGTCTTCTTCATCGCCATGCTTGCCTCCGGAGCGATGAGTGAGTAGTCTACCTTGGACTATGGTCCATAGCAGTAGCTAGATGGTTGTCTTCTCCACCATGTGCTTCATGTTTAGATCTCATGAGCTGCCCTACATGATTGAGATCACCGTTATGTAATTCTACATGTTTGGTTTGTTGGGATCCGATGAATATTGGTGTTTATGATTGAGTTGATGTACTGAATATTATCTTATGTTATCTCTATGTTGTTTATGATCTTGCATGCTCTCCGTTGTTAGTAGCTATCTTGGCCGAGTAGTTGCTAGTGACTCCAAGAGGGGGTATTTATGCTCGATAGTGGGTTCATGCCTCTATTTAATCTGGGGGAGTGACAGAAACCTCTAAGGTTGTAGATGTGTTGTTGCTACTAGGGAGAAAACAACATTCATATGCTCAAGGGCATATGCTTTGTTTACATTACACACTTTGCTTAATGCAATTATCTGTTGTTCGCAACTTAATACTTGTGGAGTTCTCAGATTGATTCGCCACAAGTGGATTATTAGTCATAGATGCAGTTGGATGGCGGTCTATGTATTTTGTTGTAATGCCCAGAGTAAATCTCATAGTGATCTTCTTGACATATCACGTTTATCTTTATTCTATCAATTGCCCAACTGTAATTTGTTTACCCAGCATGTGTTATTTATCTTATGGAGAGACACCACTAGTGAACTGTGGACCCCGGTCCTATTTCCATCATATTGTTATCACCTGTTTACTTTACTCGCACTGTTTACTTTACTCGCATACTTTTACTGTTTTCCACTCGATACACTCATAACCTTTGTTTCAAGCAAACCGGTGAGATTGACAACCTCATCGTAAGTTGGGAACAAAGTACTTGGTTGTGTGTGTGCAGGTTCCGCGTTGCAGCTAGCAAGCAAAGCTTGGACGAGGCGCCATATATAAATTGTCCGAAGCTGTCGCAAACTAGCAAGCATCACTTTCAGTCGTTTGTCTCTCCTCTCCTGATCGACAAACCTTGGTTTCTTAACTGAGGGAAAATCTTGCTTCTATATTCATCATACCTTCCTCTTGGGGTTCCCAACGGGCTGGTCATTTACCACGCATCAAGCACAATTTTCTGGCGCCGTTGCCAGGGAGGAAGTAGAAGACTTCTGCGAGGGGAGTTTTTCGCACGCACATCCTTTACTTTGTTATTGTTTTGCTTTACTTTATTTATTTTACCTGCATCGTTTTATATCAAAAACCCAAAAAAATTAGAATCCTTGGTAGTTGTTATTTCTTTACTTTAGTTCATCATGTTGATCCCTAAGTACGTTCTGGAGGACCTCTCAGTAGGTAGTGGTTCGATTATTGGCAAAAGTAATATTGAGGAGTTCTTTAATCACATTAGTATGCACGAGGAAGTTGAGGAAAAATCTTTGGTTGAGCTAGCTCCTAGTATTGAAGTTGCTTCTGCTTATTTGATTCACATGTTGGAAACTAGGTTTGCTAGTCTTAATCCTTTTACGCAATATATGTTCCTTAAGCTTCATGAAATTGAAGATCCTGAAAAGAAAGCTTTTATTTTGGAAGCTTTGCGCTTAGAATTTAAAGATGTCGTTATTGAAGCTAGGAAAGTTCTTAAACGTTTTAATAAACTCGGTTCACCTATAAAGGTTATTAGTACAAACGATGAAGGGGCCGAAATACCTATACCTTGCAAGCTTTTGGGATTGTGTGAAGCTTTCCAAAATAATTTTGAATGGATTTGTCCTGAAAATCTTTTTGATGAAAATAGTGAGCCAAAGCGTGATCACAAAGGGTCTTCAAAAACTTATGTGGATGAAATACAATGCCTTATTCACAAGACCTCTGCAGTTGATCTTGATGCTTCATCACTTGATGTTACTTGATTCGCAATTTTCTGCGCCTAGCTCAAAGGCGTTAAAGAAAAGCACTCTTGGGAGGTAACCCAATGTTTACTTTCAGTACTTTTTCTTTTATTTGAGTCTTGGAAGTCATTACTAATGTAATTACCGCTCCTTATCTTGTTTATTTTGTTTTTGTGCCAAGAGGAGCCTCTAATTCGAGTGAGGTAAAGATTTGGGGATGTTGCTGTCCTGAAACTGTTTTCGGTGCTGCACCGTAAAAATTCGTATAAATTCTCTATATATCTTTTGGACCTGCCATTTCTTGTGCATATGCCCCAGGTTATATCCAAACTTTTGTTAGTTGAACACTTTTTGATTTGAGCAACAGAAAACCCCTCAAAAATTCGACCTTTGTCAGCTGTTCAGTTTTGACAGATTTCTGCCAATATTTGTGTTTGCCACTTTATCGCTTTCTTTTGAGTTCTTTTGATCACGGAACTTTTGGGGAGGTTGCTACAGTAGTATTTGCTATATATGTGGTGGTTTTGAGTTGAAACCTGAAGCAAAAAGAGATTGGTTATATGTTATGCTTGCACTACTGTTGCTAATAGATTTGTGTTTAGTTTTGTATGAAGGAAGTTTTCAAGTGTAGGGATTGGAGAATGATGAGATGAGTTGAAGAATGGACAAAATCTCAAGCTTGGGGATGCCCATGCATCACCCCAAGAAATATCCAAGAAGTACAAGCATCAAAGCTTGGGGATGCCCCCGAGGCACCCCTTCTTCATCGGCAAAAATCAGGTCACCTTTCAAGACATTATATTTTTATTGCTTCATGCACTATGTGTTTTTCTTGGAGCGTCAGTTGTTTTAGTTTTCTTAGTTAGTTTAGTTTGTTTGCTGCAATAAATGGTTGGACCCCAACAAATTTCCTTTGGAGGAGATGTACTCGTTTTCATTTGCCAAGAATACTCCGTTTTCACTCTTATCGTTCATCGAGTGTTCTTCTTTTTCCGCTACTGCTTTTGGTTTTCGTTTTCGCCTTGATTTGCATTCAGACCTTGTCATATCTTTTCATCAAGGTGTATTTTTGCCTCTGATCTTTATTGGTTTTCATCAAAAGAGGTGTCTTTAAAAATTTCAAATGGTGTTGGAAAAGAGAAAAAGCTTTATGCAAAATAGTGGTACAAGAAGGAGCTTGTGTAGACTGCGGCTTAGGCTTTTTCATGTCATGCTTGATGTCTTTTTGATAGTATGCTTAGTGGTTTTGCTGTAGCATGACTTGTCTCAAATAACTGAGATTTCTTAATGAGCCTTTGAAAAAATCATGCGTTGTTTTTATTGTATGGAAGCATTATTTTGGTTTTCTCCTTGATGCTTTATTTGGGTTGACTTGGCGCATGCTCACACATGTTAGACTCTTACAAAGTCGCCAATAGCCTCTATGATCATTTAGTTTTTGACTTTTGATGCCATCTTATGCTTCTTTTAATGTCGCTTTGTCGCTTTGCATGATTATGGCCATTATTGCTCTCTTAGTTGGTCGCTCCCAGTCTTTTGCTAGCCCTCGCCTTGTACTGAGTATGAGCTCTACTCGTGCATCCAACTCCAAAAAGCCAAAGTTTTCCAAAGTGTCCACCATACATACCTACTAGCAATTTGCTATTCCAAGTAAATTTGACTTGCTTTTATTTTCTCTTCAAATTAAACTCTTACCAGTGTTATGCGAAATTCGGTCAGTAAAGCTCTCACGAACCGGAAGGCAGACTTTACTTTTCCTGTTCTTAAAAATTTGACATTGTGGTCTCTTATATTGAGTTGTTATGCTTGCAAGTTGTAAGTTGGAGACTAGCCCAGCCATGCAGTCATGGGCAAGCTTTCAACATTGCACTTCTTATTTGAGTTGATATCGTGATCTTTTGTTTATGGATGCCCGCGGTGTGAAATGAATTGGGAATCTTGCGGGGATCATGGAGTTTGTATATGTGTTAGGGAAACGCCTGGGCCGCCAATCTAATCCATGCAAAATTTATGGTGGAAATTTGCAGCATACCCATAGTGGACATTCGACGACGCGTCTCAACATAAAAAGCTAAACAAATGGAAAATAAAAGAGATGTCGAGGTGTTCATTGTCTGCTTGTCCTATCATTTTCATGTGGGCTTGTTCCATGTCATCGGGCACGGAGGTACCCCGTTGGCGGTTCTCGATGATACGTGTATACTTACAATGACAAGAGCCTTGCTTGGGACTCTAAGTAGAGTAGCATGAGGTTTGGGTACTCATATTCACGGGACATGAGGTTTTCAAGCATATGCATCATAATTGTTCTCGCATTAACTTTAACCATTCAAGATGCTTATGATGGGGGCAATGAGAGCTCAAAGCCGGTAAGTACCATAATTTTTGAAGG
Organism: Dactylis glomerata; assembly: GCA_007115705.1. Lineage (NCBI taxonomy): Eukaryota > Viridiplantae > Streptophyta > Magnoliopsida > Poales > Poaceae > Dactylis > Dactylis glomerata. Next base: position 1,159,883 of record QXEO01001330.1, on the reverse strand, counting down.
TTATAAAACTTGCAATCACTGCTTCCCTCCGCGAAGGGCCTTTCTTTTACTTTTATGTTGAGTCACCACCTTCTATCTTTATGCACCATTAAGAGAGCATAGTTGTCATTCTTAGTATAATGTGCATTGTCCCAAAGTTTTCATTGATTGATTCATATTGTTGGTTTCACTTGTTCTCAAATTATTTGTATCTAGTCACCCTCTTAAACTTGAAGGTGTCCTATGCATTTATATTTTGCTCTCTATGAAGGACAAGCTGAAAACCACTTGTATGTTTTTTTTCCTTATGATTTGAACACACGTTTGACTTTCATTGTTTCATTTTCATGATCTTTTGTTTGTGTTCATTTTCATGTTATAACATGGTTGCTAAGTTGTTATTGTCAAGATTATATCTTTCATGCCCATGTTTTAAGTTCTTTTGATCCCAGCTCACAAATGCTTACATATATGATCAAGATTGTGTAGGTGCATGTCACCTCAAAAATTATTTCTTTTGTTATCACTTACCTACTCGAGGACGAGCAGGAGTTAAGCTTGGGGATGCTTGATACGTCTCCAACGTATCCATAATTTTTGATGCTCCATGCTTATTTTTACACCATTTGCCTAATGTTTCGTTACACTTCGTGGCACTTTTATGCATTTTTCGGAAGTAACCTATTAACAAGTCGCCACAGTGCCAGTTCCCTATTTTCTGCAGTTTTTGTTTTCAGAAAAGCTACACAGGAAATATTCTCGGAATTGGACGAAACAAGTTCCTGAAGTCTTATTTTTCCCGGAAGCTTCCAGAGATCAGAAGAGGAGTCGGAGGGGGGCCACGAGGGACCCACACACCAGGGCGGGGCGGCCCAGCCCCTGGTCGCGCCCCCTATGTGCGAGGGCACCTCGGTCCACCTCTGACGATGCCCCTTCGCCTATAAAGACCCCCCGACGGGAAAAACCTAAGTACCCGATCAATTTTCCAGAAACACATCGCGATCCGCCGCCGTCGTCGACCCGAGATCGGGAGGGTCCAGAAGCTCTTCCCGGCACCCTGCCGAAGAGGGGAATCGCCACCGGAGGTCTTCTTCATCGCCATGCTTGCCTCCAGAGCGATGAGTGAGTAGTCTACCTTGGACTATGGGTCCATAGCAGTAGCTAGATGGTTGCCCTCTCCACCATGTGCTTCATGTTTAGATCTCATGAGCTGCCCTACATGATTGAGATCACCATTATGTAATTCTACATGTTTGGTTTGTTGGGATCCGATGAATATTGGTGTTATGATTGATTTGCTATACTGAAATATATCTTATGTTATCTCTATGTTGTTTATGATCTTGCATGCTCTCCGTTGTTAGTAGCTATCTTGGCCGAGTAGTTGCTAGTAACTCCAAGAGGGGGTATTTATGCTCGATAGTGGGTTCATGCCTCTATTTAATCTGGGGGAGTGACGGAAACCTCTAAGGTTGTAGATGTGCTGTTGCTACTAGGGAGAAAAAAAACATTCATATGCTCGAGGGCATATGCTTTGTTTACATTACACACTTTGCTTAATGCAATTATCTGTTGTTCGCAACTTAATACTCATGGGGTGTTCGGATGATATCCCCGAGAGTGGATTATTAGTCATAGATGCAGTTGGATGGCGGTCTATGTATTTTGTTGTAATGCCCAGAGTAAATCGCATAGTGATCTTCTTGACATATCACGTTATCTTTATTCTATCAATTGCCCAACTGTAATTTGTTTACCCAGCATGTGTTATTTATCTTATGGAGAGACACCACTAGTGAACTGTGGACCCCGGTCCTATTTCCATCATATTGCTATCACCTGTTTACTTTACTCACACTGTTTACTTTACTTGCACACTTCTACTATTTTCTACTCGATACGCTCATACCCTTTGTTTCAAGCAAACCGGTGAGATTGACAACCTCATCGCAAGTTGGGAACAAAGTATTTGATTGTGTTGTGTGCAGCTTCCACGTTGCTACTAGCTGAAGACGCGCTAACTCGTTTTATCGTGAAACGGTGCCCTTGTTGGAGTGTTATTAAGCCAGTCAGCATCACCTTCAGTTGTTTGTCTGCTCTTCTCCTGACCGACATACCTTGGTTTCTTACTGAGGGAAAAGACTTGCCGCTGTGCTCATCATACTTTCCGCTTGGAGTTTCCCAACTGTCTGGCCATAATAATAATCAACTACGCGCCAGCCATCACGGGGTTCTTGGGCGCTCTGTTTGCGCAGTTGGAAGTATTTGGCCCATGCCTGAACGAAGGGCTCTATGCCGGCATAACCCTCGCAGAAGGCAGCGAAGGCCAACAAGATCATCACCGCATTGGCCGGCAAATGATGAGGCTGGAGATCGTAGTGGTTCAGAAAGTCCCGGAAGAATTCGCTCTCCGGCAGAGCGAATCCTCGCTCAAAGTGTGAGATAAAGACGACTCGTTCGTCAGGCTCAGGTGCCGGCACAATCTCGCCGGCAGGTAGCCGGCATGCTACGCCGGCCGGGACACGTCTGTTCGTGGTTATCCAGGATATGTCGGCCGGAGGCACCTCAGACCCCTCCCAGCCGAAACGTCCCTGTGCCTGGGCCGGATTATCCTCCTCCGGCGCAGAGGTGGCCGTCATACTGGATGAAGCCATTGAGATGGCCGGAACAGGGCGTGAGAGCCGGAGTCCCGTATTGTTAGTCCTAGCAGAAGCAGAATAAAGGGGGGAAGGTTAGTCTCTCCGGCAAACAAGTCTCACACAAGTTAGTAGGAAAGGAAGATCTACCGCCGCAGTTAAATCAGAAATAATTAGGGGATAATTCCTACAGAAAGAACATCTACAAACTTCCAAGGAAGATAAAACGCAATGCTAACCGAGTCAATCAGAGGCTATGCGCAACAGCTAGAGGAGATCTAAGCCAGAGAGATTACCACTAAAAGGATGCAAGGATACATGGGCGAAGAACAAGAGGAAGAACTCACCGGAGCTTGCACGGCGGCGGTGGAGCGACGGCGAGCTTGCAGACAAGATTCGATCTCCCCAAGCAATGTGCTGGAGAGGAAGAAGACCGGTGGCAACATAGAAGAAGAGGCCGAGGGACAGTGAGAACTAGCGCCGGTGTGAAGCGAAGCAGCGGTGGTTCAAGGTCTCGGTGGGCTCAAGCGGCAGAGAAGTGCTTCGAGGAAGGGAGCCAGAGGAAGAAGATGAAGTGGGGGTAAAAAACAATAAGTTACCCCCGCTCCCCTATTTATACCCGAGGAGCAGGGGTCGTGGGCACGGCGGTAGTGTTCCACTATCGCGACCGTTACTGAGCGCGGCTGCCACGTGTGGGCATATTGTGGGGCGGAGGTTCCAATAACCGTGCCACTAGGCCAGTTATGGCAGTAAAGACAGGTAATGATCACACTATGAACTGTCACTTGATGTGACCGTTCACAGTGGCAGAGCAGTTGCAAGTTTCGAGGTGAACTATCGGACTTAACTTCTCAAGGAAGCTTCAGCTATGTGTCGGCGCGACCAAGCTGAGAATATGGCCTGTCCGGAATACCTTCGGGGCCGGCCGGGATAACTTTTATGAGAGGGAAGAGGTGCCGGCATATAAGGAGCGGGCCGGCATACATGGTAATCGCCGATATATAATCAAGAGCCGGGATATTAGAAAAGAGATGGTATGTTGAACCTGCCAAGGCCCCTCAGTTAAGACTAGGGGACCTCGACAGCTTCGGGGACTAGTGTCGGGGGGATGACCCCCGGTAGGGTCAAGAAACTAGAAAGACATGAGGTAAGTGGTTGACTTTGTGCTGGTTGACCAAGGTTGGGCCTCGCCGGAATATAGGAGTATGGGCCAGGCCGGCATATGAGACGTATCCCAGCCAGTGTTCAGATATATCGGCATAGCTGGAATACATGATAATGTGTGCCGGCATATACATAGATATGTCGGCCTAACCTAGTTGTTATATTATGCAGGAACAGGGGAGGCCGGATTACCCGACCTTGGGTCGTTGGTCCGGCATATATGTCCGGGATATGGCCAACGGCTATATCCGGGACACGGATGTCAACTAAGGGGTCACATCCCTACAATCAAGGAGAGAAACATCCAAGCATGGAGAGAGATCATGATGACAGGGTGCACAGTGGTGGTCTACCAACCATCATTGTTCCAAGTATCGTCCATGACATCACAGTGGAGAGGTCACAGTCCAGGAAGTACAACGTACATGGATGTGGAGTCCCATCGAGAGCAATCAGGGAGAAAGTCAAGGGTCTCTGCCATCGTCAGCATGTCCTGTTTGGAGTGTAGCTGGTGTCATTTGGTCCATGTGACCATTGTAACCCTGGCCACCCCTATATAAGGTGGCATAGGGAGCCCTAGCCAGGGGTTGGTCACTCTCTACTCTCACAGTTCATAGTTCATCTTCCTCCTCTCACAGACAGCTTGGAAGCACCATTGTTGTGTATTCCATCGATCCATTTATACAGATAGTAGTGCAGGAGTAGGGGTGTTATCTCCTTACGAGAGCCCCGAACCTGGGTAGCTTGTGTGTTCCTCTCTGTCGTGCTTCTTAGTGCGCTTCCTGATGTCTACGCACGCGTCTGTTCTTGTAGACAGTGTTGGGCCTCCAAGTGCAGAGGTTTGTAGAGCAGCAGCAAGTTTCCCTTAAGTGGGTCACCCAAGCTTTATCGAACTCAGAGAGGAAGAGGTCAAAGCTATCCCTCTCAAGCAACCCTGCAATTACGATACAGAAAGTCTCTTGTGTCCCCAACACACCCAATACACTTGTCAGATGTATAGGTGCACTAGTTCGGCGAAGAGATAGTGAAATACAAGTAGTAGTGATGATTATAAGTAGTAACGGTAATATGAAATAAGTATCACTGCGAGCAAACATGTAACAAAACAGTAAGTAAACGGTGTGCAATGCTTGGAAACAAGGCCTAGGGATCATACTTTCACTAGTGGACACACTCCCAACAAATATAACATAATTGAACAAATAAATAACTTCTCTTCACTATGGTACTCTGAATTACTCTCCTATTGAATAACACTAATCATTGTGTAGGGCTACGAAGCACTCCTCAAAGTTCATCAAGTACTTGACAAACACCACTCATAGAGATATCCAAATCAAATCACAACTCAAGATAGATATTATTGCAACTTAGACCAAGTACTAACACGGTGCACACACTGTCAACATTACACCATGAAAGGCGGAATAGATCACTTCAATACTATCATAGTGATAATTATTCTCATAATCCATAAAAGATCACAATCGTAGCCTAGACCAAGTACCACCATGATGCACGCACTGTCACCGTTACACCATGGCAGGAGGAATAGATTACTTTAATAACACACTAGAGTACACATAATGAAGAAGAGTAACATCTACTTATTCAACATGATACAAAGCTCACAATCACATAAAGATCACATCATGGGAGAGAGAGGTGAACCACATAGCTACCGGTAGAGCCCTCAGCCCCGGGGATGAACTACTCCCTCCTCATCATAGGAGACAGCAAGGTTGATGGAGATGGCGGTGAGGTCGATGGAGACGGCGGAGACGGCGATGGAGACCGATGGAGATGGCTCCGGGGGCACTTCCCCGTCCCGGCAGGGTGCCGGAACAAAGACTTCTGTCCCCCGAAATTTGTCGACGGCGGCGGCGGAACTGCGGAACTCTTTCTGGAAAATTGCCGACTCCTTTAGGGTTTTCCGTCCTGAGGCTTTATATAGGCGAAGGGGCGTCGTCAGGAGTGGCCCCAGGCCTCCTCACACCTAGGCGGCGCGGCCAGGGCCTGGGTCGCGCCGGCCTAGTGTGAGGCTGGCCTGTGGGCCCTCTCCTTCGCCTCTTCGGATCTCTGGAAGCTTCTGGGAAAAATAAGACTTCAGGAACTTGTTTCGTCCAATTCAGAGAATATTTCCTGTGTAGCTTTTCTGAAACACAAAAATAGCAGAAAATAGGGAACTGGCACTGTGGCGACTTGTTAATAGGTTAGTTCTGGAAATCGCATAAAAACGCCACGAAGTGTAACGAAACACAAGGCAAATGGTGTAAAAACAAGCATGGAGCATCAAAAATTATAGATACGTTTGAGACGTATCAGCATCCCCAAGCTTAACTCCTGCTCGTCCTCGAGTAGGTAAGTGATAACAAAAGAAATAATTTTTGAGGTGACATGCACCTACACAATCTTGATCATATATGTAAGCGTTGTGAGCTGGGATCAAAAGAACTTAAAACATGGGCATGAAAGACATAATCTTGATAGAAGAAACTTAGCAACCATGTTATAACATGAAAATGAACACAATAAAAAGATCATGAAAATGAAACAATGAAAGTCAAACGTGTGTTCAAATCATAAGGAAAAGCATACAAGTGGTTTTCAGCTTGTCCTTAATAGAGAGCAAAACATAAATGCATAGGACACCTTCAAGTTTAAGAGGGCGACTAGATACAAATAATTTGAGAACAAGTGAAACCAGCAATATGAATCAATCAATGAAAACTTTGGGACAATGCACATTATACTCAGAATGACAACTATGCTCTCTTAATGGTGCATAAAGATAGAAGGCGGTGACTCAACATAAAAGTAAAAGAAAGGCCCTTCGCGGAGGGAAGCAGTGATTAAACATGTGCTAGAGCTTTTCATTTGTAAAACAGAGAGATAAAAATTAGTTTTGAGAGGTGGTTGTCTTTGCCAACGACTGGCAATGGGGTTCTTACTATCTTCCATACAAAAATGAAGCAAGTTTTTGAGAAAGAGATTGGCACTTTTGTGCTCTTTTATAAAGCTTGGCACCCCTCCCCACCTTTTTTCCTTTCACAAACCATGGCTAACCGATTCCATCGGGTGCCCACCAACATTCACATTCCATGGAGGAGTGCCTTTTTTCTTTTCTTTTTCTTTTTTTTTCTTTTTGGAATAAGCAATATGGAAGATAGCAAATCCGACCACTACGTCCCCATGAGCTAAAAACAGTGGCACAAAACGAGAAGTAGTTGAAAGTTTTAAAAGGTAGCACATGAAAATTTACTTGGAATGGCTTGCAAATACCATGCATAGAAATTTATAGTGGACACAATGGCAAACTTGGTTTTTAGGAGTTGGATGCACGAGTAGAGCTCATACTCAGTACAAGGCGAGGGCTAGCAAATGACTGGGAGCGACCAACTAAGAGTGCAATAATGGCCATAGTCATGCAAAGCGACAAAGCGACATTAAAAGAAGCATAAGATGGCATCAAAAGTCAAAAACTAAATGATCATAGAGTCTATTGGAGACTTTGTAAGAGTCTAACATGTGTGAGCATGCGCCAAGTCAACCTAAATAAAGCATCAAGGAGAAAACCAAAATAATGCTTCCAAACGATAAAAACAACGCATGATTTTTTCAAAGGCTCATTAAGCAATCTCAATTATTTGAGGCAAGTCATGCTACAGCAAAACCACTAAGCATACTATCAAAAAGATATCAAGCATGACATGCAAAAGCCTAGGCCGCAGTCTACACAAGCTCCTTCCTGTACCACTTTTTGCATGAAACTTTTTCTCTTTTCCAACACCATTAAAACCTTTTTGAGGAAACTCTTTTGAGGAAAACCAACATATACCAGAGGTCCAAATACACCTTGATGCAAATATAAAACAAGATCTGAACAAAAATAAAGGCAAAAAATGCAAGCTAAACGCAGTAGCAGAAAAAGAGAACACTCGTTGAACGATAAGAGTGAAAACTAGAGTGTTCTTGGCAAATGAAAAGCGAGTTCATCTCCTCCAAAAGAAACATGATGTGATCTAACCATTTATTGCAGCAAACTAAACTAAACTAATACTGAAAACTAAAACAACTGACGCTCCAAGAAAAACGCATAATGCATGAAGCAATAAAAATATAGTGTCTTGAAAGGTGACCTGATTTTTGCCGATGAAGAAGGGGGTGCCTCGGGGGCATCCCCAAGCTTTGACGCTTGTACTTCTTGGATATTTCTTGGGGTGATGCATGGGCATCCCCAAGCTTGAGCTTTTGTCCATTCTTCAACTCATCTCATCATTCTCCGATCCCTACACTTGAAAACTTCCTTCATACAAAACTAAACACAAATTTATTAGCAACATTAGTGCAAGCATAACATATAATCAACCTCTTTTTGCTTCAGGTTTCAACCCAAAACCACCACAAATATAGCATATACTACTGTATCAACTTCCCCAAAAGTTCCGTGATCAAAAGAACTCAAAAAGAAAGCGATAAAGCGGCAAACACAAATATTGGAAGAAATCTGTCAAAACAGAACAGCTGACAAAGGTCGAATTTTTGAGGGGTTTTCTGTTGCTCAAATAAAAAAGTTTTCAACTAATGAAAGTTTGGATATAACCTGGGGCATATGCACAAGAAATCGCAGGTCCAAAAGATATACATAGAATTTTCACGAATTTTTACGGTGCAGCACCAAAAACTGTTTCAGGACAGCAACATCCCCAAATTTTACCTCACGCAAATTAGAGACTTCTCTTGGCACAACAACGAAATAAAAAGGATAAGGAGCGGTTATTACAGTAGTAATAACTTCCAAGACTCAAATAAAAGAAAAAGTACTGAAAATAAAACAATGGGTTATCTCCCAAGAGTGCTTTTCTTTAACGCCTTTGAGCTAGGCGCAGTAATTTGCAAAGATGCTCATGTGGGCGCCATATAAGAGCTTGAGGCAAAGGCGCCATATAGGAACTTAAAGCAATAGAGAGCATCAAAAAGCAAGTATGAAACATATTTAAATCTAAACCACTTCCCATGAAAAATAGTCTTGTAAAGAGACAATTCGTGAAAGCGCAAAGCAAAAAGCATAGGAAGGCAAAACAAGTACAACTTCAAGAATTGCAACATAAAGAGGGGAAACTTAATATTGTTGAGATCCATCAAACCATGTTTCCCTCTCTCATAATAACTTTCAGTAGCATCATGAATAGAACTAACAATATAACTATCACATAAAGCATCCCTATCATGAGCCAAATGCATAAAAGAAGTAATGCTCACCACAGGAACAATAGTAGTAGGAGCAGATTCAACAGAATAATTATTCTCATCACCATAATCATCATAAATAGGAGGCATATTGTAATCATAACTAATTTTCTCCTCAAAAGTAGGTGAACTGAAAATATTATACTCATCATCATAACCATCATAGACTAGAGGTTCAGTATCATCACAAGCTAAAGAACAGCTATTTCGCAAAGCATATTCTTCAAACATATCATCATAAGAAGGAACATCACATATGAGAGATAAAATATTATCAGAACAAACTTTCTCCACTAAAGCTGGGGAACTAAAAATATCATGCTTAACAAAACCAGCTTCCCCAAGCTTAGACTTTTCTATAGCATTAGCAATAACGGTGTTCAAAGCATTCATACTAACAACACTATTATCATGCAAATTAAGCTCCAAAGGTTTTTCAATTTTCTCTTCAAACACTTCATATCTAAACTCAGGAAAAAGACTACAGAACTCTTTGTTTTCCATTAAGCCTAACTAGTGAAAATAAAAACAAGAAACAAAAAGATGTAATTGCAGAATCTAAAGGAAATAACTCTGAGCACTCACCAGCAACTAAAAGACTTAGTAGCCAAAGGATGTGAGTACCTTTTACCTTACCTCCCCAGCAACGGCGCCAGAAAAGAGCTTGATGTCTACGCACGTGTCTGTTCTTGTAGACAGTGTTGGGCCTCCAATTGCAGAGGTTTGTAGAGCAGCAGCAAGTTTCCCTTAAGTGGATCACCCAAGGTTTATCGAACTCAGGGAGGAAGAGGTCAAAGCTATCCCTCTCAAGCAACCCTGCAATTACGATACAGAAAGTCTCTTGTGTCCCCAACACACCCAATACACTTGTCAGATGTATAGGTGCACTAGTTCGGCGAAGAGATAGTGAAATACAAGTAGTAGTGATGATTATAAGTAGTAACGGTAATATGAAATAAGTATCGCTGCGAGCAAACATGTAATAAAACAGTAAGTAAACGGTGTGCAATGCTTGGAAACAAGGCCTAGGGATCATACTTTCACTAGTGGACACACTCCCAACAAATATAACATAATTGAACAAATAAATAACTTCTCTTCACTATGGTACTCTGAATTACTCTCCTATTGAATAACACTAATCATTGCGTAGGGCTACGAAGCACTCCTCAAAGTTCATCAAGTACTTGACAAACACCACTCATAGAGATATCCAAATCAAATCACAACTCAAGATAGATATTATTGCAACTTAGACCAAGTACTAACACGGTGCACACACTGTCAACATTACACCATGAAAGGCGGAATAGATCACTTCAATACTATCATAGTGATAATTATTCTCATAATCCATAAAAGATCACAATCGTAGCCTAGACCAAGTACCACCATGATGCACGCACTGTCACCGTTACACCATGGCAGGAGGAATAGATTACTTTAATAACACACTAGAGTACACATAATGAAGAAGAGTAACATCTACTTATTTAACATGATACAAAGCTCACAATCACATAAAGATCACATCATGGGAGAGAGAGGTGAACCACATAGCTACCGGTAGAGCCCTCAGCCCCGGGGATGAACTACTCCCTCCTCATCATAGGAGACAGCAAGGTTGATGGAGATGGCGGTGAGGTCGATGGAGACGGCGGAGACGGCGATGGAGACCGATGGAGATGGCTCCGGGGGCACTTCCCCGTCCCGGCAAGGTGCCGGAACAGAGACTTCTATCCCCCGAAATTTGTCGACGGTGGTGGCGGAACTGCGGAACTCTTTCTAAAAAATTGCCGACTCCTTTAGGGTTTTCCGTCCTGAGGCTTTATATAGGCGAAGGGGCGTCGTCAGGAGTGGCCCCGGGCCTCCTCACACCTAGGCGGCGTGGCCAGGGCCTGGGCCGCGCCGGCCTAGTGTGAGGCTGGCATGTGGCCCCTCTCCTTCGCCTCTTCGAATCTCTGGAAGCTTCCGGGAAAAATAAGACTTCAGGAACTTGTTTCATCCAATTCCGAGAATATTTCCTGTGTAGCTTTTCTGAAACACAAAAATGGCAGAAAATAGGGAACTGGCACTGTGACGACTTGTTAATAGGTTAGTTTCAGAAATCGCATAAAAACGCCACGAAGTGTAACGAAACACAAGGCAAATGGTGTAAAAATAAGCATGGAGCATAAAAAATTATAGATACGTTTGAGACGTATCACTTCCCTCTCCCGAATCCTCCAGCATCTAGTTCGGCCCCATTTAAGCCATCCCATGGCATATGTTGTTTCACCACGACGACAACGTCCCTATGATGATTCTTGTTCGCCGCCTTGCCAGGCCTCGAGCCACCCTCAACGGGGAACGGCGCCGTTGAGTTGCTGCCGGACTTGTAGGAAGAAGACAAACCCCATATTTTTATCCATATTGAAATTGAGGCCGGCCTTCCACATTGGTGCTCCCAAAACGTCGGTCACAAAAAGCTAAGATATCTCAGTTTTTTATATAAATAGCAATATATATGCTATAAATAGGAATTTAAGCAATATTATATAATTTAAATATGCAAATACACCAAAGGTGCTCCATATGCAATGCACCGTAGGGCAGCCGTGCATTTCTGAACTGACGTGAACCTTCACTTTCGAGTGCAATCTTTCTTGTACATGAAGTAGTCGTCGTAGTCCCTCACGCCTTGCACAATCTTCATGAACAGATCCTTGTTCATCTAGAATCGGCGCTGAAATTCCTTTGGTGTATTTGATGCATCATTCACAAAGTAGTCGGAGTGCAACAGCATGGCGCATGCGTTGCGTCCCTATGGCGATTCTTGTTCGCCGCCTTGCCAGGCCTCGAGCCACCCTCAACGGGGAACGGCGCCGTTGAGTTGCTGCCGGACTTGTAGGAAGAAGGCAAACCCCATATTTTCAGCGTTGTAGATGGGCGGCGGCTTTCGCTTCATCCTCTTGCTGCCGGACAATGACGAGGCGGAAGGTGGAAGGAGGCTTGGCAATGAAGACAATGTGACATGAGGAGGCGGTGCGATCACACAGGAAGCCCTAGCTAGCGGGTGATGGCTGCCGGCAGCAGAGAAGCGCATGGTTGAGCCTGGTCTACCGCGGGATCGGTGTACCGTCAGTCAGTGAGACGCGTGGACATACGACCGTGCATTGCAACGGCCCGTGTCTAAGTGCGGGCATATCGTGTAATGTACACACAGATATGTGTTCCAACGAGCGGGGCGTACGAGGCGCGGGTAATAATGGCCCCCATTTGTGCCTTGTAGAGCTCGGCATTTGTTGCTTCTGCCGTGAAATTTGGGCAGAGATCAACGGGAGCCGGGCCAGCCACGCCAAAACAAGGCCACCACCCATCACTCGCAGCCCCGGTACCAGTGTAGGTTCCGGCTCCCCGTAAAAAGGTGGCTCTGCTGCCACAGTGCCACGGCAGCGGCAGGCAGGCAAGACACGGCTGGAAGGAAACAGAGCGACCCACCTCGTCTGTCGTCTGCAATGCATGCCCACGCAGACCCAAAAGGCAAACCGCTGGACAGGCACAAACGCCGCGCGCGCGTGAGGCTGCGGGCGATGATTGACGCCGCGCGCGTGGCCCGCTCGATCTCGTGGTAAACGGAAAACAAAACGCACCATGCGTCGTGAGCTGAACTCGGCCGGCGCGTCCGCGCGGTGTTGATCAAACGGACGGGGGAAGGAAAACTGGATCGGTCGGTAGGGCGTCCGGGACCGGGAATTCTACGCACATGCCAACGAAACAGGGGTACAGTACAGACAAGCGGTGAGGTGCATGCGGTGTCGTATTCGGCAAACGGGCTACACACTTTGTTTCCCAACGTTGATCGATCAGACACCGAGACACACGTATTTAAAAGCATGTACGTACTGTTTTGTCTGTATTGTCCGGGTGCACACGATTAACACTCAATCATCGAAAGACGTCATGCATTCGTACGTTGGTACGCTTTGCAGTAAGTGTATTTTGTACTACATTGCAGAGAAGGGTATTTTGGTAAGATTATCTAAGGGTGTGTCATTCGGCCACTCCCTTCGTTGTCATACTACACGTGAGAGTTGGTATTGATTGTCGAAAAAAAGAACATCTCCAACAACTTGCCCATATGTTGGTAGAACACTCAAACACGGAAAATGTGGATAGCTCAGAGCGATCTTGCTATCGCACTATATATCCATACCCATATTTCGGGGTATCTATCTATACTTCCTATCCACTATCCAAATATGTCTATTCCTACCCCATGACCCATCACAAAAAATGAATATTCCATCAACGTTTATTCTTTACATGGACCGATGCGGGACTTGTTGACCCTACTCCACGTATGGGTGGTGAGAGGAGCAATATCGCTACGAAGTAAAATGATCATTTGTGTAGGCATGTCAAGCAATCACTCTAGATGCAAATCAGCAGGCTGAGAAACAAAGTTGCGCTTACTGGGAGCGTATCATAATAAGTTCAAGCCCAAGTGACATTTTATCCATTGCAAGTATCGCTCCCACATTGTTGGCGCGCCACACAACCAAAGTGTTCAAAGTGGTCATCATGCTTGTCACAACTTGAGTGTTTCAATCTAAATGGTACAATGTCGATGATAAGGTGACCAATTTTTTTTTTATCGTGATCAAGTCTTTACAAAGTTCTTGCATGCATTGGTTGCTAACTTGCTTTTACACTACTTGTGATTTGTATGTCAACATGCTACAAAATCGTACAAGAAAAACAAAAGAAGAACGGTGGAAGGTGTAAGGGCATTTTTACCCTTAATCTTTATTTTGGTATTTGGTGAATACAAGGTTAGAGAGAACTAATTGTTTAAATCAAGTTCATCTACAGGTTAAGTTCTCTCTTCCTCTTATGGTGTCGGATCATAGTGCAAAAAGGGAAAAAGGAGTTAAAAAGACTCGAAGACGGAGTCTGGAAGAGCGCATCACGGTAGTTCTTCTTTTTCCGGTTTTTGTTCTTGAGTATAGGGATCCCGCACTATTAAGAGGGGATCGAAGTTTTTTTGTTGACTCATGGCTCAAATCCATTCCCATTCTTTTCCACAAAAAAGCCACATCTTTTTTACTCCATACACTGCCCAGAAGAAAATCCAAAAATTCCAGCTGTTTCTGTACGGCCGGTCATACCGGGATATAGGCCGGTATGACCAGGCATACACTGTAATTCCGGCCGGTATGACCGGGCTCACAGCCGGTCATACCGGTCATACACAGGAATTTTTCCATCTGGCCGAGAAACTGGCCGGTATGACCGGGCTATTGGCCGGTATAACCGGCCATACACTTAACTGTAGAAAAACGGCTAGTTTCTTCTTTATAAAAGGAAAGGGCACATTTCGTGGAAAGTACTCTTGGCCATTCTTTTGAGATCCAGATCTAATTTCATATGTGCTCCCACTCTCTTGCAATCCCCCACTACTAATCCTTTGATTTCTTGAGAGTGATTCATCCATTTTGAGAGAGGATCCACCCAAACAAAAGATCTATTCCTCCTCTCTCTTTCCACCGATCAAATTCGTGATTTGAGCCTTGTGTCAAGTTCTTGCTTCGATCTTGTTACTCTTGGAGGTTGAGGACTCCTATGCAGTAGCGGTCGCCGGGAGCAATCGACTTGTGATTGTCCGGAAGTTTGTACGGGATTGGAGGCCTCCCCAAGGTCTCCACATAGTGGATCGAGCTTCTACTTCGTGGAAGAAGCTCACGGAGAAGAAGGTGTGCCTTCGTGGCATCAGGGGTCCTTCGTGGTAACCCGCACCTCTCCAACGGTGACTAGCTTCCCCTCAAGGAAGTGAACATCGGGATACATCGTCGTCTCCGCGTGCTTCGGTTACTTCTATCCATTTATTTACTTTGTGATAGCCTTCGAGCTTGAAGCTTTGTATTTATTTCATCATTTAGGTTGCTTCACCTAGTTTGCATTAGGCCAATTTATTTATCCGCACAAGCCTAAAATTGCAAAATAATCAAGAAAATTTTGTAGAACCTATTCACCCCCCCTCTAGGTTACCCTCTCTATCCTTTCAATTGGTATCAGAGCCAAGGACTCTTTTTAAGGGCTTTACCGCCTTAAGAGTGAGATGGTTAACCCCGAGGAGGAGTTAGATCCTAACAAGAATTATTCCGCTCAAGAAGTCAAGGACATGCTTGATGCCCAAAAGGCAAAGCATGAACAAGATAGTCTTGAGCGCATGAATAATCTCATGGAGAGTAAGTTTGCGGAGATGTTTGATAAGAGGTTGCCCGCCGGTGCCGTCATTGTGTCTTCTTCAACGAAGCCATCATCGACACCGGAGGTTGAGATCCCTTTTGGAGGTACTCCTAAAGGAGACTCCAAGAATGGCTCTCCTTCATCTTATAATGCAGCTCCGTATACCTACCCTCCGGCCTATGTCCCCATGCCTCATATGAATCCTTCGGGGAATCCCCCTAAACTTGATGAAGTTAACTTTTCTTTTTGGAAATCTACTATGCGTTCTCATCTTCGCAGTGTGTGCGTGGAATTATGGAGAGTGGTGGAGGATGGCTACGAGCCCGTAAATGAAAGAAACATGTCTCCGGTTGAGAAGATCAATTGTCAACTCAACTCCACCGCTCTAGACAAGATTCGTCAAAGCTTGAAGCGGGATACATATGATCAAGTTGTCAACATTGAATCCACCAAGGAACTTTGGGATAAGTTAACCGTTTTGTTTGAAGGAACAACGGCAATTCAAAGACAAAGATATGAAGCCGCCAAACAAGATATGCAAATGTTTGTTGTCAATGATGGAGAATCAATTTCTAGTGCTTATGCAAGACTCATAGCTCTTAAGGAGAAGATCATTGGCCTTGGTTGTGAGAGATTCGATGACGGTTTTGTTATGAATGATGCGTTCATCAAGAGCAAGTTCATTCAAATTATTTCTCCCCAATATCAAGAGTTAGCTTTCAATGTTAACTTCTTAGATCCTTTGCGCCAAATGACACCGGATCAACTTGTGGGATACTTTGTGGCTCATGATGACATGATTAACTCCGCCAATAGGACCAAGGAGATTGCTCGTGCTATGAACAAGACTTCACTAGCTTTGAAAGCCAAAGTTGTCTCATATCATGAAGAAGAAAATGAGAATGAAGCTCATGATGAAGAAGAAGTGATGACTTCAACTAGTGAGCTTGATGTGGACTTGGCCTTCTTTGCCAAGAAGTATGGAAAGTTCACCGTGAAGAAAGGAGGTTTCACTAAAGAGAGAAAGCGTTTTTGCTACAATTGTGATGAACTGGGACATTTCTCCGATAAATGTCCTTATGAGAAGAGAGAAGACAAGCCAAAGTACACCAAGGAAATAAGGCCCAAGTTGAAGCCTAATCCTATCAACCTCAAGAATAAAAATAGAGAAGTCAAAGCTCTCCTTGGTACTGAATATACATCCGATGATGAGATAGATGAGGAAGAGGAGAATGTTGTTGGAATGGCTGGTTTAGTGCTTGCCGAGCCCGGATCACTTTTTAAGTATGACTACTCCAAGGACTACAAGAGCACCATCAACAAATCCTCCCATACTTGCCTCATGGCTACGGGAGCTAAGGTGACTTCATCCGCTACACCCTCTAATATTAATAATGATGAGTTAGATGAAGATGCTTTACTTGCTAAATTGTATAAAGTTATGTGTTCTCTTCATGGCGAAGCTCGAGCTCAATTCGAATACTTGATGGATACCGTTGCTCAACGCAATGAGACCATTGATGAATTGAATACCCATATTGAAGATGGGGTTCGGAGATACAATCTCTTAAAGCAAGAGATTAGCGACGAAAAGAACACTTCCTTTATGCTTTCACAACAAATTGAGACTTATGAAAAAGATAAAGTTAAAAATCTTGATACTCTTGATAGATCCCTTGTAATTGCCCAAGAACTTGATTTCTCTAAAAAGAAACTTGAGGCTGCTCATGCTTCTCTTACTAAGGATCTTGAACACCTTGAGGTTACAAGCAAACTAGTCAAGTGTGAGCTCTTGAAACTTAGGGAGGATCATGATCAACTTCAAGTAATCCACAATGAAGTTCTTGGAACTATAAATGATCCTATTCTTGTCGATGATATTACATGTGCCTCTAACTCCTCATTTGTTCAAGCATCCCGTGTGGATGAAAATAAGAAAGGGCTCGATAATGTTCTCGCTCAGCAAAAGACAAGGACTCCAAAGCAAGGACTTGGGTATAACCCAAGAAAGAACAAGAAGAATGTCACTCCACCTAAGAAGTTGAATTTTGTTCAAGAGGGGCACAAGATAAATGAGAATGGCAAAAAGAGTGTTGGTATTGGGAAGGTCACTAAGGGCAATCCTAACCATCACTTTGCGGGAGAATTTAATCCATCCTATGTGCTATGTAAGGGCACTAATGGGAATGTTTATGCTAAATATGTTGGTCCCCGAAATGAGTATGCTTATAGTTTATATTGCATTTGGGTACCTAAAGTGCTTGTTACTAATGTCAAGGGACCCATTGCAAAATGGGTTCCTAAATGTAAGACTTGATTGTGTAGGGATACTCCTTCGGTGGACCAAAATGGGTGCTTGATAGTGGATGCACAAATCATATGACCAGAGGAAAGGAGGTGCTTGAGCAATTTATTGAAGATGTCAACTCAAACTCAAGCATCACGTTTGGAGATACTTCAAAGGGAAAGGTATTGGGACGAGGCAAGTTGGTAATCTCAAAGGATTTATCTCTTGAGAATATCATGCTTGTTGAGTCCCTCGGTTATAATCTTCTTTCTGTTCATCATCTTTGTTGTATGGGTTATAATTCTTATTTTACTTTACATCATGTGAAAGTCTTTAGGAGTGATAATCTCAACTTGGTTTTCACTGGACATGTTGAGAACGGCCTTTATGTGGTTGATTTCTCGAAAGAGAGCCCTTCCATCCCAACATGTCTAATAGCCAAGGTTGACAAGGGTTAGCTTTGGCATCGCCGGCTAGCTCATGTCAACATGAGAAATCTTAAACAACTCCTAAAGGATGATCATGTTGTTGGTCTAACCGATGTTGATTTTGAAAGAGATCGTGTGTGTAGTGCTTGTGTTGCCGGCAAACAATTGGGCAAGCGACATCCATCCAAGAGCATCATTTCCACTTCAAGGCCTTTGGAGCTTCTTCACTTAGATCTGTTTGGACCTACAACTTATGATACTCTCGGTGGAAGAAGATTCGGGCTGGTCATTGTTGATGATTATTCACGGTATACGTGGGTGTTTCTCCTCAAGTCCAAAGATGAAACTCACGTGGAATTCATTAAGTGGGCCAAACAAGCTCAGCGCACTCATGGTCAAGATATCAAGGCAATAAGGACGGATAATGGCACCGAGTTCAAAAACTATACCATGCAAGAATTTGTTGAAGACGAGGGAATCAAGCACCAATTCTCTGCACCATATACCCCTCAAATGAATGGTGTTGTGGAGAGGAAAAATCGGACTCTCATTGAAATGGCAAGGACCATGTTGGATGAATTCAAGTCACCTCATAACTTTTGGGGTGAAGCCATTGCCACTGCGGTTCATGCTTCAAATCGACTCTTCCTTCGTCCAATCTACAACAAGACCCCCTATGAGCTTCTCACGGGGAACAAGCCTAATGTCTCATATTTCCGTGTCTTCGGTTGCAAGTGCTTCGTCAAGAACAAGAAAGAAAAGCTTGGTAAATTCATATCTAGAACTATTGAAGGTATTTTTGTTGGTTATGCAGACGAATCCCACGCCTATAGATACTACAACAAGTCTACCGGGCGTGTTGAAGTATCTTGTGACGTGGACTTCGATGAGAATAATGGCTCCCAAGAGGAGCAAGTTCTTTCAAGTGATGTAGGTGATCAAGAATCTTCTCAAGTCATAAGGACCATGGGCATTGGGCATATTTTGCCTTGTGAGACCCATCATCGTGAAGATCAAGCGAACAATGGAGAAGACTCAAGCTCAACTCAAGTGAAGCCTAGCTCAACTCAAGTGGAGTCTAGCTCAACTCAAGTGGAGCCTATGTCATCTCAAGAGGAACCCATTACTCAAGAGGAAACGCATACACAAGAACAAACATCAAGATCCCAAGCCAATGAGCAAGATCAAGATGGAGAACCAAATGTTACTACCTCTCAAGATCAAGCTCAAGAAGATGATCATGATCAAAGGCCCTCTCAAGCGGAATTTATTGATCATGAAGGAATAGTTCGTCAAGTCAAGGCTGCAACCAAATCAAGTGACATCATGGTGGATCGTATCCTTGGCAATATCTCCAAGGGAGTGCTTACCCGTAGAGAACTAGCAAAACAAATGGCTTTACTATGTACGTTTAGTGAATTTCATGCTTTTGTCTCTAGTTTTGAACCCTTGAAGGTACATGAAGCTTTGCAAGATCCGGATTGGGTGATTGCCATGCAAGAAGAGCTAGAGTGCTTCACCCGCAACAAGGTTTGGTCTCTTGTGGAGAGACCAAGAAATCATAGGATCAACGTCATAGGAACCAAATGGGTCTTCAAAAACAAACAAGATGAAAATGGACTCGTCATTCGAAATAAAGCAAGGTTAGTGGCGCAAGGGTTTGCCCAAATAGAAGGTATGGATTATGAGGACACCTTTGCGCCCGTCGCTCGACTCGAGGCTATTCGCCTCTTACTTGCTTATGCATCCTTTCATAATTTCAAGTTATATCAAATGGATGTGAAAAGTGCTTTTCTTAATGGCCCCTTAAAAGAGGAGGCATATGTTGCTCAACCCCCAGGTTTCGAAGACCCCGTTTACCCGAATCGTGTGTATCGACTCCATAAGGCACTCTATGGACTAAAGCAAGCTCCTCGTGCTTGGTATGAGTATCTTAGGGACTTTCTGCTCATGTATGGGTTTCAAATGGGGAAGGTCGATTCCACCCTTTTCACCAAGTGGGTTAAAGGGGGTGATTTATTCATATGTCAAATCTATGTGGATGATATTATTTTTGGTGGCACTAACGACAAACATAACAAAGACTTTGCTAAGTTGATGACAGATAAATTTGAGATGTCCATGATGGGGGAGTTGAAGTTTTTCTTAGGATTTCAAGTGAAGCAACTCGAGAAGGGAACTTTCATCTCCCAAGAAAAGTATGTACGGGACATGCTCAAGAAGTTCGAGATGGACAAGGCAAAAACCTCCAAGACTCCCATGCCAACTAATGGGCAACTAGGCCTTGGAGAAAATGATAAAGCCGTGGATCAAAAGGTATACCGTTCCATCATTGGATCTTTGCTTTATCTTTGCGCTTCTAGGCCGGATATCATGTTAAGTGTAGGAATGTGTGCTCGTTTTCAATCCGCTCCTAAGGAGTGTCACTTTGTGGCGGTCAAACGGATTTTAAGGTATCTTGTTCTCACTCCAACTCTCGGGCTTTGGTATCCAAAGGGGTCAACCTTTGAACTCATCGGCTATACGGATTCCGATTGGGCCGGTGACAAGGTTGATCGGAAGTCGACCTCCGGGGCTTGCCAATT
Source organism: Dactylis glomerata (assembly GCA_007115705.1). Lineage (NCBI taxonomy): Eukaryota > Viridiplantae > Streptophyta > Magnoliopsida > Poales > Poaceae > Dactylis > Dactylis glomerata. The sequence goes on along the minus strand of QXEO01001330.1, from coordinate 1,139,323 downwards.
TATTGGTCGGTCGTTGGTGAGTTGGTCGTCCAAGAAACAAAACTCCATATCCCTATCCACTGCCGAAGCCGAATACATCGCCGCGGCATCTTGTTGTGCTCAATTATTATGGATGAAGCAAACCTTGAAAGACTATGGAGTGTCTCTTGGTACGGTGCCTCTTCTATGTGACAATGAAAGTGCAATAAAGATCGCCCATAACCCCGTACAACACTCACGCACCAAGCATATCGACATTCGCCACCACTTCCTACGTGATCATGTCTCAAGGGGTGATGTTGCTCTCACTCATGTGGGAACAAATTATCAATTGGCGTACATTTTTACGAAACCTTTGGATGAAGCTCGATTTGTTGCTTTGAGAGGAGAACTCGGTATTCTTGACCCTAAAAACTTGGATTGATGCACGCGTTACATATTCTTGCATTTAACTTGTTTATCTAGCTTAGTAGCGCCGCATATGTGGGGCTAGCATCTTACCATGACTTGGCATGATGCATACCCATGTGTGCTACATCATAAGACCCAATGTCAACGAATCCAAGCACGTCTCTTCGCGGTTCAATGACATTTGTGCTCACACATAGGGGGAGTAATCCCCCGCCCACCTTTTGCCTCTCGTGCTTATGGTCTCATTTTCTGAGGTTTATTCGATGTTCGCTTATTTATAAAACTATATTCAAAATCCTAGTCCATCAAACCATCTCACATTTTAATCTTTGTTTGACTCTTTCGAGATGTGTATGGACATGTGCTCTCCTTAGTCAGGTCTCAACCTAAACACCTAAATTCTTACCTCAAACATTTGCTGGTCTCTACATGGATTCAAATCTTTCATGCAACATTTTGATTCCAATTTTTGTTCGTTCATCTGGTCATACCAAGAAAACGGCCGGTCATACCGGCCAATATTCCTGCCAAACAGTGTTTTTGACCGGTTTTACCGGGCTTATAGCCAGTTATACCGGCTGTTCACAGGTGGTCGGGCTGCCGCCGGTCAAACCGGGACAGAGCACGGTCTAACCGGCTCTTCACAGCAATTCTGGCCGGTCATACCGGGCCATCGGCCGGTACAACCGGCCCTCCCTCGCCCGGACAGTAGTTCTGGCCGGTATAACCGGCCTCCACCCCAGTTTGACCGGGCATACACTCCCCTGGCCGTTTATCTCTCGACCCCCCCCCCTCCCGACCTGCTCGACCTGCTCGCTGCCCTCAACGGTCTATTTTCAACATGTGCAAGTTTCATGCTCAAGAAGTTGTGACTAACAACAAGTTTGCACATGCTCGTGCCAAGAAGTATAAGGACCGTCTCCGTGCCCTTGGTGATGACCAAGTTAGTGATGATGAGGATCCTCCTGTTCTCACCGTGCCCGAGTTTGCTTTTCCCGAGGTTGGCTACGAGGATTTCTTTTCCAATGAGGATAACGACGAGGACGAGGACGACGACTCCGGCGCCGTGTGATCTTCTTGGGTGGTCGTTAGCCTCTTTTCCCTTTTTGGTACTTGTTGCCAAGGGGGTGAAGTAGTATATTAGGTTGCTCGCGGGTCTATCTATGGGCTAGTTTACATGCCTCGGTTGTTCTTTTGATTCTTTTGGCATGTAAAACTTATTATTTCCGTATCGTGTTGAGACTTTGCTTTATTTGGTTCTTGTTTGAGACTATGTGATGGATATCTTGTGTTGAATCTTAATGCACTATTATATATTTGAGTTATTGGTGATATCCATTTTATGCTTGCAATGGTGATATGTTTGTGGGGGAGCTCTTTTATGGCCTTCCATTATTTTGTTGCGAGCTTTAACCTTGTTGTCACCAATTACCAAAAAGGGGGAGATTGTAAGGTCATTTTTACCCTTAATCTTTATTTTGGTATTTGGTGAATACAAGGTTAGAGAGAACTAATTGTTTAAATCAAGTTCATCTACAGGTTAAGTTCTCTCTTCCTCTTATGGTGTCGGATCATAGTGCAAAAAGGGAAAAAGGAGTTAAAAAGACTCGAAGACGGAGTCTGGAAGAGCGCATCACGGTAGTTCTTCTTTTTCCGGTTTTTGTTCTTGAGTATAGGGATCCCGCACTATTAAGAGGGGATCGAAGTTTTTTTGTTGACTCATGGCTCAAATCCATTCCCATTCTTTTCCACAAAAAAGCCACATCTTTTTTACTCCATACACTGCCCAGAAGAAAATCCAAAAATTCCAGCTGTTTCTGTACGGCCGGTCATACCGGGATATAGGCCGGTATGACCGGGCATACACTATAATTCCGGCCGGTATGACCGGGCTCACAGCCGGTCATACCGGTCATACACAGGAATTTTTCCATCTGGCCGAGAAACTGGCCGGTATGACCGGGCTATTGGCCGGTATAACCGGCCATACACTTAACTGTAGAAAAACGGCTATTTTCTTCTTTATAAAAGGAAAGGGCACATTTCGTGGAAAGTACTCTTGGCCATTCTTTTGAGATCCAGATCTAATTTCATATGTGCTCCCACTCTCTTGCAATCCCCCACTACTAATCCTTTGATTTCTTGAGAGTGATTCATCCATTTTGAGAGAGGATCCACCCAAACAAAAGATCTATTCCTCCTCTCTCTTTCCACCGATCAAATTCGTGATTTGAGCCTTGTGTCAAGTTCTTGCTTCGATCTTGTTACTCTTGGAGGTTGAGGACTCCTATGCGGTAGCGGTCGCCGGGAGCAATCGACTTGTGATTGTCCGGAAGTTTGTACGGGATTGGAGGCCTCCCCAAGGTCTCCACATAGTGGATCGAGCTTCTACTTCATGGAAGAAGCTCACGGAGAAGAAGGTGTGCCTTCGTGGCATCGGGGGTCCTTCGTGGTAACCCGCACCTCTCCAACGGTGACTAGCTTCCCCTCAAGGAAGTGAACATCGGGATACATCGTCGTCTCCGCGTGCTTCGGTTACTTCTATCCATTTATTTACTTTGTGATAGCCTTCGAGCTTGAAGCTTTGTATTTATTTCATCATTTAGGTTGCTTCACCTAGTTTGCATTAGGCCAATTTATTTATCCGCACAAGCCTAAAATTGCAAAATAATCAAGAAAATTTTGTAGAACCTATTCACCCCCCCCCCTCTAGGTTACCCTCTCTATCCTTTCAGAAGGTCGTACAACTCCTCTAGTTTGTGCCATTCTTGGGAATTGCTCCAACATGATGAGAAACGGGAGAACCGACTCACCAACAAAATCTCGGACAAGAGGAAGTCACATAGCTCGGTTGGGGAGGTTGCGGAGGTTGACACTACTTATGATTGCTCAAGTGCCGATGAGGGAAGATGGAGCCCTTGTTCTAACTCGCTTGCTAGAAATAGTCTTCATGGGAGGAAGAAAGAGAAGGATAATTTGAAAAAAAAGGATGGGACAATGCTTACGAGGAATCATTGGACAACATGATGTCAACAAGGAAGGACACTGCTGCTCAGAATAAGGACTTGAAGACCAAATAAATTGAGAAGAGGAGTAGTTCCATGGAGGAGAGGAGGGTTGCGACCGAGGAGAGGAGGCAAGATATTGAGGAGAGAAAGGGTGGCCTTCGAAGATATGCTCAAGAGGGTTGTAACAAGAGTAAAAGGTCATGTTCATCGACTCAAAAAAAGAGAAACATCTCATATTCATAGACCCAAATGGTCTACATTATAAGGGAAAAGCATGGAGCTTTTGCATGATTGGTGCATGAGAGGCATGAGACGCAATTGCGATAATGGTGCGCATGAGATAACGGCAATGAAAACACTGGTGCAATGGTTGCGACGATGCCGTTTGAGAGGTATATGCATTCATCATGTTAAAGTTGTATGAGCTTTTGTTTATGTTTATGGTGTACAATGTATGCGGTTCTAGGCTTAGATTTGAACTTAAACTTCCAAAAAAATTGATTTGTAATGTTGTTAGTTATGTGCGGCATGAGGATGAAAGTTTTAATTACCATGTCATGAAAGTTCTAGTGAATTCACGTTATATACGCAATTATGTAGTACAGTAGTAGAGAAGTAAAAGCTGAAAATATGGATATCCAGTTTCGCCGTAAGCTGCAAATGTTGTGAGCTATATCTTCTCTCTTGTCCGTCTATAATTGATTTTGGGTAACCGAAATATGAATAATCTGTTGGAGATGATAAGTAAAAAAGATAAAACACACACAATAGAAAGTGATCGTACTGTAACAAGGCAACAACAACGGTCGCTGGCGAGTCCAGTTCATTTCGTTGCGTCGCCACCTTTTTCTTTCGCTCGCCTCCTGTCCGAGCCGTTAAAAATCCAACAACCAACCCCCCGCTCGCTTTTGCCCCCTTCCTTCCGCTACGATACAAAAGCTCAAGAACCCACGCACGCACGCGCGCACCCCCACCCCCATCCACCCCACGTCTCGCTCGCTCCCTCGCTCCGCCTCTACAGCGCCCGCCGGTGGGGGCCTCCACGGTTGCCGGCGACCGGACGCCACCACCACCGCCGCCTCCGCCGCCGCGCCACACTGTCGAGCTGGTTCGTACGCCTCGCCCTCGCCTTTCGATTTTCTCGCCTCGCTGTTTCGCTCTTCCTGCTTGATCCGGCCGCTTCGCTGGTTCCTCGACGAGCACTACTGTTCGCGCTGCGGTCCGGGACTCCTCGCCGCGGAATTCGAGCGAATTGCGGCGAACGGGAATGGGATCTCGCCGTCTCGGCACCCCATACCCTGCTATTTTCCGCCCTTTTCGCGGCCTCTGTTCGTGTGCCTATTCAGGGCCTACGAACAGCGGAGCAGGGCACAACCGCAGCCGCACGGTGTTCTCGCCGTTTAATTCCTCTTCTCCTTTTCCTCGGTTTAATTACCTCTATGCCAGCTTTAATCCGCCCGAAATCTCCGTTCCTCCACCTCCGCTTGCTCGCTCTGATTTGAATTTTTTGTAAGATGGTTCAGTGTTACGTTTTCCGATTAGTTTGCACTTCAGCTGCTTCTGTTCTCCAGGCGCTGGCTGGCCGTAACTTGGCGGAGGCGATTTTCGCTGCAGCTGTTTCCGCTACTGGTGGTGGTGGTGGCAGGGGGTTGGAGGAATAAAGAATGATCAATCTCTTTGATTTGAACGCTGGAGCCAGCGCCAGGGTCGCTGCGAGAGATGGTAACGCCATGCAACTACCGAAACTGACAATGATTTTATGCTTGCATGATTATCTCTGACGATTTTCGTCGGAAAAAAGAGAGGATATAATATCTTGGATGATTGGTTCTTCAGTTAACGGAAGGTAATCCTAATTATGGATCTTCTCCTTCCTGGCAGGTTCTCCGGTCAGAGGAACCCAGTCGGACCGGCAGGAGTATGCTGATTTCAAGACAGTAAGAATTTTTTTTCTTCAAATATCCAGGAGTTTGTTTAGTGTCAACTGTCAAATCTCGAGTGTTTACAGTTTGCTGATCACTGCATGATCCGTGTGGGCAGGTGACTGGCAACATGAAGAGGAGCTCGTCGGATAGATTGGGTGGCACGCCCATGAAGATGCTGATTGCCCAGGAGATGGCAAAGGAGGGGGACACAAATCAGAAGACCACCAATGTCATAGCAAGGCTGATGGGTCTTGATGACGGTGTGCCCCTTCCCAAGCCTGTTCAACCTTCCAACAGAAGGAGATCTTCAGAAAGCCACTTAGCATCCACAATGGCAAGGGTTAACAGCCAGATGTCGTTTCACAAGCGCACAAGCTCTGTTGAAAATGTGGAGTATAAGGATGTCTATGAAGTGGGATACCAGCCACAGAGGAGTGAGCATTTGAGCAGTGATTCTTCGCGAAGAGGGAGACCGCATGAAGATCATGACCAGAGAAGAATGGATCTTGTCCGGCAGAAGTTTGTTGAAGCAAAGCAGCTAGCGTCACATGAGAATCTACTCCAGTCAAAGGAATTCCATGATGCTCTCGAGACTTTGAATTCAAATAAGGACCTGTTTCTCAAATTTCTTGAAGAACCCAACTCGCTCTTCGCGAAGCATTCTGGTGAGTTTCATTCTGCACCAACGTCACCCCAGAGGAAGCGAATAACGGTATTGAAGCCTACCAAATCAGGGGAGATGAAGAGGGAAAATGCAATTCAAAGTCAGCAAAATAATGCAGTTAATGGTAGTAGAACAGAGAAAAGAAATCTTCATAGGAAGCCCAATTCTGATCATGCCAAAGCAGAAAGGTTTCCACAGCACACCCGGATAGTGGTCTTGAAACCTACCTCTGCAATTCCCTCAGTAGAGCAGTTTCAGCAAAATGGTCATGGTAACTCTGATGATTCGGACGCACCTGTTGTATCAAGGCATCTGAGTGATGAGATACACTGGTCAGCACAGAGCATGTGTCACCAGCATGATGAATGCTTGCAGGGTAGCATACAGTCAAATGTGGTGTGCCGAGATAGATCAAACTATAATCATGCTGAAGAAGAAGGCAGTAGCTTTAGTGGTTCAGAGATTGGAAGTCCAACGTCACGCCATTCTTGGGATTATGTCTACCGGTTTAGCAATCCTTATTTTGGCTCGTCTTTAAGCCATGCTTCTTGTTCCCCTGAGGCACATGTAGCTAGGGATGGTAAAAAACATACCTCTGATAGGTGGCCAAGTGCATCTTCCAATGAGATGATCCGAGAAAAGGTGTTGACGCGAAGGAGCTTGAGCACACTCGGTGAAATGCTTGCCATGTCTGATATGAAGAAAGAAGAGGTTGTCGATCAGGTGGCTACGGGTGCTAGCAACCAGCTGTGTGGCAACAAATCAAGACTCGCTGTACCATCTAATTGTTCTACTGATGGTGCACAAGGAGAAATATCCACCAAGAAAATTTCAAGGTCAAAATCAGTTCCAGTCTCTTCATCGGCCTTTGACAGCCTGCATTTAGATGCTAGATCTTCAGATCCTCAACATAGAGAACCCACAACTCCAAAGGGGGAGGCCAAGCCTAGGAACGGGAAGTCCTCTCTCAAGGGAAAGCTTTCAAGCTTCTTCTCAATGCGTAAGAAAGCCGGAAAAGAGAAGCTTACAGCATCTCCCTTGGTGGGCTTGAATGGTAGAGTTCCTCCGGACAGTAATGCAGCAGTTTGTTTATCACTGCAAGACGATGTTGCTTCAGAAAATCTAGAAGATAAGTTTCAGTATGCAACAATAGTACTTCCGGTCAAGGAGCCAGAGGCACCTTCTTCTTCGAAGGTACTTTTGTTTCTTCATTTTGTTTGTTTGTTTAGATGTAAACTTGGCTTTCTTTACACTTGAATGCATTAGATTTCTTAAATTGGATGGATGGTTTTGCAGGCTCTGATTTCTCTTGAGAAAGCACAATCGCTTGAGATTCGAAATTCCCACTTTGATCAGCCCAGTCCTACATCAGTTCTTGATGCATTGTTCGAGGATACAAATGATAAGTCTGCCAGTTCATCAGAGAGCGCAATTACCGCTAAACAAGGTAAATATTGTTTGGTGTAAAGCATCAGAAAAAGTTTTATTTTTGCCAATCTGGCATGTTAACTGCTCCGCTTCATGATAACCAATCACTATGGTTGTTATTGTGGGCATAAAGTTAGGCTATAGTAAGAACCAATAATGTGTAATTAATCAGTGTTGGCAGGCCATCAAAAATAGTTTGTAATTATCTCTTGTGCTTTATGATACATTAACCCTCATTGGTACCACTTGAGCAGCTATTGTAGACATATAATTAGGCTATAGTAAGAAGCAATGATGTGCACTTAAATCTTTGTTGTCTAGGCCATAGTAGATTACTATACCACTTGCTCCTCTCTGAATCTCAACATTTATCTTGCTTGCAGAACCTCTATCAAGATGTCTTCCGATTGGATCGGTGGCGCGGACTCTATCATGGGATGATTCCTCCGAAGAGGCTGTGTTGTGCTCTAGCAAAGAAGACTGCGATGAGCAGGAGCAGCATGAGTTCGTCGAGAAGATTCTATCTTCTGCCGGTCTCTGTAACGAGACAACCAGCAACATCTTCGTCCGGTGGCATTCCCTCGACAGCCCTCTAGGTCCAAACGTGCTTGATCAGTTCTTGGAACGCAAAGTGGAGGACGCCAAATGCAGAGAGAGGCGCTCAAACCAAAGACTCCTCATCGATTCCGTCAATTCTGCACTCCTAGACATTGGCCAGTGCAGGCTCTGGGGCGCGTACCCGTGCACCGGACCGATCGTGTCCGGCGACGAGCTAGTAGCCGATGCGACATGGAAGTTGGTGAGAGGCTGGCTCTCCGACGAGGAGACGTGTATGGTCAATGGGTTGGACAACAATGTGGGCGTGGCAGCGGATTGGGTTGTCGGTAGGGAGATTGAAGGCAGAGGATGGTCCGAGACGCTGCGGCTGGAGGTGGATGAGATCAGCAAGGAGATATGTGGGGAGGTCCTCGGCGAGTTGGTTGAGGAGGCATTTTCAGAATTCGCCGCCGGTGGCCATTGATGCTGCTGCCTCTTTATTTTTCCCTTCTTGTGGTGTCCACCAGTGTGCTTTTATTTCCAATCTGGTGGAGACCGTTCGCTGAGGCTAGGCTCTTGGCTTCTTGTGTGTATATTTTGCCCCTCTTTAAATGTCTTTAACTGTCATGTATATGCTCAAGTCAAGTGTTCCCACTCCCCCTCTCTCTGGCACATGCCGCTACAGTTGATACATTCTACAGCAATAACGATTATGAATACAGCTGCATTTCAAAGATCATTTCTCCACATGTAATTTTCTGTATAAGGTATCAGAAAAGAAAAGAAAAGAAAAGAAAAGGGAACACGAAAGCTGATCACAGCACTCCTCGAAGTACTGTGCAGGCTTACTGCTAATTGCAGCTTCCTGTAGGAAGATGATGTACCACTTGCAAGCTAAATATTATATGAGCAACTGTGTAAGAGTCCATGTGCATCCATCCTTGAAAGCCTACAACAGTCCAACGGATCATCATCTTGCATTCCACTTTGTTTACTGATTATCCTGTCCTCTGCTCAACTTGCCGCCAGGCCACCTGCACTGAGTCTGAGGAGGAGGTGAGTTAAAAATGGCCAAGGCAAAGCACCAAAGTTCATTGACATTCCTAGGGAACAACAGACTTTTTTTCCTTCTTGAAGTGATGGGCATCCCAAAAGAATCCAACCAACGAGGGCTTAACTCCCTAGATGCGCTTATAAAAGGCTTTGCCCCTTGCTTATCGGCGCCATTGTTTAGGCTAATCACTGACCTGCGTGTCATTGCTTGCAGTTGCAGTGGTCCCTTGAGATGATCTGTCTGCCTCTCTAGTCGCTGGACCTCGCGGTCCATGACGAAGCACGGAGGCTTCCTTCCTGTGCACCGGTGCTGCCGTGCTGGTCAACACGTCTGAATCTTTTAGGTGCAACCTGCAGCCAGCCAGCGACTAACCATGTCTAGCTTGGATCATTAGTCCAACGACGATCGCAGGAAACAGGGAAGGTTACTTGCTTCTGCAGGCTTGATTAGAATATATGGATTACTGCGACACTGTCACTTGCTTTATCTGAACTTGAAGGCACCTTGCTAATTGGCCTCTGCACTACGCTCTGCGGGAAACTCTCTTACCTGCTCTCTTTGGAGGCTTTACATAACATGTAGTTTTCGTACAGTCCTCTCTGTCTGCTCAACGTGAGTCTGTTTTTTTCCTTAACTAGCATAGTGGTCCTCGCAAATGCAAGGGTACCTTCATTATTGCCTTGGAACTGTTTAAATATAAATTTATATTTCCCAAATATTCAAGTGATGGGATTGGAAGTTAACTATTCAATCTATAGTGTAAGTAAGGTTTAATAAATATTATGCCATTTGAGAAATTACAATTTAAATGATATAATATATGGTCATTTTCACATGTTATTATATATAATAAATATAAAGCTATGGTAATTTGATTTATATATATCATAACACTCAATGATTTCAAGAGAGAGTAAAGTCCCTAGCATTGGATTTCCTGTCCACATCCGAAGTGGCACTCCCTACTATTTGGTTGTATAAGAGAGATTCGTCTATCATAGTTGCTAAAATGTCTCCCCCTAGAGTGATCATCACTTTTATTCCACTAAAAATTGAAATATGTAGAACTAAAATATCTTGGAAATTAAAATTACAATATTTACATTACTTACTCGAGAAAAAGGGACTCAATAACCGTTCTCTGGAATAACAGTTCGTCCAATGACTTAGATCCTACTCTCTGAAATCAATCGCATTTTGGAAACCTGCGAGGTTAATCCAACTCTTACAAGTTACATTTTTAATTTTTACATGTATCAAGTGATATTTATATATGTATATACAAATTAGTCTAGTCTTAGGGCCTCTCATATTTCTTTCCTTGCTAGGTTGTCAATAGAAGTTCTACTACATATGTCGTAACACATATTCATGCTTAGTCTAAATAGGATCGTATCGCTCTCTACTTTGTAGTACTCTTTTCATCTCGCGTCATTTTTTTACTCCCTCTGATCCATATTATCTTTCATAAATATGGATGTATCTAACCTATTTTAGTGCTAAATACATCCGTATCAATCAATTTTGCGAAAGGTAATATGGGTCAGAGGGAGTAGTTAGCTTCACACGTACGTATCAATCAATTTTCAAGTTTTTTCTTTGACCGGTCTGCTTTTGCGTTAGCTTTGTATACATTACAATGGTCCTGCGTAGTAAACTCGATGATCGATTGTAAGATGATCAATCTTCTGCTGATAGGTGGTTATACCAAGCTAGGTAGCTAGCTAATTCCGAACTAAGCTACCCGATCGATCCAGCTGGTTACCAATTAAGCTAGGTAGCTAGCTATGTTGAAATGCGTAATCGATCAATTCTCGATACTTTTGAGAGCAGCCATTTTCTATATAGCATGAATGAATATAGATCAAATGCCTCCCCATGTCTATGTTTTTAACAATGCCTTGGGTTTATTATTACCTTCATGGACTTCCCTGATTACACGACGGGTGACCAGCCTGTCACGTCTAATGTGTTACATGTAGACACATTTTAGTCAATTAATTTGGGACAAACAGAACATTAATTGTTTAGGAAATATTATCTATTTATCGATTGGCCTTGACGATTTTATTACTCCAATTTGTCTCTCTTAACAATTTTTTTGTCTACTTTTGTTTCCTTAGTAATATCTAGTATAGTTTACTACGTCGTGCTAACAAACTGTTTATTTTGTTCACGTACATGTTCCATTGTGTTCTGGTCTTTTTGTAAGTTCTCACGCGTTTCCTTTTTTTCCCCTTAGTTTCCTTCTCACGTACATCATGTGGGCGTGGCCAGATCTTTAGATCTGATCTTAATTTCTTTTTTTTCATGCGAGTATGTTTCTCACATAGTCACGACCATGTACCATTAAAATATATTTCTTTGTGTGACAATAATAAAATAAAATGTATAGTTGGACGTGTCAACAGTAGACATATGGACATACGTTACGTAACTATGGTTTTAAATCTCAGCCATTAAATTTATGATTAATATGTTTTTAACAATGCCTTGGGTTTATTATTACCTTCATGGACTTCCCTGATTACACGACGGGTGACCAGCCTGTCACGTCTAATGTGTTACATGTAGACACATTTTAGTCAATTAATTTGGGACAAACAGAACATTAATTGTTTAGGAAATATTATCTATTTATCGATTGGCCTTGACGATTTTATTACTCCAATTTGTCTCTCTTAACAATTTTTTTTGTCTACTTTTGTTTCCTTAGTAATATCTAGTATAGTTTACTACGTCGTGCTAACAAACTGTTTATTTTGTTCACGTACATGTTCCATTGTGTTCTGGTCTTTTTGTAAGTTCTCACGCGTTTCCTTTTTTTCCCCTTAGTTTCCTTCTCACGTGCATCATGTGGGCGTGGCCAGATCTTTAGATCTGATCTTAATTTCTTTTTTTTCATGCGAGTATGTTTCTCACATAGTCACGACCATGTACCATTAAAATATATTTCTTTGTGTGACAATAATAAAATAAAATGTATAGTTGGACGTGTCAACAGTAGACATATGGACATACGTTACGTAACTATGGTTTTAAATCTCAGCCATTAAATTTATGATTAATGGCACACATAATTTTAACTTATGTGGCTTAATATGGTGGCTCTATTTTAAATTTTCGTATTGTGCTTTTAGTATATAATAGATAGATAGATAGATTGGTCGCGCTACAGCTAAGAGGTAAATGGCCAGCCTAGCTATAGCGTTCTTGTCCAGCTGATCATCGACTTTACTTCGCGATTCTGGCTACATTAACTGTCGGCCCTGCCTCCTGTAGCTACTAATCTCTTTTACTGCTGACGAGACGAGCAAACAGAGAGCTTTTCAGTTGACGTATTTGTCGTGTACAGCTTTACTCCCTCCGTTCAAAAATATAAGATATTTTAGTTTTATAAAGTAAGTGTATCTAGACATCTTTTAGTGTACTCGAATCTATACACTAAAAGGTGTCTAGATACATTCACTTCACAAAGCTAAAACATCTTATATTTCTAAACGGAGGATGGTAGACTACAGACATCCGATCCACCGATCGTGTGTTTCCGTTGGGTCATGGCACTCGCGTGAATCGATTTAAGGAACACTTAATGCGCGATGATGATGATTCGTGCTCGTAGTACGTACACGTGGAAGCATACGTACGTCCAGCAAAGACAGTAGGAAGCGGCAGGTGCCGCGTGCACGTTGTACTCCCTCCGTTTAAAAATATAAGATGTTTTAGCTTTGTGAAGCTAATGTATCTAGACATCTTTTAGTGTATAGATTTGAGTGAACCTATACACTAAAAGATGTCTAGATACATCTACTTCACAAAGCTAAAACATCTTATATTTCTAAACGGAGGGAGTACCACTTAATTCTCACCATGGTCGCAAATTACCAGACGAAAAATCGAGGGAGGTTCTAGTCTCGTGTTAACTCTGACGAAAGAATTGGCCGTTCCATTTCCTGTCGCCGTGCTCTCCCTCTCCCTCGGGTCCGTTGGTCTGGAGAGCGACCTGTGTTTTCGTGTTTGTTCGGATCGATCGGGCTCGTAATTGCGATGGGGACGACGTCCCCTCCCGTATTGTCGCGTCCTTCGTCTTCACCTACGCACCGCTGAAGATTCCACCCGTACTATGACAAGCACTAGTGGAAAACAGAGCAATAGAACCGGTTTGTAACCCCCATTAGCACCGGTTTTGGAACCGGTGCAACGCATCCGGGACTAAAGCCTTAACCTTTAGCACCGGTTGCGTTACGAACCGGTGCTAAAGGCCCTCCACGTGGCCTCCCACGCGCGCCCCCGTCGGAGGACCTTTAGCACCGGTTTGTAATATGAACCGGTGCTAGAGGATGGCGACGTGGCAGCCCCTGCAGTGTTTGGCTAAAACCCTAATCCCTAGCCTTTTGAAATACGGTTTTTTCGGGTATTTGAAAAATGTTGATGCACATATAAAAGAAACCATCATATATATTACACAATATCGGCATACATATAGAGATCGAAGCTAGTATGTGTTATCTTTTATCGTGTTTGGTCGAACATATTACATAATGAAACATTGTACACGTTCATGAATATATACAATATAATTTCAGCTACGATTTTCCAAAATCGTAATGCCGATGGTATTTACCGGTTGGTGCTATGACATCATCAAGTAGGAATCCCGTCAGTTCCTCTTGAATTGCTCGTATACGCTCAGTTGCTAGAAGACGATCCCGCTTCAGTTCGATCTAATGTAAAGAAGGGGGTCAATATATATGAATGAAGAAACTCAACATAAATGATGGTAATAAAATAAAATTGTGAATATTGTTTGCGTACATCTAGTTGTTCTAGTCTTCTCTTCTCACGACAAGTCTCTCGCATGAACTCGCAGACATAGAATCCACATAAATTATTCCCGTCTTCTTGCTTCAAGCACTTTACGAGAATAGAGTTCAATCAAAATAATAATCAAGGATGATAATGGTATTGAAACTAGAACCAACGAGATGCGCGGACCTAGCTAGTAGTACTTACCGGTACTTGTTTAAATTCAAGCTCATTTCTCCAGGGACCCGGTGCCTTAGCCGTGAACCGTTTCCAAGCACTGCCCCGCAAAGAAAATGAATAAAGAAGTTAGTAATTAGTTGATATCGGGAAATGAACGAAAGTAGCTGATATAGTGCCATGCATAATGATTGAAATTACCGCTGGAGTGTATCAATCATGTCCCCGAATGTCTCAAGGGATTTTTTTTTCGATTCCATGACTAGTACTCGTCCTCTATCAAGTTCAATAACTAGCAGAATAAAATGATAGCTGCGCACACACATAACACACACTTAACATCGAGTAACCAAAATATATAGTAATGTGTATAAGACAGTTAACACACTCACTTGAAATTGTAAGGAAATAGTATTTTCGTCATGGTTTCTTGTTTCCTTAACGCCCATACCAAGTTATCCTCCGTGTCCTTGATATGGTTATGGAGAGTTACCTCGTTCACGGTATATGGGTCAATGAACCCAATATCATAGATTTGTCCTCTTTTGCATTCGAGTTTCTTCAATCTGCATAATATAGTGAGTAAAATTATGCATGCAATAAACGAGATGAGATAAAAACTTATAGTTACAAGGAAAAATAATACTTACAAACAATAGGCACTGATCATCGATTTGTCGAGGGCATCATGATTGTATAACTGAAATAATTCAGCAAATTCGATGTTTATGTCGTCGGTTCCACGAAAGTAATGCTCATCATTAATTCCTATTACGATCCAATTCTGCCCACGCTGTGAGGCTTCCAAGTACCAGTTATGCAATTTTCGCATTCTTGTTGGTAGATTCGGAATCTCCTCGGGTCTGACGAGAGGGCTCCCATACCGGTATTTGTATGCTACTACTTCAGCCGTGGGGAAATCACACCTGCTTAAGTATTGAGCAACAGACATACCTGCAGCTTCGGCCTCCTCTTTGTACAGTGCTATGATCTCTGGATCATACTGGACATCGGGAAACACTTGGAGCGGGGGGCAAGAGTTCATCTGTTCTCCGAGCTGAGGAACTGATTTACCTTTCGACCGCTTTGCTGCATCTGACTTGAGAATAGTGCGGTCATAATCTGATGCAAGCCTTGGCTCGGGTTGGTGAAGGTTCTTCAACATTTTTAACACTTTTGGATCTAGAGGAGGCTGCTCGGCGGACTGCTCGGTCTTCTTTCTCTTCAAATTTTCAAAGAAGTTCTTTGATTTCTCTTGTACCTTCGCCGCAGTTTCCTCCGGAGTATAGTCGTAAGGTCTCTTTGGAGGAAGCTTAGGTACTCTTGGAAGGGGCTCCTGTCGACGGATCGGTGATCGGTTACTCTTGGGAGCGGCGATGGTACGCTTCTGCCTTTGGCTCTGAGCCTCAGTGGGTGGAGGTGGCGGAGACGGCTCACTAGCTGGCGAAGGCTGACGCGGAGATGGCGGAGAAGGCTGACGCGGAGATGGCGGAGAAGGCTGATGTGGCGGGGGAGAAGGGTGACGTGCTGGAGACCTTGGCGTCCAATTTGGAAGCACGATTAATTCCTTTAGCCACAGAACTGTGGTCTTCTTGGCTTCTCCCAGCTCGTACAAATCCCCTTCACCCGCAGGGTGGTCAAGCTTCAGCTGCTCAAATCCGCCCATAACTTCATCCACCCCGGCAACAGCATAGCCAGGTGGAATCGGACGGCAATGATAGGTTGAATCAGGTCCAATGGGTAAGGCATAGCCGACCGCCACCTTCATGGTTATGTTCACGACCTTCACATGTAGCTCGCAAGATGTCGACTCCGTGATATCATCCACTGGGTAGCGGATCGCCGGTTCATCATCATCCGCTGGGAGGTCCGTGGAAGCCACGCTGCTTTTCCGCTGAGATGGTGGGCCGGTAGCATCATATCCGGCTTCTATCTGTGGCTGAGATGCGGCGGTTCCTTGCTGGCTTATCCGATTTAACAAGTCTGATTGCCGCTTCAGCTCTTGTTCTATCTGAGACATGCGGTCTGCTTCCCTTTCCTTTCTTCTCTGACGGCTTCTATCGGGAAATTTCTTCATTTCCACGGGAAACCCGAGTTTCCACGGTTTGGAGCCCGGAGTGGTTCGTGCTCGTCCTGGGTGTTCATCATTCCCAAGGGCACGCGTGAGCTCGTCCTTCTCTCTATCGGGATGGAACCTTCCCTCTTCAACATCCTTTGATGCGCTTCTAAGGGCATCAATGGGAAGAGGGTCTTCGTCATGATTTTTTGTGTATACACACTTCCCTTCCGAGTCCAACTTCCCTCCATGCCCGTAAAACCAATCCCTTGACCGATCATTCCATTTCAATGTCTCCGGAATGATCCCTTTGGCAATTAGATCGTCCTCCATCTTCTTCCACTTAGGCTTGCCAGTCTTGTAGCCTCCTTGCCCCATAGTATGGTGATACTTCTTTTTAGCAGCATTTTTCTTATTTATTTCTGACCTTCGCTTAGCTGCCTCTGAAGTCTTGTACTCCACGAATGTGTCCCAGTGATCTTTTATCTTTTCATATTGTCCAGTGAACACCGGAGTCTTTTTTTGGTCGACAAAATCCTTGTACAATCTTTTCTTCCAGTTGTTGAATTGTATTGCCATCCTCGAAAGAGTCCACTTCTTGACTTTCCGCTCTATGATATTCAGATGACGATCATCGTCATCTGAATCCTCCTCATTTGAATCCTCCTGATTTGGATCCACCTCAGTTCGATCCACCTGTGGCGCCTCTGGTAGGGTAAAATTAACCATGAGCTTCTTCCAAAGAATATTCTTCAATCTGTTGCGGACATATTTAGCTGGTTCCGTCTTTGTCTTCTTCCATTCTCGAAGGGTGATCGGAATGTTGTCCCTAACAAGAACTCCGCATTGTCTTATAAATTTACTTGCGTGAGCCGCGGGAGCAATCGGTTCGCCATCTTCACCGATTTCTTCTATTCGGTACCTTTCATGTTCTTCCAACCTTCTGGCCGGACCTCTTCTATTTACAGAAGAGTGGCTCGATCCAGAGGGCTAAAAGAAGAAGGAGCGTTAATATATGTATATACACAAATCAAATAATCCAACTATACAACAAATGCTTAATTTATTATTAATACACATCTACCTCGCCGGCGCCTTCTCCCTCATCTCCGACACCTTCTCCCTCTCCGGCACCTTCTCCTTCATCAGTGCCTCCATCCACTCTGGCACCTTCTCCCTCTCTAGCACCTTCTACTTCACCGGTGCCTCCATCCTCTCCGGCACCATCTCTACGATTTCGTTCGTCTCCCTCACCGGAGTCGTTTAGAAACACCGAGGTGACATCGTCGTCATTATCGCGGATGATGTCCTCGATAATATTTTCCTGGAAGTCGTCTCTTCCGAGATCCATAGTTTCTGCAAAGAATTATTACAAATTATTATAATAATACAGAGACCAAAAAAAAGGGGGCGTTGGCCGAGCGCCGGCGCGGTGGGGGAAGATTAGGTCTTCCCTCCCCACCACGCCGGCGCCCGGCCAACGCCCCCTTTTTTTGTATTACTCCCCACCATGCCGGAACCCTAACCCTAACTAAAAATTCATATTTGTATTACTCTAAATTAATAAAAGACCTAAAATAACTAAAGTAATAAAAGACCTAAAAAAATTAAATACCTAAAATAACTAAAGTAATAAAAGACCTAAAAATTTTAAATACCTAAAATAACTAAAGTTATAAAAGACCTAAAATAACTAAAGTAATACCTAGAATTAATCCTATAATTAACTAACTAATCTTAGAATTAATTAAATACCCTAAATTACTAAATAATTAATTAACTAATTAATTAACAAATCCTAACTAATCCTAGAATTAACTAATTAATTAACTAATCATATAATAAATTAAATACCCAAAATAACTAAATAATTAATTAACTAAACTTAAAATTAACTAACAAATCTTGCAGTAATAAAAATACCTAGAAAAAATACCTAGAAAAATATCTAAAAAATACCTAGAAAAATATCTAAAAAAAACCTAAAATTACCTTGCTGCACACCGCCGGCGGTTGGCCGGAGCTGCGGGCGGGCGACGCGGCGTTGGGGCACGGGCGGCGACGCGGGCACGTGCGGCGTCGCGGGCGGCCGGTGTGGCGGCGGCGCGGGCGGGCACAGGCGCGGCGACCGGAGCGCTTGCGGTGGCGCGGGCGGCCGGAGCTGCGGGCTCGGGCGGGAAGAGTGTGGGTGCAGGCGCGGGCGGCCGGAGCTGCGGGCGCGGGCGGCAGAGTGGGTGCGGGCACGGGCGGCGCGGTGGGCGCGGCGGCGACGGCGTGAAAATTGGGCAGCCTGCCGGCGTCTGATAGCTCCTCGCGCTGGTCCTTAGCCGTTTCGATGCGGAGCGGGAGGAAGAAGATGGAAGTTATAAAGGAAGGCACCTTTAGCACCGGTTGGTGGCTTCAACCGGTGCTAAAGACCCTTTAGCACCGGTTGAAGCCACCAACCGGTGCTAAAGGTCTGACCTTTAGCACCGGTTGATGGCTTCAACCGGTGCTAAAGGGCGCTTTCTGGGAACTGCACCGCCACCCCCTTTAGCACCGGTTTGAACCACGAACCGGTGCTAAAGGGTGTTTTAAAATTTTCAGTTGTTCCCGCCAAATTCTTTTGATTAGTTAAATTTGATTTTCTATTTTCTTTTGATTAGTTATATTTGATTTTCTTTTTTCGTTTGATTAGTTATATTTGATTTTCTATTTTCTTTTAATTAGTTATATTTGATTTTCTTTTTTCTTTTTTCTTTTGATTAGTTATATTTGATTTTCTTTTTTCGTTTGATTAGTTATATTTGATTTTCTATTTTCTTTTAATTAGTTATATTTGATTTTCTATTTTCTTTTTTCTTTTGATTAGTTATATTCGATTTTCTATTTTCTTTTAATTAGTTATATTTGATTTTCTATTTTCTTTTGATTAGTTATATTTGATTTTCTTTTTTCTTTTGATTAGTTATATTTGATTTTCTATTTTCTTTTGATTAGTTATATTTCCATGAGAGGAAAAGGGCGGAAAGAAAAAGGGCGGGAAAACAATTGAACAGGAAAAGAAGTACATATCTCAACTGAAAATTAAGATACATGGCCAGATTAAGTCACAATCGGCCGAGCTTGTTTTTGAATGTTGGATGATTCAGTCATAGTCGTGCCTAGCCCTATAAACATCGCCACTGTAGTCATCGTAGTCGCCGGTGTCATCGTCGCTGGCATCGGGGTCGCGGTAGTCGAACCTCGACTGGTGAGCACGCGTGGGCTGAGAGTGAGGGTAGCGCAGGCGGGGCCACGGTAGGCCATGACGCCCTGGAGAGTCCGGCCGCGCCACCATAGCCGACGGCCGGCCTCGTTGAAGTTCGAACGAGGCGAGCCGTCCTCCCCGTGCCTGGCAAGCGCACTCTCACGCCGATTGATGAAGAAGGCGTCCCAAGTTGGGCTGTAGTCGGGATGCCACTGAGGATTCCTTCGCTGCTCTGGCGTGAGCTCGAAGTAGTAGTGGTTCGTGATGGCCATCTGGCGCGCCACACCTACAGGGACAGGAGGGACCGGTACGCCTCCGACGCTTAGCATCCAGCCGGTGGGGACGCGGTAGCCCGGCGGGTAGGGGTAGTTTGAGGCGCAAAGCGCATCCGCCTCCTGGGGAGTTAGAGATACGATGGAAGCCATGGAAGAGAGTGATGAGGTTTGCAGATATGAGTCTAGATGTGATATGTAAATGGAGGCCAAGCCTACATATATATAGTGAAAAATGGCGGGAAGACGGAGGCGGGAAGTGGTCGAAAGCGCGGGAAGAAAATAGGCGGGAACACAGTGGCGCGGGGAACCATCTAACCTTTAGTCCCGGCTGGTGGGTACAACCGGGACTAAAGGTGGTTTTTGTGTCATCTAACAAAACTGTCGGTGGGATAAGGACGTGTGGGTAACCTTTAGTCCCGGTTGGTGGGTGCAACCGAGACTAAAGATATCGGCAGGATAAGGACGCATGGGTGGATGCACTGCTCGATGAGATAAGGACGCGTGGGTGGACGCACGATGCCCCTGTCGGAGGAACAAGACAAAGTAGAAGCGGTGCCGTGCCTATAAAAGGAGCATCGATACGCCATGGCAAGCAGCTCAACAAGCCAACCTAGAAGGTAGGGAGAGTGAAAGACTCCATCTCCTCTAACAATGTTGAGTAAAGGGTTGGGAAATCTCCTGTGGCAGAGCTTCTCGAAGATGTCGTTGGTGCTCACGCCCTACGACATCTTCGGAAGCTCCGCCTTGGAAAAATTTCCATCATACAATAACATCATTACACAAAAAATAAATGGGAAAGTGATTTCCATATTGAGATACACAAGTTATGATCCCTATCTAGTCTTCCGAGTTTTCTTCTTGTGTTTCCCTTTCTTCTGATTTTTCGTCTTGGAGGCCATGAACCTCCCTTCGCGTATCTCCCTTGATTAGGATCGCTTCGGTCGTAACCATGGAGTATGTTCACCATTTAACGCGATGATTGGGTCAATATTCACTCTGAAGGGCGGAATTTCATCAAACTTATTATAATCTTCTGACATGTCTGTCTTATCCTCAACTCCCACGATGTTTCTTTTCCCTGAAAGAACTATGTGACGCTTTGGCTCGTCGTATGATGTATTCGTTGTCTTATCTTTTCTTTTTTTTGGTTTGGAGGACATGTCTTTCACATAGAAAACTTGAGCCACATCATTGGCTAGGACGAATGGTTCGTCTCTGTAACCAAGATTGTTGAGATCCACTGTTGTCATTCCATACAGCTGGTCAACCTTTACCCCTACTCCATCTAGCTTGACCCATTTGCACCGAAACAAAGGGACTTTAAAAGAAGGTCCATAGTCAAGTTCCCATATCTCCTCTATGTAACCATAATAGGTGTCCTTTTGCTCGTTGTTGTTTGTTGCATCAATGCGGACACCACTGTTTTGGTTGATGCTCTTTTTATCTTGGGCGATCGTGTAGAATGTGTTCCCATTGATCTCGTACCCTTGGAAAGTCAATATAGTCGAAGATGGTGACCCGACCAACAAGTATAGCTGATCTCCAACAATGTTGTCATTTATGAGATGTGTCCGG
This sequence comes from Dactylis glomerata, assembly GCA_007115705.1. Lineage (NCBI taxonomy): Eukaryota > Viridiplantae > Streptophyta > Magnoliopsida > Poales > Poaceae > Dactylis > Dactylis glomerata. The sequence continues at coordinate 1,118,199 of QXEO01001330.1, read as the reverse complement.
AACCAACCGCCGAAAGTCGCCATATGTTTATGTGTAATCCAGGAGTCAGACTGAGCCGGGTGTTGGGAGCGTACAATATTCTTGTGTTCAATGATATACGGGGCCACCAAGGCGGAACTTTGTAGAACTGTGTAGTGTGCTTGAGTGAAAGAAATCCCGTCCATACAATACATTGATTTCTTTCCTAGCGTGCCTTTTCCACGTAGTCTCCCTTCATGCCGCGATTCAGGAACACCAATCGACTTAATGTCAGGGATAAAGTCAACACAGAACTCAATGACCTCCTCTGTTCCGTAGCCCTTGGAGATGCTTCCTTCTGGCCTAGCACGGTTATGAACATATTTCTTTAAGACTCCCATGAATCTCTCGAAGGGGAACATGTTGTGTAGAAATACAGGACCGAGAATGGCAATCTCTTCGACAAGGTGAACCAGGAGATGCGTCATAATATTAAAGAAGGATGGCGGGAACACCAACTCAAAACTAACAAGACATTGGGCCACATCCTTCTGTAACCTTGGTAGCATATCTGGATTGATTACCTTCTGAGATATTGCATTGATGAATGCACATAGCTTAACAATGGGTACACGAACATTTTCCGGTAGAAGCCCCCTTAATGCAACTGGAAGCAACTGCGTCATAATCACATGACAGTCATGAGACTTCAGGTTTTGGAATTTTTTCTCTGTCATATTTATTATTCCCTTTATATTTGATGAGAAGCCAGACGGCACTTTAATACTTGAAAGGACATCAAAAAAGATTTCCTTCTCTGCTTTTGTAAGAGCGTAGCTGGCAGGACTTAAGTGACGCCCTTTATCCGTCTTGCTCTGTGGATGCATGTTGTTTGGGTCTTTCATACGTTGTTGATCCTCCCGTGCTTCTGATGTATCTTTTGTTTTTCCATACACGCCCAGAAAGCCTAGCAGGTTCACGCAAACATTCTTCGTAACGTGCATCACGTCGATTGAAGAGCGAACCTCTAGGTGTTTCCAATACTCAAGCTCCCAAAATATAGATTTCTTCTTCCACATGGGTGCGTGTCCGGTAGCGACGTCATTTGGAACAGATTGACCGCCAGGACCCTTTCCAAAGATTACTTCTAGGTCCCTGACCATATCAAATAAATCATCACCAGTACGGAGATCAGGCTTTTGCCGGTGATCTGCCACACCTCTAAAATGCGTGCCTTTCTTTCTTACGGAATGCGTGGTCGTAAGAAATCGACGATGCCCCAAGTACACAATCTTCTTGCATTTTTCCAAATATATAGCGTCAGTCTTATCTAAACAGTGCGTGCATGCATTGTATCCCTTGTTTGTTTGTCCTGAAAGGTTACTAAGAGCAGGCCAATCATTGATGGTTACGAAAAGCAACGCTCGTAGGTCAAACGGCTCCTGTTTGTGCTCATCCCATGCACGTACACCTGGTTTGGTCCATAACTGTAAGAGTTCATCAACTAATGGTCTTAGATACACATCAATGTCATTGCCAGGTTGCTTCGGACCTTGGATGAGCACTAGCATCATAATGAACTTCCGCTTCATGCACAACCAAGGAGGAAGGTTATAGATACATAGAGTTACAGGCCAGGTGCTATGACTGCAGCTCTGCTCCCCAAAAGGATTCATGCCATCTGTACTCAGACCAAACCTTAAGTTCCTTGCGTCGCCTGCAAAGTCCGGGTAGTCTCTCTCAATTTTTCTCCACTGCGACCCATCAGCGGGGTGTCTCAACATCGCGTCTTTCTTACGGTCTTCTTTGTGCCATCGTAACAACCTGGCATGCTCTTTGTTTCTAAACAGACGTTTCAACCGTGGTATTATAGGAGCATACCACATGACCTTGGCAGGAACCCTCTTTCTGGGGGGCTCGCCATCAACATCACCAGGGTCATCTCGTCTGATCTTATATCGCAGTGCAGTGCATACCGGGCATGCTTCCAAATTCTCGTACTCCTCACCGCGGTAGAGGATGCAGTCATTAATGCATGCATGAATCTTCTGAACCTCTAATCCTAGAGGGCAGAGAACCTTCTTTGCTTCGTACGTACTGTCAGGCAATTCATTATCCTTTGGAAGCTTCTTCTTCATTATTTTCAGTAATTTCTCAAATCCCTTATCAGATAAACCAGTCTCTGCCTTCCATTGCAGCAACTCCAGTGTGGTACCGAGCTTTGTGTTCCCATCTTCACAGTCTGGGTACAACTTCTTTTTGTGATCCTCTAACATAACTTTTAACTTCCGCTTCTCATTCACACTTTCTGCTTCTCTGTGTGCATCTACGATGGCCCGACGAAGATCATCATCAGGCTCATCTGATGCCTCTACATCTTCAGCTTCTCCTGTCCCTTCAGCTTCAGCTTCCCCCGTTGCAGTATCACCATATTCAGGGTACATATCATCATCCTCTTTTTCTTCATTGTCTTCCATTATAACCCCTCTTTCTCCGTGCTTGGTCCAACAATTATAGCTAGGCATGAAACCTTTCCGAAGCAGGTGGGCGTGAATGATTTTCCAGGAAGAGTACTCCTTCTTGTTCCCACAGTCAACACATGGACAACACATAAAACCATTCTGAATATTTGCCCGAGCCACATCGCCAAAATTACGAAGACCTTCAATGAACTCGGAAGTGCGTCGGTCATCGTACATCCATTGTCGTTGGTTCATCTGCGTCATATAATTAGGTTTACTAATACTATTACCGAACATCATAAATAGTAAAATGACGAAACATGCATTTGTATCAATGACAAATAAAAGAATAGAGTTGCTAACCTCGATCGAGGAGGAAAGAACGAGGAGAAGACCTAAGTATCGCTCGGGCACCTCATATCATCTTTATTTTGTGTGAGCTTAAGTTGGTTCATGCTTTTAGGCATTTCATCAAACACCTCTTGTGCATAGGGGAAAAAACCAAACTAGCACACCCCCTCTCACACCTTCCAAAGGAAAAAAAACAGAGGAGAAGACTGGTGGGCGGCTGTATTTATAGGCAGGGCCTCTAGCACCGGTCCGTGTCCAGAACCGGTGCAAAAGGGTGTCCATTAGCACCGGTTCTTGCCACGAACCGGTGCTAATGGTTCCTAACAAACCGGTTCTAGAGCTCCACGGGCTCAATTTAGCTCTCTGGTAGCTCGAACCGGTGCTAAAGAACCTCTTTAGTCTGGGTTCGTAAGCCAACCGGTGCAAATACCGTTTGGAGAAAAAAAAAAGAAAGCCCTATTTTCTACTAGTGAAGGTTCGAGCTCATGTGTTAACCCTGACGAAAGAACGGCTGTTATGCTCTCCGTCTCCCTCGGGTTCGTTGATCTGGAGAGCGACCTGTGTCTTCGTGCTTGTTCCGATCGATCGGGCTATCTGCTCGTAATTGCGGTGGCAACGACGTATTGTCCCGTCCTTCGTCTTCACCTGAACACCGTTGAAGATTCCACCTGGTGCGTGCGCTGTCGCTACGCGTCGGTATGGTACGGCGGTCATGGCAGGAGTCGTTGCGGCAGTCCCCCAGCCCGACCGGATCTACAAATGACGAGCAAAACACGCACCGGCTGCTACCTGTATGAATTATGCAGGTGAAACTGAAGAGCAGAGACACGAGGGCGTTAATTTCAGCTACTTTTCCTCCTGAACTGAAGGTAATTTCAGCTCTGATCTAGCACATGTGCGTGTGATCTGGACCATGAGAGGGGCACCGAGACGGAGGAAGAAGACGGAGAGCCCGACGCTCGCATCGGGCGCGCTTTGAATTACCTATACTTGCGGCGACAGGTCTACGCGCGTAGCCTTCAGCGGTACCATCGATGGGCAAATCATCGTCCATGGCCAAGCCTGGATCTGCATCTCTCGCGGCCTGCTCGCGGGTACAGGCCGGCGCCGTCCTTGCGTTGTGATGCAGATTGCATGGCATGGCAGTGACAACAGTCACATGCTCGCTGATGCCCCACCGATTGGACATTCAGACCGGCACCACTGCGCATCAATAGGCTACGGTCGATGCAGCTAGTAGCGTGGACACACTTTAGCTGCACATTTTACTGCAGGCATGAGGACTTTAAGCATGCATGAATTGCATTGTACTACGTTTACCGACTCACATTTCGTTTTCCTGAGAAAATTAAACGACTTGTTTTCCAAGAAGAATAAGATGACTCTTGCTTTGGTTGTGCCCAAGCCTACCAGAATGCAAACCCCAGATTTGATACATTTGTGTCGCAGAATATTTTTTCAGTGAGAGACGATTTTTTATATATAATGAGACGTATGTAGTGACTCATCAATCTTGACACCCAATCAGCTGAATCAGTCTTTTGGGCATGCTCATAGCGATAGGGTGTGCGCAGCGTTCTTGCGAATGAGTGTATGCGCAATGTGATTTTGTGTTCCTAAAAAAACCTTTTTTCCAGGTTGGGCCCGGAACTTTCATTAGGACTCCCATGCGACACAAGGCCTAATCTGGGCTATCTTGGGCTCCCACACCAAACGGGCTGAACAGAGCCCATTCCGCTCAACTGGACCACGGCCTGACGACACGCCGGAACCATCATCACTCGGTAACAAACTCGTCGTAACGCCGTCGTCGTCGTCCCATTTCACTTCGAGTGCACTTCACGTTTCACTTCACCCCTTTTTACTCCACCGGCCGTCTGTCCCCACGGCGCACAGCTCACACCGTCACACCACGGTACTACGAGTTGGTGCATCTCCCCTGCACGAACTCCCCCACCACCTCGCTCCCACTCCGTCCCCTTCCTCCGGCACCCGCGTCGCCGGCGGTGCGGCGAAATGGCCATCCCCGTCGAGGAGGCCATCGCCGCCCTCTCCACCTTCTCCCTCGAGGTAAAACCCCGCTCCTCCCCCTCCCCTGTTCCCAGCCCGCGCTCGATCTGCCCGGACTCGGACCCGGGGAAGCGCTATGCGGGAATGCGGTGCCCGCGCATCTCCTCCGGGCCGTGAGGGGTCCGCCCCTTCCCTCGCTAATCGAGTGGCGTTGCGATTTGGCCGCGAGAGTAGCTTGAGAGTTTCGGGCTGGTCCGAATTGAGTTCCCCATGGCTAATGGCTTTCAGTTTTTCATCGATATGCTCGGTTTAAACACTTAGGGGAGTCTGCATTGCGACGCTTTCATAAATTTGAGTATGCCCTGGAGGTGTCTGATGTCGGTTTGCTGTCAAGTGCCATTTAATTTTGGCCAGATGTGCAGGTTTTGTTATCTGGTGTCCTTTTGATTATTTTTAACCTAAAACGTGTTGTGATACATACACTATGTAGAAGTTCAGTTCGATAGTTACCGGGAGCTGTCGAGATGATGTGGACCGGGTATATCCATGGTCACTTAGGTTAGACAGTCTGCTGTATGTGTCTTATCACTCTTGATTTAGGAGTATTGTGCCATGGGGTGTGAACTTCAGATCCTTGCATAGTTAGGATATGTTATGTAGCTACATTTTCCCTGGTTCGCTTGACCGCGAGTTTCTGTTAATTTGTTATGTTCTAAATTTCAGGACGAGCAGCCAGATGTGCAGGGATTAGCTGTGCTCCTGTCAAGTGAAAGATACGCAACTAATAGTCCTATTGGTATGTGAATGTGATAATGTTTCTCATCTTGCTGATGCTTTGACATTATTATGCACAATTGCTGAGCTGTTGCCTAATGGGCAGATGGCACACACAATCACAACTACAATTCATGAACCTACCAGCCCCATTGCAAGCCCTGTGATTCATTTTCCTTCTTTTGCTTTTCTCAGAAGAATTGCTGAACTTTCCAAGAAAACACTTCATTATTTTGATTAATGTCGAGTTGCCTATTGTAATCTAAACTTGCACTTTTATGTCCAGAGTACAGTGATGTCGCTGCTTATCGTCTATCATTAGGAGAAGATACAAAAGCAATCAACCAGCTGGTATGTAATTGCTATTTTCTTTGTTCTTGCACTGTGCATGATTTTCATCTTTTTATCTGTAGATATTTGGTCCCTTTTGGTTTAGACATCTTTTTGTCTCCATGTGGCATCCTTTTCAATAACTAATACTGCGCCACCTTTTGATCCATATGTTTAAGCCTACTCTATTGGGGGCAAGTTTCGTATTTAAGGGATGTGCATGAGAATAACTATGTATGTGCAATTGCTGATCTATTTGAAGTATAAACTGTTGATCAAAGAAGCAACCCCAGTCATTGAAGTCTGTACTCTTGCTGCCTACCCAAAAGGCCAAAACATCGCATTTTATCTCTAAAGCCATAACATGCGTACATGAACGTGCACCCAAACATGTGCATACATACCTCTTTCCATGGTACCATCATTGTAACTGATTCATCGTAAACATATATTCTAGAGACCATCCACCCTTATCACAACTATTCACGGTTTTCTGTCTACTTTCTTTTCTCCCATCACTATACGGATGAACTATATCACCACTGATACCACTATTATGAAGTATGAACACTATATGCACTTTATTTTGCTCCGATTTACGATGGAAGAAATAACAATCGAGTAGTCAAGGTTGCTGAGTTTGTATGGGTGTCAGCTCTCTACTTAATTGTAGCAATAGTTCAGAAGAAACTAGAAAGTGCCCTTGATGTAATCACGAGAAAAGGAGTTTTGGTTTTAAGGAGCAAAAATTATTGTTCCATTTAATTTGGGCTGGAGGGAGTAGCTCAATTTTTTATGACCCCCCTTTCCCTCTTTTGATCCTTTCTTCCGTCCATCTCTTAATGTAACTACATTTCTTCATGTCGCTTTCAATTAAAATTGCTTATCTTCTTTCTTGCATTGTCCTGTGGATGAAAATGAACTGCAGAATACTCTGATTCAAGAGGGAAAAGAAATGGCTTCTTTGCTATACACATATCGGAGCTGTGTTAAAGCGCTACCTCAGGTTAATTTTTGGTTACTCTGTCCATTCACTTTTATCCATCTAAATAATCGCCACATTATGCCATTATGCTGTTGATAACTGTAAAAAGTTTCCCATTGCTTTGCTTTCCTTCCAATTCAACGGCATATGACAACAGTAGGTCACTGGTAATTCTGCCAACAAAAAGAACTAAGTTTCTACTTTGAATCCCTGCTGTGGTTCTATGTCCCAGTACCACCATACAAGTCTATTGTAGTTCTTGTCAATTTGTGAAGTTAACCTACTAGCACGCAGCTACTCTCTTTTTCCATTCCATGACGGTCAGTCAAGATATGGGCAAACTTCTGTTACTTCATATGTTGATTGAATCACAGCCTCTCTGAGCTCACTCTGATTTGGGCTGATCAGTTATGAGATTTTATCTGGTAGATTCTGGAACCAAATATTTTTACTTTTTAATTAAGTTTACTCCGGAGTATCTGTTGTGTGTTGAGTTTTTTTTTGTAATGCTGATACCAGATGATCCATAGACTTCCCCTAGTGTAGTATAAATTCCTTACCATTAAGCACCTAATTCCCTACCATAGTCTTGACTGTTGAACGTTGAATGCAGCTGCCAGATTCAATGAAGCATAGCCAAGCAGATTTATACCTGGAAACCTATCAAGTTCTTGACTTGGAAATGAGCCGTCTACGAGAAATTCAGAGATGGCAAGCATCTGCTGCCTCAAAGGTAGGACCTTCATTGCTTTTAGTTCCTTTGTCATACTTGTCTCTTTTAGATACCTTCTTCCAGAAGGCATTTTGATTTCTTGGTGGCCACTTGTGTGTGTGTGTGTGTGTGGGTGGGTAGGGGCGGGGGGATGTAAATGAGGTTACTTAACATTGCCAATATTTTCATTTCTTACACTGGGATTACTGGGAAGTGAGTAAAAACTTCGCAAAGATCCCTGTAACCTGAAATCCATGTACATAATCCCCGTATAATCTGCAGAGTGATAATGTGTTCATATGCCGATTTAAATTAAGACAATTGTCCTGTTATCTTCAGCTAATAACATGGGTTTAGACTTATATCATCACCATTTTCCTTGTGGTACAGTGGTAACTTTTTAGTATCTTCTGTCCGCAGTTCAACCTTCAGAAATATTCCAGCATCTATTTTAGATTTTAACAGCATTTTGTCATCTGGTGCAGCTGGCAGCTGATATGCAAAGGTTCTCTAGGCCCGAGAGACTGGTCAATGGACCCACAGTAACTCATTTTTGGTTCGTTTGTTTGCCCTGGCGACAGTTGTTTAGCTTTCTTTTCGCTAAGAGATATGATATGATGTCTATCGATTAATATTCATTGGATACTTGTTTACTCTATGTAGCTGTAATAAATGACTAAATGAAGTAATCATGATAAAATTGTGCTGCAAATAAGAAAACTAGCTGGTTCCTAATCACGAACCAATAAACCAATACATCTAAACCAAGGGAGAAACGTTCTGGTAACAGTTTCCTGAACTGTGTCTCTGGAATACCCACTTATAGGTCGATATTTCTAGGATACAATTGCACAGAGCTGTACAATTGCGCAGAGCTGCTATAAATAGGATCCATTATACATCATTCTGGCTTCCTGGAAGAATTTGGTATATATATTGCCTTTTCTTGAACTTCCTCAACCTTTAGAGGGAAAATAGAGCTTGCAAGCTTAAACTATATTCACTAATCAATTTTTAGAGCAGCATTGTTAAGGCCATGCCTTTATATTCTAATCGATTATATGAGTTGTATTTGTTTTTTATTAAGAATCAGATGTATGATTTTATCTTTATGCTGCTCTTTTAATTTCAATGCAGGTCTATGCTGAAATTGCTTGATGTCCTTCTACAGCTCGATCATCTTAAGAATGCAAAAGCAAGTATACCTAATGATTTTTCATGGTACAAGAGGTAAATGGTCACGCTCTTTGACTTTTATTTCCCAGACCACCTACCACAGATACTAATATCAAAAGTTGCTTTCAATGCTGATGTATTAACAAAAAACCTCTCTAGGATAGCTGGAGTCCACATTCACCTTCAGTTTAGTTATGTGCTACGTACTTCAAATAAGTAATTAAATGCTAACATTTTCCATGTTCTTGCATGTAAAATGTAAGGTGAGGTATTCACTAGTTCAGAGATCAAAGAGTCACTTGTAACTAAAGAATTCAGTAACCTACTGAGTAGTGAGCCGATTGCACTAATGTTCTGGAGTGCTTGAGCATTGCTATAAGTGGCGACTGTAACTGAGTAACTCTTGCAATTTCCAACAGGTTGTAATTACTGTATTCATTAGCATATCACAAAGTTATGTTCCACTCCCAACATAGTTTGGTGCATGCTGTAGTTGGTAGTAAAAAAACATTTATTAGTACCTCAGTCAGTTACTCAGAACCAGTATAGCAGAGCCACTTTACCGTTTGGAGATTAAGCTACTTTGCTACCTGTCTATTAGAGCATAAACATGTAGAAATATTTTCACGAATTCATTTTTTTGCAAATGTTAAATGTTATTTTCTTATGATTAATGGTTTGGAAGGTTCATCCATGTTTGCGTGTTAGTCTCGCTCCACGTAGATGCTCCAAAAGTTCATTACTTCTTACTTTTTGATACAGAACATTCACTCAAGTAAGCACCCAGTGGCAGGACACTGACACTATGAGAGAAGAGCTTGATGACCTTCAGGTTGTTGATTTGTCATATCAATGAAAATCCAAGTCACCATGACCATGGTTATTCTGCATGTATTTTAAGTATTTTCAAGAATGTACACTCTTCTACTTTAATTACAGGAATAGACTCTGAGGCCGATACCTCCCGTTGAGTTGTTTGACATAAAATTATATAATAGCATCTATGCATTTTGAGTTGATTTCTTGTTGCCATTTGCAGATCTTTCTGAGCACCAGATGGGCCATCTTGTTAAATTTGCATGCAGAGATGTTCCGGACAAATACGTATCCTATTATCATGCTTTCCTTTTTAGACACGATTATGCATGCTCTTTTTGCAAACAGTCAAAAAATAATGCATGTTCAAAATAGATATACCTTTGATGTATCTACCAGACCACCACAAGGATCTTGCTGCCCATATTATGAAGGTTTATGGAGGGAAAAGTATAAGCTACTTTACAGGATCTGACTGAGGGAAAAACATGTCAGCTTCATTAGGAGCATTGTGGGGCTGTAATTTTGCATTTTTTTTTATAATTCATGTACGTGAACTTTTGTTTGATGTCTATCTCTTAATGAACAGTTGCGATAAATCCTTGATGGTCATGGGTGCTGAATATGTTTTTCTTAGGAATGGCTTATTATTATGTACCTACTAGAACTACTGTTCTTGCATGTGGCTGTTATTTTCCATGTCCATGTCAATTATGATTCCCTTGACTTAAAGAATAGTGTTGAGGACATTCTACAGGTCCTTATAGTATTCTGCGTGGAGTCAGTGGAATTAGATTTTGCTCTTCTTTTCCCTGAGCGGCATACTCTTCTTCGTGTCCTCCCAGTTTTGGTTGTTCTAGCAACCTCATCGGAGAAAGAGAGCGAGGCACTCTATAAGAGAGTGAAGATAAACCGTCTTCTCAATATTTTTAAGGTATGATTATCACCTTTTAGCTGCTCAGTTAACCTAATTATGGTTTTCTAGAATTTTTTTATCTGCCAGTTTGTGCTTTTAGGCTATATTTACCATTTACTTACTATTACTCCTACATCTTTTTTGCAGAATGATCCAGTTATTCCAGCCTTTCCCGATCTGCATCTTTCTCCTGCTGCAATTTTAAAGGAATTGTCATCATATTTTCAAAATTTCTCCAGCCAAACTCGTCTTCTTACTCTTCCAGCTCCCCATGACCTTCCTCCTCGTGAGCTACAAGAATATCCTTTGCCAATTCTTCTATGTTTGTGTTAACTGGTTGGATTGAGTATTCGACAATGTTGGCTTTGACCCAAAGTCCCAAACAGACATGACTATTGTCTAAGATAACAGTTATTTCAATAAAGAAGTCAATAAAATCAAACTAAATATTCTTTGGGATGTAAACACAAATACACAATGACACTAATGGACTGTATTTACATATGCCAAGTTTTATCATGCTTTAATTTTCTTAACTAAACCACCTATCAGAGGCATTACTTGATTCTGAACCACATGGGAACTATCAGAGCTGAGCACGATGACTTCTCAATACGTTTCTCCTCTGCAATGAACCAGGTACATTATTGCCATTTTGAGTTACCAGTAAAGTATTCATTGCAGTACTAAAATTAATATCTCGTGAATTACCGTTACCAGTTTACCACTCTCGTTGATGAAAATAGTAGTCATGGTCACAAACATTGTCTTCATTTCTGCCATTCTATACAATACCTGGAACTGATGCAGTGGATGTTTTTATTCACAGAAATTTAAAGCAATACTTTTTGGAAAATAAATTTGTTCCTCTCAGCTAATGATTATTTTTATTTGGTGGGCTGTGAGCTCCATTGACATTATCCTGTACTTTCAGATGATAATATTGAAGTCATCAGATGGTGCAGATAATGACTGGTCTAGAGATATTAAGGGGAACATGTATGATACTGTTGTTGAAGGCTTCCAGCTTCTTAGTCGATGGACTGGCAGGATATGGGAACAGTGTGCTTGGAAATTTTCACGCCCTTGCAAAGAACCACCTGTTTCAGATTCTCAGCAAGAGACGTTTTTTGACTATGAAAAGGTGTACTTCTTTCTTCACAATAAGTATTTGCAGCATCCATTGTGTCTTGCCTTTTTTTCACTTTAAAGCTGGAATGGTGTACTGATTTCTTGCACTAACTATCACTTAAGTGAGGGGAGAAAGTGAATAAGTTGGGAAAAATTAACAAACAAAATATTATACCACAACCATTTCCTCACATAATAGCTACTTGAGGTCTGAATCAGTTAATGCAACTTGTCATTGAGCGCTTTTTTATTTTGTTTCTCTAGTTTATTTCGCCCTTATAACATTCTAATGTTTTATTAACATCCTAACTTTTTTCTAATTCCACTATTAAAATGTTAGCTTCGTAATTTGAAGAGGCATGCTCTTATTTTTAACTGAAAGAGCCATGTTCTAGTTCATGCAACAATTTTCATCTATTTTTTAAACTGCTTTCAATCTTGTAAATGCTGGCAAACATAGTCTCGATGCAACTATTTGCATGGTTCTCTATCTCTGATCCCTTGATTGTCCTGTGTATGTTAATTAGCTTGAGACACATGGGCACAAAGATGTTCCCACTCCTACTTTATCAGTCTGACACTAGCTAATTAAGTGTTTCTGAGCATGCGCTACATTTCTTCCTCCCATCATTGGGTAGCATGCTTACTCATAGAATGATGCACTGGCTGTGTAAACCTAGTCTTGGAGATACAAAGTAGTTTTCCTCCTTGTCGGCATGCAAAGAGGGTAGCTACTAACTGCCGTGGTTCCTCTCAAGCAGAAAATATGAGCATAAAGTTTGTGCTATCTGTGTTTGTTAAATTGGCTCGTGTATTTTATAAGCCGCAAGAATCATTTTAAATTTTGTGATCATAACTAATTTTATTTACTATTTACAACATGCAGGTAGTACGCTGGAACTATACTGCAGAAGAACGAAGGGCTCTGCTTGAATTAATTGGTTACATAAAGAGTATTGGATTGATGATGCAACATTGTGACACTTTAGTGTCTGAAGCTTTGTGGGAAACAATACATATGGAGGTCCAAGATTTTGTACAGGATAAACTAGACACAATGCTTCGTACAACATTTCGGAAGAAGAAGGATCTTTCTCGGTAACTTGTTCTTTTTCAGTCACCTTTGTGTTTGCTTTGCGTTGAGATTTACCATCCACAGCTCCAATAGTCTCAGATGGGCCGGTCTCTATTTTGCTGGCCAGACATAAGAATTTATTTAGTTTGGGATTGACATAGTTTCTCTATGTGATGGCCCCATCCGTATTTATTTTTGTGGTGAATCGTTCTTTCTAAATCGTGACAATATACTAAGGGAACATTTATAATGTTTTGTTCATTTTTCTTCACTATTCTTTCAGGATTCTCTCTGATATGCGAACCCTCTCCGCAGATTGGATGGCCAACACTAGCAAGGCAGATCCTGAGCAGCGCTCGTTACACCAAGAAACTGAGGAAATGAGACAAAACACATTTTATCCAAGACCAGTTGCACCAACAGCTGCACAGGTTCTATTTAGCCCCTGCACCTGCTAGTTTACAGAAATAAGGGCTAAAGGGCTAACATTGCATTCAACAGGCAACAGCCTAGCACCTAACCTGCAGTATCATTTATATCAGCATATTTTGAACATGCACACTTTTGCCATATCTTAAACAATTTGAGGACGTGAAGAAATACAGCCTATGCAAAGTTTTGTTGTTTCTAACATGTGACTGCAGCGGCTCAAATTCGAACAATTCTAGATTTGAAGCTTGTAATTAACTAATTATAGGTGGCTCAGTGGCATTGATTTTATCAAACAACATTATTGTTCTATTGATTTGCAATAGCATAAAGGGTATACTGATATAAGTCCACCAAATCCACCGACTGAGTCACCAGAGTACACCTTTTTCTAACCCACTCATTGGAACTTCACCAGTTTTCTGGTTACAGCCCCTATTTTTATTTTATTTTTTGCTACTACAGTGTACTATTTTCATGAGAAGATAAATGGGTCAGAATCATAGTTGAAATCATGTATCACTTGTCGTCACCTCAGAAATCTCAAATAATTTGTAGCTAACATGTGGAATTTAGCTAACACTGTTCTAGCCTTCTGGGTCTTCTTGAAAGGTGATTTTTGATTCTGTTAACTCTCTTCACTGTTAAACTATGTATGTCCAATTTGCACTAGCATAAAATAAAAGTAATATTCCCTCTGACCCATATTACTTGTCGCTAGTATGGATGTGTCTAGACATATTTTAGTCTCTAGATACATCCATACTAGCAACAATTAATATGGGCCTTTTTACAATATTGTAGAGACTAAAGACTATGGGATCCTAGTCAATTCTAGAGACTAGCAAGATTTTATAATAATTGTCGACAAGTGATGGGATCCTAGTCAAATCTAGAGACTAAAAAATAAATACATGATTTTATAAGATTTTACTGGAATACAGATTACCAATAAAAAAGTTTACTCTGCTAATTATTTCTAACTTATGTTTCTTTTATCAAACGTCTTACAGATTCATTGTTTGCAATTTCTCATCTGTGAACTTGTATCTGGTGGTAATCTGAGAAAACCTGGAGGGCTATTTGGGAATAGTGGTTCTGGAATTCCAGTGGAAGATCTTAAACAGCTAGAGACGTTTTTCTACAAGCTCAGTTTTTTCTTGCATATTTTGGATTATACAGGTACTCTACTGTCTCAGGCAGGAATAGCAATTCTCATATGCATGCAGTTGCTTCTGTACATTTGGTACATTTCTTGGTTCAATACCTCAGTGATAATAACTTATAATCTTCTTTATCTTACTCGATGGAAAATACATTCAGTTTATTCTCATACACGAATGATTTAAATTTTGAAAGTTTATTTACCATATTTGTCAATCTTTTTTTCCTTTGGATGGTGTAGTTAACAGCAACTTTTGTGGACACATGCAGCAACAATTGGTACACTTACTGATCTTGGATTTCTTTGGTTCAGAGAGTTTTACCTGGAATCTTCCCGTGTTATCCAGGTACAGCATTTTCGCATTGCTTAGTGAAGTGTAACGAAATTCAAGATGATACCAACTATTAATGAGAATGGAGATATAGCTTTGAAGTTGAGTTTTAGGTGTCATCGAATCTTGTTGGGTGTCAAGTTTATCAGTCCTTTTTGTTTCTCTTCCATTACTGTTTGCTTCGTGATCAGAATTCTATGTTAATTTGGATTAGGGCGAACTTGGAGAAGCGTGGTGAATACTCAACATATACCAATAATCAAGGACACTTAATTTGGCAATGCACTGATTTTGCGATGGGCATCAAACTCACTTCTAAAAGATCTAACACATTTTCAAGTTCTTAATTCTTACTATCATTTCAATAAAAAAAGGTGCCTGAAAATGTGTGAGAGTAGAAATTTGGCTCTCATGGTAGGAACTTACAGCTTTACACTTTTACTCGATAATTTGTGTTCGGAAGGTTCTCATAAGTTCTACCAATTATAGATTTATTACTGAAGCATGAGTAGTAATATACCTATATATCTGTGATGGTTATTTACCACTTCCAGTAGCCTTTATTTTGACCGGTGTGTTTTCCGTTTTCTAATTTGCCTTTTGAGAATAATGCTAGCCAATGCCCTACCTATCGTGAAATGCATTGTAGTTAGCAAAAAGTGTTGGCCAATTTTAATTCAGCATGCTAAATCATGTTTATCTAGTCGTTGCAATTAGCGAAGGTTGTTGCTCCATATTTTTGTTTATACAGCTTATGGTTGTGCACTCTTCATAAAATTTATGTCTTAATTGCAGTTTCCAATCGAATGTTCCCTCCCCTGGATGTTGGTAGACAATGTTATTGAATCTCAGGATGCTGGTCTTCTTGAAAGTATTTTGATACCACTTGACCTTTACAATGACTCTGCTCAACATGCACTAACTTATCTCAAACAGAGATTTCTCTATGATGAAATTGAAGCTGAGGTAACCAATTATGATTGTCTCATTTTCCCTTTTCTAGTTTGTACTGCTATAATTTAATAAGTGTCAGTTGTGTCACCTCTTAACGGGTACTTGTTACATTACTGCTGAGAAAATACAGTAGATTTAGCAACACACTCATTTGTGTGGAAAGTACTTAGTGTAGTATCTAAAGTATGTGTCATTATATAAGTGGAATGTGGTGGAAGGATAGGAAAATGATGTTAATTAGAAACTCATTATATCATGATTATGCTTCCAAGGTAGGGGGTTCAGCCGCCTCCAAGTCCTGTCACTGCACTGATGCTTTTTCCTGGAAGGTAGAGGAGCTGAAGACTCTGTGCATTTCCCCCCTTTTTAATAAGCATTTGAAGACGGTTTTAAATTTCATAGAAAGTTTTGCTATCACATCCTGTTCCTTCTCATTACTCTCTTCCTCTTTAAAACTAAACCATCTTATTTCCCTCAATAAAAATGTATATTAAGGCTAACTCATGATTCTGATATGATATTGTTGTCATCTATGCTAAATGCGCTAATATGTTATATGGTGTTATGGACATGTTTGAATAAATTGCTATAATCATCTGAGTCATTTTCATTTACCACGAGGAGTTTTTGTGTTTTATTAGTCCATTCTGAAGTATTTTAACATTCTTACAATAAAGTTTGTGTCATTAAGTTGAAGTGGCTATATCATGTTCTCATTATCACTTGCTGGTGTAACTATCCGGACACACCTCGTTTAATTATGTCATGTCCCATTCAGCAGAAACAACCATACTGTTTCTAGAACATTCCAAGTGTCAGTAACTTTACCACTTGTAATTAAAAATAACTTTATGCATGATTATATGTTCACCATTAGTGCAATACCAGAGCCCATTTTGGTTTACGTTCAAGCTGCTTACATATAAATTATATACTTTGGGGAATCAACATGGTTAGGTGTAGAAACCTAGTTGTTGCTATGGGCTGGAAGTACCTGAAACATTTTATCTGTTTTGAACATGTAAACATCTTACCAGTGTTTCTTCTGTAGGTCGATCTTTCCTTCGATCTTCTGGTTCAGAAGCTTAATGAGATCATCTTTACATATTATAAGAGTTCTGCTGCAAGGTATACCTTTTTATTTCAGTTTTACCTGTGTTTTTTGTGTACTTGAGATGCCTTTTTGTTTGTACTGATCTATCTCCTCCCTCATATGCAGTACTCTTCTGGATAGTTCATTTACCTACGCGTGTGATGATGGTGAGAAGTACTCTGTCAAACCCTTGAGGTTTGATGCAATTTTCAAGCTAAGAAGAGTCATGGTAAGTCTTTATTTGGTATTTTTTATGTTAAGGCTTTTCAGTATCTATTGATCAAGAGTAGTCATCGATGCATCATGTGCATTTAAGTATCATATACCTTGTTTTCTCTTCTAAATGCTAAGGATCCTCGTGGAACAAATTATAATTACCCTAGGTCTAATAGAAAGTAATACTCTGAATTCTGATGCTTTGAGAAGCCCAATGTATAGGAGGAATAACTTTGCTGACAAGCCGACTCAAAGGAGATACAATCTGGACTCTTAAACTGATTCTAAACAGGAATCTGCACCTAATCCGAATCTTAACCTAATCAGTAGTCTGCAGTAATAAGGAAATCCTAACAACTTTGGGCTGAACCAGGAGATGGTGTGGTCAGGGCTGGGGCCCTCCTTCCATATGTGGTTCCCCACATAACACCTTGAAACCTGGTTGGTTAATTACATACATTTTTTAATAACATATTGCCTAGATATCTATTTTCACATATTTTTGGTCAACAACAATATCTTTGCACATACTATAAGGGTACTATTGCCAAGGTTGCTGTTGTTGAATGTCATATGGAGTTATATTTTGTTATCATATTTATTTCTGCTACACTATCTATGTGACTTATGTCGTGGTTTCTTGAATTTGCATGCACAGTCAAGATTGGCAGGTTTACGTTCCAGTTACCTTTCACAGCTTTGCTTTTAGGCTCTGATATTGAATGTTTGATCTTTGGTCCGTCCTTTGACTTTGAGTCAAGGACGCAAAATCGTATGAATTCATGCTTAATTTATCTGCGCAGATTGAACATTTTCATTGCAGGCTACCATTTGTATGGTTTTGTCCTTAGCGTGTGCACTGTCACTGAATTAGTTCATTTCACATCTCAGATCTTAGGGAGGACAATTGACCTAAGAAGCCTAATTACTCAGAGAATGAACAAACTGTTCCGAGAAAATATTGATTTCCTACTGGAGCGCTTTGAAAATGGAGATCTATGTGGCGTTGTAGTAAGATTGTTTTACTTTTATCTTTATACCACCTCATGTATTCAAATTCAATTATATCTTTCTAAGAAATTTACCTGTTTATTCCGGTCAACCACCTCATAGAACTTTGCCTCTCTTTCAAATTAGGAACTGCAACAACTATTGGATATTTTGGAGCTTACGCATCAGTCAATATCAAGATATCTTGAATTGGATTCTTACTCTCTTATGCTCAGCGAGATGCAAGAGAACCTTTCACTGGTTTCATATTCGAGTCGCATCTCTTCTCAGGTTTTTGGGCCTTTACCATGTCACTTCCATGTGTAATTTAAGCTAACATTACCTCTGTTACGAAATATAGAAAAGCTTACATTTTGAAACGGAGGTAGTAGCATTTTATATCGACATGCATGGTAGCCATGATCTATAATTTGTTTCTCGTATTGGCTTTCTTCCTTTGGCTCGACAGTTCACTAGTTTGTGTTTTAATTATTCAATTGCACAACTAGTTAATGATGTATTATTGGTGGCAATTTACACATGAAAGGCAGAACCTTTATCTTTTTGCTAGGAGGCCACAGTATCAGTAGTGGTGTTGCAGTATGATATGCATCTTTGTGCCTATTCCTGCAAAAACTGCTGATGAATCCAGTTAAACTTTAATCCTAATTTGATTTTTTTTTATCAATCCAGATATGGAATGAGATGCAAACGGATTTCTTGCCCAATTTCATCCTATGCAATACCACACAACGGTTTGTTAGATCGTTAAAAGGAGCTAATCACTCCTCTCGGAGATCAAATGCTTCTACCGGGAAGCCTTACTTCTACTGTGGATCACTTGTAAGCATCTTTTACTAAAATCTATCGTTAAAAGGACCTGTTACTGAATATGCCCCTTGCATCCCAGTATCTGTTTTTACGTGTGAAGATGCAAGTGTCATATATAGTGGAATCTTAGAGTTATATAAAATGAGTTCTATGGAAAGATGATAGCATCATGGACTAATCAGCAGCTCTGGACATAAGGCAGATTTAAGATTATTTGATATGCTGGGATGTTAGTATACAACAGAATACAATTTACAAGATATGTCATCATTGCATCTCATATTTGATATCTGGCAACACAGTATCCACCAGAGACCTTAATCTCTACTACTGCACACTTTTGTTGTCTTTGTAGGATTTGACCATGGCATACCAGGGTCTTGCTGGTCTGTACCGTGACTTCTTTGGGATCCCTCACATGTTTGCAGTTGTTAAACTTCTTGGTTCCAGATCATTACCGGGTATTATCCGTGCTTTACTGGATCATATCTCAAGTAAGGTGAGTGATATAACTTTTCACTATATGAGGTATCATGCCCCTGAAGGCGCACTATCCTAATAAACGAAAGCAAATTAGTGAATGAAAATATGCTTGAGTGCTGTCATGAAGCTTACCAAGTATCTTTTCTGTAACTTGATACTAAGTAACTGATCATTTTCTTTTCCTGTTCAGATAACAGCTATGGTGCCAAAAATAACTGCGTTGCAAGAAGCACTGCCAAAGTCTATTGGACTTCTTTCATTCGATGGTGGTATAGCAGGTAATAAGTTAGTTGGTGGCAATCAGAGTTCTGTATCCCAGTGGGATTGGGCTCCCGTGTTGGCTTTCAGCTTTCTGCAACACCTGCCTACAAAATACTCCCGCCGTTTCACAATAATCTACATTCTAGACTAAAATTTTGTTCTATATTGATCTACATTCTAGGTTTTAGACATTGATTGCATTCTCGATAATCATCAATAACACATAAAGCATCTGAAACATTGTTGTTCCTTGTCTGCGGCCTCTGCATCTCTTAGTTGCCACCATATAATGTATGTTTAGAAGCAGTCTTGCTTATCTCTATTGGTTGTCATTAATTTTAATGTAGACTGGATTGGTTGTTTACATATCTAAGTAGTACGATTAAGTGACTTGCTATTTTTCTCAAAACTAGGAGAATGTTGATTATATTGAAACCAAGGGAGTAGTGCATAATGTTTGAAAGGACTAAATCCAATGCAAATATGAGATGACAATTAGTGCATCTCATTTGTGTATAGTTGCCCAGTCTGTTCTACTTGAGTTTATGTTACAAGGGAAACTTAGTTTCTGTAGAAGTTTCATTTTAGATGATGCACTAGTATGGGATCTCCTCAAGAACAGAGGGCTACATAAGGAGCATAGTTTTTCTTTCTGATATAATTTGATATATTGTCAGTGTGGTTCTGAAGTGGTAGAATCAAATTTAAAGTTGCTCGCATAAGTTCATATTGTTTTCGTGGCATAGGATGGTCCTGAAGCCAATAGGTTTTTGGCAGGTTACTTCGTTAGCCAAACTCTTCTTATTTTAGTTCGAAGAAGAATGAATAGTATGGTGCATTTATTGTAGGCTGCCAGAAGATAATTCATGAAATATTGACATGGGAAGCAAAATCAGACGTGAAAATTGAAGTCCTTCATGACCTTAAGGAAATTGGAAGTGCTTTGTATTGGATGAGCCTTATGGACATTGTTTTGGTGAGCATATTTCTGCAGGCAACTTTACTAGTTTCTTAAAATTATCAAATTGAACGTTTGTTGCTCTACTTTATGCTTTCCCTCGAATGCTAGAGCTTCATTCTCTACCCCTTCTGAATGGAAGCTTTAGTAGAGAACTAGCACTTTGCAACACAAGTCCTATGATGTCTGCACCTGAGAATATTAAGCGGAGAAGTCACATTGTTTACTTGAGTCATTTGTATTTTACCAATGGCAGTTAAATTTCACTGGAAACTTGGTCTCCTCACGCCCAACTGTGCTGCTGGAGCTGTTACACTACTTACACATGTTAATGTTATATGTCCATTCCACTGTCTGTTAAGTTTTTGGTTTATAAAACACATCGTTGGTCTGCATTGTTATGTTTTTTAGATAAAGGAAGCTTTTATTACCCCCAGCCTATGCATCATAACATTCTTATGTAAAGCAAAAGCCATCAAATGTGTTTTTCCTGACCCTCCTGTTTTATACTGTTGTAGCTTGTAAATATTCTTTTTTTATCTTACTGGTCCATCATTTGTTTCTCCAATAGAGACAAATCGACACTACACAGTTCATGCAATCAGCTCCATGGTTGGGATTGGTTCCAGGAAATGATGGGCAAGTGAAGCATGCCAACTCTGATAATACTCCATTCACCACATTGCTAAATGCTGCCACCAATGCCATCGCATCAAGTCCAGCATGTTCAAATCCATCTTCATTTCTTGTCATGTCAAAGCAGGCTGAAGCTGCCAGTAAGTCTATATTTATATCATCGTAAATGATATTTTTTGCTTTTCATTTTTCCAAAAAATCGAGGGTTTGTGGAAACTTACCTCCAGATTGGGCATCTCAATTTGATTAATGCTAGCTAGCTCTTGGTACTGTCCCATCCAAGCAGAGCCTTAGAGCACGCAAATCTGTGTTTTTCTTATCTACTGCTTTTACCATGTTATGAGTTTTTACTGAACATTTTTTTCCCACAGGCCTATTATATAAGTCAAATCTCAACTCAGGAAGTGTGCTGGAGTATGCTCTTGCTTTCACAAGTGCTGCCCTGGATAGACATTACAGCAAATGGAGTGCAACTCCAAAGACAGGTTTTATTGACATAACCACGTCGAAGGACTTCTATCGTGTTTTCAGCGGTCTTCAGTATGTAAGTAAACTATAAGACACTGTTCTGTGATATACTAATATCTGTGCCATCCTCATAATCTACAGGCTTTTTTGGATGCTGCTGCTTAATGTTTGTTCCACCTGTTTACAAGATAATTGTCTAGATGACAAAATTGTATATTGTTTCTCTAGCTTCCACCCTATTCCCACTTTGCTCAACTTTATGGTTTAGCAGCGCTGTTTCCTCTTACATGACATGGAACTCAGAACTATTGATGTTTTTCCCTTTTCTTTTATGGTCCCAATGTAGTTTTGGTGCTTCATCCTTTTGCTGTGACTGAATGAGTAATTTTTTTGCTTCTTGTCTTATCTTATCCAGAGCTACTTGGAAGATAGCATTACCAACCCTTCAAAGAAACGAGAAATGTTGGGCGACTCTGTAGCATGGGCTGGCTGTACAATCATGTACTTACTGGGGCAGCAGCTACACTTTGAGCTTTTCGATTTCTCTTATCAGTTTCTCAACGTGGCAGAAATAGAAAACACGACAGTTTTGCTTTACCAATCCGTGGATAGGAGCAAGAGCCCAAATATCTTCCAGGTGAGATTCCTACCATCCTGAAGATAAAAGATTCTCTTAATATATTATTTGTCCTTAAGTTTGGAGATTTACAATTTTTTTTTTTGCATATCATGTTCGTGAAAAGGGCTACGAGGGCATCCTTGAAGCGATGAGGAAGGCTAGGAGGCTGAATAACCATGTGTTCTCCATGTTAAGAGCGCGCTGCCCCCTCGAGGACAAGATTGCATGTGCAATCAAGCCAAGTGGGGCACCTCTTCACCGCATGAAGTTTAGCAACACAGTTTCTGCGTTTGAGACATTGCCACAGAGAGCAAATTCTTAGCACTAGTGGGGCCCCTCGGGTGCATTGTTTTCCTGGTCCTATCCCGTATGTATTTGAGCTCGTATGTTTGTCGTTATGGACCTAATGTATATATCATGTCTGTAACTGTAGTCATAGACGCTGAACCCAGGAACTTGAATAAATATCTTGTATATCTAAATCGTAGTATTTAGCCTGCATAATAGGTGATGACATGGATAGACATGTGACCAGTTTGTTGTTAATGGAAAGCGCTTAGCATCTAAGTATGTGCTAAGATGTATCTACATAATTTGACTGTTACCTGCTTGTTTTTCTTAAACCCATAGTATACCATAGTATGTGCTAAGATATATCTACACAATATCATGGGCTTTCCACAGTTCTAGTATTCTATTTCTACGTGTGCTAGAATATCTAGGTGTGCTTAGCTATTAGAGCATTTTCAGCAGAAGCTCACGCTAAATTTTGGACTGTAAAAGTACTTTGCAGCGTGTTCCATCCATATTTTATATGTGAGGCCATGATCACCTTCAACAGCGAACAGAAGCTCTAAATTTTGGGCTGTAAAAAATAGGTAGTTATTGATGCGCGTGATTTATGCCACGCGCTCTTTCCTGCGTGTACATATAGCGTTTTTGCCCCTACGCTCTTTCTTACAACGCTGGTTGCAGCATTTGTTGGAGTATCAATTTGGGCCTTCTGTGCGCTAAACTAGCCGTTTTTTGTGCGCAGAGATGCTCTTATTCCGTGAAATTGTTCTGGTAAAACCACTCGAGTTCCTGTCGATTCTGCTTCGTCCTCGCTCTAGAAGCCTAGATGATTTTGACACGTGAACACAACTGCTTCACTTACTCGTTCATGCTTTGAAACTAGCCATCCAAGCACCTGATCTAGGTTCTGCTCGAGTTGCCACCACGAAACAAAGAATCAAATCCACGTGAAATCCATGTCGCTTCATTTATACTATTGGTAGGTTCAAGAGAGCCTGAAGGTTAACCTGGGTGCGCTCGCTCATCGTCTCCTGGCAGGTGACAACACGCCTCGGACAGTGTAGACTATGCTCTGGATTTCATGCGTCTCATGATGCTTCCAAGTTTCAAGTGAGCATTTGCGTCGTTCGCATATAATAAATTAGCAAAGCAGTACAGTGCTGTGATAATTCGATGGATAAAAGCAATGTATATTTGCTTGCATCAGAAATAGTCATCTCCCAGTATATAACTCAAAGCTTCAGCTCAAGGTATAAATACCACGGATTAACAATAAAGCGAAAATTTGCTTTGATTCTGAGCGCGCGTTCAACAATAAACTTTTTTTTTTGACATTTAAACATGAACTTCCATTAAACAGGCTCAGCTAAATCACTGGCCAAAATAGTAGCGATACAACTGGGGGCAGGGCCATCCCAGTGGGAGCCAGAGGGCTCAGAACTTGCTCCCAGCTTTGCAAGCTCATGGGCAGCATTGTTACAGGTGCGGCGACGGAAAGAGAACTGAAAAGAGTCAAAGTTGAGAGTGCATAGGCTTCTAGCTTCCTTCACCACCACACCAAATGAAGACATATCGTAGTCTTTGCTCTTGAGTGCTTGCACTAGAGTAGACGCGTCTGACTCAAGGATGATGCGATTGGCGCCAATCTCATTGGCACCCTGGATCGCAGCGAGGCATGCCACAGCTTCAGATTGAATAGGACTTCCCAGGTGCAAGGACTTACCCGAACCGGCCGCAATGAACTTGCCCGCCTGGTCCCGGATAACATAGCCCCAGCCGCCCGCTCCAGCACCAGCATGGTAGGAGTCATCAAAGTTTACCTTGACATAATTGTCTGGAAGCTTTTCCCACTTGTGAATGTCAGGAGGCTTCGGTGGTTTAACAGGCTTCTTCAGAGATAAGAAATCAACCAGCAGCCTCTCAACTCTGGTGCACACCACCCTGGGGTCAGTAATGCTCTCGCCAGCATTCACTTTGTTTCGGATGTTCCACCACTCCCACATGAAGGTTGCTGCACGCAGCTGAGTGTCGTCATCCCGCTTCCACAACTCAGTGAGAAGGTCCCGAGAGGAAATGCAGAGACTGAGTTTCTCCCGGAGGTCACCCAGCCCAAGCATAATCCAACAGGCCCTTGCAGCTTTGCATTTCAAAAAGACATGGCCCCCGTCCTCATCTTGCCTGTTGCAAACCGGGCATCTAGTGTCCAGCTCTACACCGATCCTGTGGATCTTCATTCGAGTTGCTAGACTGTTGTGTGCAACGCGCCACACAAACATCTTGATTTTAGTCGGGGCCTTCATGTGCCAAATTTGGTTCCAATCAAAAGATGCCCCGGGGTCATTGCTGGACGCAGAACTAGCCGCCTCCTTCCCCAAGTTCCTGTCCCGCAACATCACCGCAAGCTTGTAGGCAGACTTGACAAAGAACTGGCCTCTAGGGTCGAAATGCCATGCCAAGAAGTCCTCCATTCCATCGCAGACATTGATGGAGAGGATAGCCTTCACATCTTCAGGCTGGAAGAGGCTAGTGACAATATCAACGTCCCAATCACCAGTGATGGGGTTGAGGAGATCAGCCACCAGAGAGATAGGCGATCGACCACGGAGGGATCTGGGTCTTCTAGTATCACCAACAGGGAGCCAGGGGTCACGCCAAACATTGATGCTGGTGCCGTCGCCAACACGCCAGATCAACCCCTCCTTGAGAAGAGCCAAACCTTTCAAAATGTTGCGCCACGTATATGAGATGCCCGGGACCGCCACCGCTTCCAAGACATTTCCATTGGGGAAATATTTTGCCCGAAGCACCCTACCGCAAAGAGACTCAGGATCTTGAAGTAGACGCCAACCTTGCTTGGCGAGCATGGCCATATTGAAGAGGTGCAGGTCCCTGAATCCAAGCCTGCCATCACACTTTGGTTTAGACAGGCACTCCCAACTCAGCCAGTGGTGTCTTTTCTCATCTTGGTTGTTCCACCAATATCGACAAACCATGGAGCTAATGTCATCACAAAAGGTTTTGGTGATATCGAAGCAGGACATGGCATAGGTTGGGATGGCTTGAGCCACAGCTTTCACCAAAATTTCTTTCCCAGCCCTGGAGAGGAATTTTTCTTTCTAGCCCTGGATTTTCTTCCAGATTTTCTCCTTGAGGTAATCGAAAGCCAGCGAGACAGATCTGCCCAGACGGACAGGGAGACCAAGGTATCTATCAGAGAAAGCCTCATCGGCAATGTGGAGAAGGCCCTTGAACTTTCTTTTAGCTGTGGAGGAGGTTCCTTTACTGAACATCACAGCCGATTTTTCTTTGTTGACCATTTGGCCGGAGGCGTCTTCATAGAGAGCTAAAATGTCCTGAAGCTTTTTTGCACTCTGGTCATTTACTTTCAGGAAGATGAGAGAGTCATCAGCAAAGAACAGATGGTTTATGCAAGGGGCAGTCGGGCAAACCTGGACACCATGCAAAGAACCGTCTTCCTCAGCCTTCTTAAAGAGAGCAGAGAGACCCTCAGCACACAGAATGAAGAGATACGGGGACAAGGGACATCCCTGACGCAGGCCACGCTGCGGAGTAATAACCTCAGTGAGATTCTTGTTGACTTTCACCCTGTAAGTGACAGAGGTAATGCAGCGCATCACCAACTCAACCCAGTGAGGGGTAAAGCCCAGCTTTAGCATCATATTCTTTAGAAAGGACCATTCGACCCGGTCAAAAGCTTTGCTCATATCAAGCTTGACAGTAGCCAAGCCATCTCTGCCCCCCTTCCTTGTGTGCATGAAGTGAGTAGTCTCATAAGCAATCAGGATGTTGTCAGTGATCAGTCTTCCCACCACAAACGCACTTTGGCTTTGAGAAATGATGTCATCCAAGACCTCTTTGAATCTGCATGCAATCACCTTGGAGACAATCTTGAAGACAAGGTTGCAAAGACTAATGGGCCTGAGATCCTTTATTCGCTCTGGATTGGTGACCTTGGGGATCAGCACGATCACTGTCTCATTCCAACCTGACGGAATAGCTCCATCGTTCAGAACACCCAGCACTTCCTGCTGCACCTTGTCACCAACAAGGTCCCAGAAACGCTTGTAGAAAATGGCAGGCATGCCATCAGGACCGGGGGCCTTGAGATCCCCATAGAGTTTAGGGCAAGCTTGATCTCGTCAGAACTGAAGGGCTTCCTAAGAAAGGAATTCATCTCAGGGGTGACAACAGCGGGAACCGCCTCAAGGAGTTCAGACTCCCTAGTACCAGCCGAAGAGGTAAAAAGGTCTTGATAGTAGGAAGCAATCAGGGATCTCAGATTTTCCTCCCCTTCCACGACCCTGCCGTCATCAGTCTTCAACTGATTTAACTTTTTCCTCTCTGAGGCACATGCATGAAAAAAGTTGGTATTCTTATCGCCGTCCTTCAGCCAGTGAGCCTTGGCACGCTGTTTCCAGAAGATGTTTTTCTGGTCCTGAAGACGCTCTAGCTTGTATCTAAGCATGTGTTCCAAAGCAACCTGCTCATTGGAAATCTCCCTTTTTCTGCAGCGATTGAGCTCTTTCTTCGCTTTCTTGATACGGTTTTGGAGGTCCCCCAAAATATCTTTGCTCCAGGTATGGAGCTCTGCACCCACCTTCCTGATGGCATCTGCGACCGCGGCATCCCCGGAGAGAAAGGCAAGCTGCCAGGCGTTTTGAACAACCCCCTCGCACTCCTCTTCCTCGAGCCAGCATGCTTCAAACTTTGGTTGCTCCCTCACCCCCGAGGAGCCGCTGCCATGAGGATCCGGGTCCAAAATCACAATGACGGGCCTATGGTCAGAATGTCTGGGGTCCCCATTGATGGCCTTGTAGGCCGGGAAATGATTTCTCCAATTCAGATTGGCCACGGACCTGTCCAGCCTTTCTTTGATGTAGGTGTCAGCACGTTGGCTGTGGTTACGCCAAGTATATGGGTCACCAACAAACCCCAAGTCCTCCAGCTCGCAGAACTCCAGAGCCATTCTGAACTTGTCCATGCAAGATTGCTTCTTAGGGACACCCCCCTGCTTCTCGATGGCAAAGAGAACCTCGTTGAAATCTCCAAAACACATCCATGGTAGATCAGACCGACCATGAAGAATGCGCAGCAGCTTCCAAGTCTTCTCCCTTGCCCCCGCCTGCGGCTCGCCATAGATGCCCGTGAGCCTCCATGTGAAACCGTCCTCTCCAGTGATGACCGCATCGATGTGATAGCGAGACATCCCCGGGTTCACCACAAGATTAACATCTTTCTTCCAAAACAGGGCCAAACTCCTGCTCCGGCCGTCACAACTCTTCACCTCCATGTTTGGCATGTTCAACAACACCTGAATGCGCTTCATCCCCTCCTTGTCAAGCTTTGTTTCGGACAAGAAGAGAACATCAGGATCTTCTGCCTTCCATAACTCAAGAAGGCCCAAAACTGCCGGTTGGTTCCCAAGCCCCCGGCAGTTGTATGCAATAGCTTTCATTGCTTACTGCAGGGCTGAATAGGCAGCCCCGCGTCAGATTTATCACCTTTCTTGGATGAGTTGCGCACATACACTGAACGTTGAGTTTTTTGATCTTGGCCACTCCTCAGCTTTTTCTCGTTGCCCTGTCCAGTATCAAAGCCTGCATCACAAATTTCAGCCCCAGTCACACATGGCGGTCTCACAGGTACCACTACCAAAGCAGAGTTCTTGTCAATTTGTTCGATCAAATCCCCTTCGGGGTTAGACACACCCGCCCCCATGCTGCAATCGCTGGGCTTCCTCTTCAGAGGGAGCTGAACCAGAGGGCCGCTATCCGGGAAAAGGTGACGGGCAATTTCAGCAACCTTAGACTTTCCGGTGCTAACACCAGCCTTTGCAGGCGGGGAGTTCACTGTTTGTTCACCGGGTTTCAGCGGATCCCCATCCGTGGAGGTCCTACTGGTAGCAGAGCTTGGCCCCGATTTTCGGCTGCCTCCCCCACGGTCCTTCGAACCGCTATTCCAGGACGCGGAAGCAGCGGCTTGTTCGAAAGATTGCAATCTTCTGCGCTTGTCTTCAGGTGCTCTCAGGTTTTTGTCGAAAGGGAGCTTCCCCAGAGCATCCCTGTCTGCAGGGTTCTTGCATTCAAGCTTGCCGTGGCCGATGAGACCACAGCCAAAACAGAAAAACGACAACTTCTCATATTGCAGATTGAAACTTTCATCGCGACCATCACGGCGGACAATCACCCAACGCCGCAGCGGTTGGTCAAAAGGGATGGCCACCCTAGCATGCAGGAAGGTGCCGGACGCCACCCCAAAATCATCAACGTCCACCGAGCAATTCTTGTCAATGAGCTTTGCAATCTTCAGACCTTTCTTATTATTCATCCACTCGAAAGGCAAGTTCAGGATTCTCACCCAAATAGTCATGGAGTCGAAGCGGACATCGGAGGGCCTGAGCCGAGGATCATGGAGTTGCAGGAGAACGGCGTGCCGCCCCACCATCCACGGCGTCCCCTCCAGCACCCGGTCCCGGTCAGCACTGGTTGCGAAGGCGGCCACGAAGACATTGTCTCCCGCAGGTCTAATCCGCAAACCCCTTGGGTTGCCCCAGGCAGGCCTCATCGCTGCCCGAACCGACTGGATGTGAGTGATGTGCGGTGAGAGCACCTTTCCGTCCAGCGCCCACAGCTCCGCCGCAGGACCCGAATCATCTTCATCGTCGCTCATCTCGACGACCTTGGTCTCGTTGGCAAGCAAATTAAGCCGACCCATCATTGAGTTGACTCCTTCTTCAGCGCCCACCATGCCCGGCCGCACCTCACGGGCTTCAGACATTGCACAGTCAGGGAGCTACACGGAACAGGGGTAAGAAAACTACAGCCAGGCCGGGATAAACAGCCGCAGAAGCGAGGCTGTGAAGGGAATCCGCCGCCGGTCGTGACCCACGGGGAAAAAATTGCAAACTCACCGGAGGCGAGGCAAATCGAGCTTGAGGCAAAGCAAGGTGGATCTAGCAGGAGGAGGGAGAGAACCGCCGGCTGAGACTAGCAGAGGCGGGCCATGAGGGGGGCGTCCGCCCACCGGAGAGGGGAGCGGCCGGAGGCTGGTGGAAAGGGGCAGGGCGGCGGCAGCGGCGGCGGGCGGGCGGGGGCTCGTTCAACAATAATTGTTACACTGGGGCAGCAACTGGTAGGATACCATCTGACGACTAGTAACGACAAGTTGAGAATAGCAACTGGTAGGTTACCATTAGTCCATTACCATCCAGAATTATAAGATTTTGTTAGAGAAACTAGCAATTTGGTAGAGGTTGGCGATAGCTAAAACTAACATGGAACCTGCAAGCTTGTGGTTTCATTTTGCGCCTCTATAGACCAGTAGAAATTAAAGCATCCAGAACGCTTTATCCGCCTCCGCCGGAGCATCTTCGAGTTTCTGCACTTCTGCACTTCCATCCTTCACACCGAAGATCTGCAACGATTTTCGGTCCGCGCAGTAGACGTAGTCCGGCAGCAGACCACACTGGCCTCCTTCGCACGCGGCGGCAAATTCAAACGGGGACAAGAGGAACGTGCGGCTGCCGAGATCATCCACCCTTCGCCACCGCCGTCTTGAGAAATCCATCCGGAAGACAGTGGCTCCACGGAACGGCTCGTAGACGCCGGCAGACAGCAGACGCACCATGTAGAGTTCGTCGTCAGATTCCAGCAGAAACACCTTAGCGCAACCACCATGCTTGTATCCGTGGTTCTCGTCCATGGTGTCGTCGATGGCGATGGAGCCGAAGACCGGAGCGGAGCCGGCGCCGTTGGAGAAGTCGATGACGCCGAGGCTGGTGGAGAAGCTGTTGAAGTAGAAGCGGCCACGGTAAGCCGCGATTGGAGATATGACCACCTTCTGATGTGGGGTGGCCTCCGGACACCTCCGCCTCAAGACCGCCAAGTCCCCCACAAGGGCCAATGACAAGAGCTCGAGCTAAAGCCCTCCATGATAAGGTGAATTTGCTCCTAAACACACTTGATCTTGAACATACGGTGAATGGTTCGCTATCTTATGGCAACATCATTTGTGCAGTCCATTACGAACCACATGGAGAGACGACCAAGAACAAGGAACACGAAGAGCAAGCATGGAAACGCCGGAAGAAGAAGTCGGAGCAAGCGATGGACCGGCTAAAGCCGGCCCTGACACCGGCTATAGCTGGCCACCAGCTTTAGCCGGCCCCAACACTGGCTATAGCTGGCCAGACCGGCTAAAGCCGGACTTAACACCGGCTAAAGCCGGCCTGGCCGAGTCAACGCGCCTTTGGCCTTGAAGCCACCCTGTAATCTTCTCTAAATTACCAAGTTGCCCCCAGGACGTGGCTGTCTATTTATATGGCTCTCTCTTCCCCTTTCTAGCTTAGACAAGAATTAAGATAAGACATGGCTTCATGCCCTTTCCCTTAGGGAACTTGCTACTAGATCTCAAATCTAGAGTAAACCATCATCCCTTGTTGTTTGGGGTCTCTTTTATTTGGGGAATTCTACCTTGTAGTGGATCTCTTGCATACTTTTGTGTGTAATTCTATCCATTGATTCGGCCTCTTCCTCAAGTGGAATTCTACTCCTAGCAAATCAATCTCTCACAAAGAATTCTACTCTTGGAGTCTCTTCCTTGTGATTCTATTGAGTTGGTGAATTGGGCCAACGAGGATAACCGATGTGTATCTTGTGTGTGTGTGTTTGCCTTCGATTTGTGTGTCGTGTTCATCGTGTTCTTCGTGTTCATCCTCGTTCTCCGCCACAAATCTCGTGAATCCGTGAAGATCGGGTCACACCCAAGAGGTCACCCCTCATCATATGGTATCAGCAGCTTTTGGTTGCCACGGATTTACTCTTGTTTGTGATTTCCACCATAAATTTCAAAAATCCAAAAAATAGCCCCAAAATTGCCTCGAATTTTGATCTCAAGATTTGTTGAGTTTTTTGTGGTTTTGATCCAAGGATTTCGTGTCTCTAGTGCTGATCTATCTTCCTTTGCGTTCCCTTAGCCTAATTCTTCCGGATTTGAGGATTTTTGTGCCCAATTTCCGCCACCAAAGATGAACTGCTTGCGCGAAAATGTCCGATCCGGCTAAAGCCGGCCTGCGCAGCAAATAACCGGCCTATCAAGTTTTCTCGAAAAAGACCGAATCGGCTAAAGCCGGCCTGGACACCGGCTAAAGCCGGCCTAGACTGGCATTCGCAGAATTTTCCCTCCTTTGCAAGCCTCTTTTCTTTTGGTGACCTTGCCCTTTGAGAGTGGCTTTTCTAGAGTTGCGAAGCATCGTACACTTGACCCCGCATTGTGAGAGTGTGTGTTTATACCAAGCTCTTCAAAGTTTTGTAGTGGACCAAGAGCAAGAGAAAAGAAATACTCCCAATTCCAAACACATAGAGAAACAAAGAGAAGACACAAATAGTGCATGTGTGCCATCCATAGTCCACAAATACAAAAGAGTCCACAAGCTTGTAACCAAAAGAGAGAGTGAGAAGAGAGGCAAGTGTGCGAATCTCGTTGCTTCTCCTTTTTGCAACCAAGCCACGGTCTCTCGAGTGTTAGTGCGACATTGAGCGTAGTCGTCGTTAGGACCATTTTTGTTGTGCTCGTTTTGTCTATCGCACTAACCCCATCTATCTCCACATGTGTGTTCTTTTTTATCGCCCTTTTAACATTTGGAATTTTTGCATCACCTCCACATTCGACAATACACTTCTCTTTTTGATCATTTTCTTTTGGCATTGCCATTTTTCCTTCCCATCCACTAGATAGCCTCTTTGCGTGTGTTCTAACTTGTGCACAATGGTTGTCCTTGGGCGTTTTCATCAATTCAATAGTTTTTACGGGACGTGTTTCAAGTGTATTTTCCTCTAACCAACTCACCTTTCCACCAATTTCTTTCTCTTTTGTGACCATGCCTAGGAGAGACACATCGGAACACGGTGAGGAGTCCTTGGCCGAGCGCCTCGACGCCCTCCAAGCTACCAATGCTTCAACGTTCGGGAACATCAATGCCTCACTCCAACGACTTGAGGCCAATATGCTCGCCACCGACAATCATTTATTCACCACACAAGGACATCAACAAGCCACCGACAAGGACCTCGCCACTTTCAAGCGCGACATCAACAAAAGGTTCGACGGACTTGAGAACTCGCAAGCAAGAATAGGGGACTCGCACGTAAGGCTCGAAGCAAGAATGATGGACTCGCACGCCACGCTCAACGAAAGGATTGAGGACTCCAACGCCATGATCCACGCCATGAAAGCGGAACAAGCAACGCTATCCACAAAATTGGATCAAGTCATTTCATCTTTGGACAACTCGGCGCGACAACGTCACCGCTCAAGGTCGCGCTCGTCAAGATCTTCTTCCCACTCCAACCATGCGGATGACCATGTGCGACTCCAACAACCTCGTCCTCCGCCTCACACGCATCCCCAACATGACGCTCCCCGCCGGGAGACTAAAGAGCGTCCCCAAGCGGACCACCCACCCCAAGGCCAAGCACAACAAGGCGATCCACACATTGTCAATCAAGACCAACCCCAAGCGGAGCATCCTCCTCAAGTTCAAGCTCACCGGGATGCCCAACCAATTCTCAATCAAGATCGACAACTTCTCCATGTGGACCGTCATCAAGCTCCCCACGCCACCGGGCCCGTCGGTCGACCTCCACAACAAGATGGTCGATGTCATCTTCCACATGACCATGATGGTCACCGCCCAATTCTCCATGAGCAAGAGGAACGCCGACACCATGACCACCATCGCCGCCATGAGTTTCAACTTCAATATGATCGCCAAGGGGCGTTAAGTGAAGATAGTGTGCAACCTCGCCGACACCGCCCACACAATGTTGAGGAACCGCGTCCCCAACCACAACATCGCCACCGTGACCAAGACCTACACGCTTTTGCAAGACCTCCGCGTCGACAATTTGATGATGATGATGATGCACGACCTCCTCGTCGCCCATATGATGAGGACGACAAGTTTGGCAAACTCAAGTTCACCATACCAAAGTTCACGGGCGACGACGGCGCTGATGCTTTCTTCTCATGGGCCATCAAGGTTGACAAGATCTTCCGAATGCACAATTACTCCGAAGAGAAGAAAGTCGCCATGGCTTCCCTTGAGTTTGAGGGCTACGCCAATATTTGGTGGGAACAAGTGGTGGCCAAACGAGAAGAAGACTTCAAGGAACCAATTGACACTTGGGAAGACATGAAGCTTGAAATGCAAACCCGCTTCGTACCGGATCATTACAACCGTGACCTTTTCAACAAGCTTCAAAAGTTAACTCAAGGCACCAAGACCGTGGAAGAATACTACAAGGAAATACAATTGACTATGATGTGCCTCAAGTTGGAGGAGAACGAAGAACAAACATTGGCACGCTTCTTCAATGGATTGAACCATCCCATCAAGCGCATTGTGGAGTTCCTACCTTACACCACCATGTGTGATCTTGTACACAAAGCAACTCGAGCCGAGCGCCAACTCCAAGAAGATGCCAAGTATGAGCGCACCAAAGCTTTCTTCGCCTCCCGCAACTCGTCGGCAAGCACTCCACCAACACTCAAGCCATCATTTGCATCTTCGTCCAAGCCTTTCTCCAAACCACCACAACCAACAACTCAAGCTCCCGCACCTTCTACAACAACCTCCTCCAAAGCATCATTGGCACCACCCAAAGTAACTTGTTTCAAGTGTGGCGTTCAAGGACACAAATCATTTGAGTGCAAGAACACTAGGGTGATGATCACCAAAGACAATGGAACCATTGACTACTATGATGAAGATTAGTATGAAGCCTTTGTCCAAGCGGTCGTTGCCATGGAAGCGGATGACATGGGTGATGAAGAGGAACATATGCTATGCACTCATGACACTAGCCCATCACTTGTCGTCACAAAGGTGTTGACTACTCAGTCCCAAGACTTAGAAGACCAACGATGCAACATCTTCCAAACAAAAGCCGACATTCATGGAAAGTCAATCAAGGTGATCATTGATGGAGGAAGTTGCCACAACCTTGCAAGCACCGAGTTATGTTCCAAGCTCAATCTCCAACTACGAAAGCATGCTCACCCATACCATGTGCAATGGTTAAGCGAAAACGGCAATGTCAAGATTGAACACACCATCTCCATTACATTCAAGATTGGAGCTTATGAAGACACGGTGGAGTGTGATGTTGTTCCCATGACGGTGTGTCACGTACTTCTTGGCCGCCCTTGGCAATTTGACAAGAAGGCTATACACAATGGATATACAAATGCTTACACCTTCAAGGAAGACGACAAGACCTTCACGCTTCGCCCGATGACTCCTAGCCAAATCATTGTGGACAATGCAAAGGCTTTAGCGAGGGTCCAACAAGTTGCCATTCCAAGTGAGTTGAGTGATGAGCGACTTAGCCAAAACAAAGAAAGCGAGCGCCACAAGCCATACATGAGCGATAGAAACACCCACGCCTTGATTGCCACCAAAAGTGAGATGAGGGATTTACACCACAACCCATCCACCTTGCACTTTGTGCTCATTTGCAAGGGCACCATTCTAACTACTAATGATCATTCCACGATTCCTTCTCCTTTGTTGTCTCTTTTGAAGGAATTTCAAGATGTTTTCCCGGACGAACTTCCTCATGGACTACCACCTCTACGCGGCATTGAACATCGGATTGACCTCATTCCGGGTGCCCCCCTTCCAACACGCGCCGTGTACCGCACAAATCCAGAAGAGACAAAGGAGATCGAATGTCAAATTCATGACCTTCTACAAAAAGGGTATATTCGTGAAAGCCTATCTCCTTGTGCCGTCCCGGTAATTCTTGTCCCCAAGAGTGATGACACACTTCGAATGTGTATGGATTGTCGTCCCATCAATGCCATTACCGTTCGTTATCGCCATCCTATTCCTCGCTTAGACGACATGCTTGATGAGCTTGCGGGTTCCATTATATTTTCTAAAATTGATCTTCGTAGTGGATACCATCAAATACGCATGGCCATAGGCGATGAATGGAAGACGGCATTCAAGACCAAACTTAGTCTCTATGAATGGCTTGTCATGCCTTTTGGTTTGTCTAATGCACCATCGACTTTTATGCATCTTATGAACCACGTTTTGCGATCTTTCATTCACAAATTTGTTGTGGTTTATTTTGATGACATCCTCATTTATAGCAAGTCATTTTCGAACCATGTTTCCCATGTTGAGCAAGTTTTGCACGTTCTTTGCAAAGAAAAGCTTTATGCAAACCTTCCAAAGTGTAACTTTGCTCAAAATAAGTTGGTTTTTCTTAGATTCGTTATCTCTCACAATGGCATTGAAGTAGACACTTCCAAAATTGAGGCCATACGGAATTGGCCAACACCAACAACGGTTGGCCAAGTGAGAAGTTTTCATGGCCTAGCCGGATTTTACCGTCACTTTGTTAAAGATTTTAGCACCATTGCTTGCCCTCTAAACGAGCTTACGAAGAAAAATGTACCTTTCATTTGGGGCAAAGCTCAACAACATGCTTTCGATGAACTAAAGAAACGCCTTACGGAGGCACCATTGCTTGTTTTACCCAATTTCCAATAAACCTTTGAAATTGAATGTGATGCTAGTGGAATTGGAATAGGTGGTGTTCTCATGCAAAATGGATGCCCCGTTGCTTATCATAGTGAAAAGTTGAATGGTGCACGCCTCAACTATTCAATTTATGACAAAGAACTCTTTGCTCTTGTTCGTGTTTTGGAAGTTTGGCAACATTATCTTTGGCCAAAAGAATTTGTCATCCATTCGGACCACGAATCCTTGAAGTTTTTTAAAAGCCAAGCAAATTTGAACAAGCGTCATGCGAAGTGGGTTGAATTCATTGAATCTTTCCCTTATGTCATCAAGTACAAAAAGGGCAAAGAAAACGTGGTCGCGGATGCTCTATCTCGTAAAAATACCAACCTTCTCACTCGCATTGACACACATATTTTAGGTTTGGATGAGCTACCGAATTTGTATCCTTCCGATTCTTTCTTTGGAACCATATTTGAACAATGCTCGACCTCCCGAAGGGTCGATGATTTCTATTTGCATGACGGTTTCCTTTTTAAGGCTAACAAATTATGCATTCCCGAGTCCTCTCTTCGTATGTTGTTATTGCAAGAGGCACATGGTGGAGGACTCATGGGACATTTCGGACGTGAGAAGACTTATGCAATACTTTCAACACACTTATTTTGTCCAAAAATGTACCGCGACGTCGAGAGGCACGTCCAACGATGCACTACATGCATACAAGCTAAGTCCAAAACTAATTCCTTTGGTCTCTATATGCCTTTACCTATTCCACATGCACCTTGGTCGGACATTAGCATGGATTTTGTTTTAGGTTTGCCACGTACACGCAATGGACATGATTCAATATTTGTGGTAGTTGACCATTTTTCCAAAATGGCACATTTCATTCCTTGTCACAAGACCGACGATGCTTCACATATTGCTAATTTGTTTTTCAGGGATATCATTCGACTTCATGGGTTTCTAACAAGCATCGTATCGGATCGCGACGTCAAGTTCATGAGCTACTTATGGATGACCCTAATGGCCAAGCTAGGGATCAAGTTCCTCTCATCACATCCACAAACGGATGGGCAAACCGAAGTGGTGAACCGGAGTCTTGGGAACCTCCTCCGTGTGTTGATCAAGAAGAACCCCAAGTCATGGGAGGAATGCATTCCTCATGCGGAGTTCGCCTACAACCGCGCCGAACATAGAACCACCAAGCGAAGCCCCTTTGAGATCGTCTATGGGTTCAACCCACCAACGGCACTCGATCTTCTTCCACTCCCGCTTCACGAGCGCGTCAACATGGACATCACCAAGCGCGCCGACATCATGAAGAACTTGCACGAGAACACACGGAAGACAATTGAAGACCATGTCAATCGCCATACCGCCATGATCAACAAGAACAAGACTCCACGCATCTTCGAGGAGGGCGACCTTGTTTGGATTCATTTGAGCAAGGATCGGTTTCCACATGAACGCAATTCAAAACTCAAGCCACGAAGTGATGGCCCCTTCAAGGTTCTCAAGCGCATCAATGACAACGCTTACGTCATCGACATTCCAATTTCCAAGTACCTCGTAAACAACACCTTCAACATCAAGGGCCTATCCCCCTTTCATGGTGAGATGGTCGATGAAGAGTCGAGATCGACTCTTTCCCAAGGGGGGGGAGATGATGTGGGGTGGCCTTCGGACACCTCCGCCTCAAGACCGCCAAGTCCCCCACAAGGGCCAATGACAAGAGCTCGAGCTAAAGCCCTCCATGATAAGATGAATTTGCTCCTAAACACACTTGATCTTGAACATACGGTGAATGGTTCGCTACCTCATGGCAACATTATTTGTGTAGTCCGTTACGAACCACATGGAGAGACGACCAAGGACGAGGAACACGAAGAGGAAGCATGGAAACGCCGGAAGAAGAAGTCGGAGCAAGCGACGGACCGGCTAAAGCCGGCCCTGACACCGGCTATAGCCGACCACCGACTTTAGCCGGCCCCAACACCGGCTATAGCCGGCCAGACCGGCTAAAGCCGGACTTAACACCGGCTAAAGCCGGCCTGGCCGAGTCAACGCGTCTTTGGCCTTGAAGCCACCCTTGTAATCTTTCCTAAATTACCAAGTTGTCCCCAGGACGTGGCTGCCTATTTATATGGCTCTCTCTTCCCCTTTCTAGCTTAGATAAGACTTAAGATAAGACATGGCTTCATGCCCTTTCCCTTAGGAAACTTGCTACTAGATCTCAAATCTAGAGTAAACCATCATCCCTCTTTGTTTGGGGTCTCTTCTATTTGGGGAATTCTACCTTATAGTGGATCTCTTGCATACTTTTGTGTATAATTCTATCCATTGATTCGGTCTCTTTTCCAAGTGGAATTCTACTCCTAGCAAATCAATCTCTCACAAGGAATTCTACTCTTAGAGTCTCTTCCTTGTGATTCTATTGAGTTGTGAATCGGGCCAACGAGGACAACCGGTGTGTATCTTGTATGTGTGTGTTTGCCTTCGATTTGTGTGTCATGTTCATCGTATTTATCGTGTTCTTCGTGTTCATCCTTATTTTCTGCCACAAATCTCGTGAATCCGTGAAGATCGGGTCACACCCAAGAGGTCACCCCTCATCACCTTCTCTTCAGGTGGGTCCCAGTCCGGAAGAGCCTGGGTTCCTATGTCGTACTCGTGCTCTTCCCACTTGCTGTCTCCGGCGGCATGACAACCAGATGAAGGGGAAATCGGGCTCGACCAGGAGCACGACGCAGTCGGCAGCGGTTGGCTTGCTGGAGAGCACGCAGGTGCAATCTACGAGCAGGTCGTCTTCGGCCTCGAGTCCCAAGGGCGGGAGGTCGATCTTGCAGTCGCTCTGCGGACTCCAGAGGAAGGTTACCAGGGTAGTAGGGTCACGGGCCAACATGAAGCCGTGCGTGGCAGGGCAGATGGTCATCTTCTCCAACTGCCCGATGTCTGCGCCGGCGATGGGTTTCTTCGCCGAAGGGCTGAACAGAGACGTAGATCGATCCACCACGGTGTGGAAGGCGAGGCAGGGCAGCGGCAGCGGCATCGGACTCGTCGACATCTGAATCTTCAGATGTACTGTATCTGCTCGGTGTGCTTTCTGCGGCGGAGCAGGGCAGATTAAATAGACGAATCAAGAATCGGTACCTGAGAAGAAGCTGGGCACAAATCAGGATCGATATGGAAGTCGGAATCGGAGATGGATCTGCGATTGAACCCAGGGAAAAACTTACAATTCAGGTCGGTCGCGTGAATTCTTGTCGCCTTCGGAGCTAACTTATTTTTTTCCACGAAAGCCTGGTCAATTTGGTCGATGGGCTTTGTAATGATATCCATATGCGTATTTCTATGGGCTCAAAACAATACGCATCCACTCGCTAGGGAGCTCTCCATATTTGATGCTGCACATTTTTTAGAATAATAATAACAGGGATCAATCCCCGGTTCCATTTCCAAAGAAAACGAAACCACAGCAAAATCCGAGCCAAGAATCTCGGAAACTACTCAAAACAAAAACGCTAAGCCAGATGTGTCATACTCGACGAAACCATCTGACAGGGAATTACAGCAAGCTAAACAAGTTTTTGTCCCGCAGTCTGAAGTAATGTGCATTTGCTTGCAACAGAAATAGTCATCTCCAATTATAACTCAAACCTTCGACTTGTTAACATCTCTATAAATACCACGGATCCATAATAAAGCTAAAATTATCTTTGATTCTCAAAGTGCTTTCGACAATTAGGTGTTGGATCTTATATATTTACACTGGGGCAGCAACTTGTCGGCTACCATCTGACGACTGAACAGTAACAGCAATTTGAGAATAGCAACTGGTAGGCTACCATCCAGTGTTATCAGATTTTGTCAGAGAAACTAGCAATTTGAGAAACTGTGCTCTCGAGGCACGACAAGTATGTCGCAAACCTGTCCTTGATGTCTGTGTCGGTTTTGTCGAGGGCGCTTCGCATGACCTTGAGACCGTTCTGTAGCAGTGCCATCCCTTCACCTATTCCATCTGGTATCTTCCTCTTCTTCATGTTGACATCCTTTGAAACCACACCTTTTTTCTCGGGCTCTGGAGATAATGGAGTTTCACAAGTTGTTTCAATCAGTTTCTTCAGCACTCTGCCCTCTGACAATAGGAACCGGATCTGCTCTTCAGACCATTTATCGTCCCCACGTAAGGTGGCCTCTTTCTGAAGAAAAGCTTTCAGCTCCGACATGAATCCGTTCTCGTCAATGTCCACCCCTGTGTTTGCATTATATGAAAGGGCAGCATCTCCAGGAACGAATCTCCAGAGCTGCGTAAAAGATGTACGGGCGGCAAAATACCCAAAGGAGGCCATTGCAATATGAATGAGTGCCCAGTGTCGTTCCCTCACCAAAAGATGGTATAAATCTGGCATTGCTGAACAGAGTGCATTAGCGTCATCTTCAGTAGAGTTCAAGTGACCAAGCATTGACATAAAGGTAGCTAGAGATGGTTTGCACTGAGATAGCGCTGCCTTTGAATTATCAGAACTACGCATGAACAGGTTGTGCAATTCTAGAGTTAGCTTCTCCATCTGATTGAATGCACAGAGATGCCTCACTTTTGAGATAATATCCAATATGGAACTAATGTGCTGGGCGAGGTGGTCCTTACTGCTGTCAGGTGCAGTCCTATACAGACTAATGAGCGACATGCTGAACTTTAACATAGTTGTAATACTCTTCCCATCTATGGCTTTATAGTCCTTTATTTCGCTGCACAAAATGAAAGAGCATAAGCAGCATTCTGGCATCAGACTTGGTAATACTACGAGATTTGGGACTTACCATCGCTGCAATGCAGAGGCCAGTGCATGTACAGGAAGACCTATTACACCCGAACTAGAAGTTGGCAAATCAATTGCACCGGGATTCTTCAAGTAGCTCTGTAGATACCCGGCAAAAGAAGTGAACAATTTGTTTACAGCATGCGCCTTTACACCAGCCGATAATGAATCAAAAGGAAATCCTTCCATCAACAATGCTAAATGCAGGACTGATGACTCGGAAGAGTTCTGATCATTCAGCAAGCAGGTATAAATTTGATCAATAGTTGCACATGATGCATAGCTCAAGATGACACAGGATGCATGTGCAACCTTCCGCAAAGCACTGAGAGGTGCAAGAACTTTCTCTGGTGATGCTATAGTCTTTAACAGAAGAAATAGTTGGTTAATTAAATAACTTGAAGTTTCATTGTCAGCATGGCGCACAAAGAAACACCATAGCTCTGTTAGAATTTCCAAGCAAAGGAAATGGGGGTGGAAAAGGCTCTCAAGTAGGAAGGCTTCCAACTCATTCCAAGCAACAGTTGAAGCAGCAGCAGCAATCATATAAGTCTTCAAGGCTTGTATGACAAAAGTATATACAGGTTGCCACACAACAACAGGAGGATGGTCAGCACCATAGAATGTAGGAATTTGGCAGCCAAGGACAAATGAGTATACATCTTCTGATGTTAAGATATTAAGAAGAGCCGGTAGCTTTTTAGATAATTCAATGACCACCTCTTCTTTCAAGTCTGGGGAAATATTGAGTAAGTGCAAAAACACAATAAATTCAGCAGGTAAAAGTGCTCGGTTTCTATTATCACCATCAGGGTCCACTGAGAAAATGCAACCTAGTGAAGCCAAATTCATCTCTTTCTGACCATCCTGCCCCATTTGAGTTGGATTATCAGCTTCGTTTTCTAAAAGGTACTGCACAAGCTGGCATTTTGACTCTAGTCTTACTTCTGATGACTTCATAAGTGTGTCTAGTAAAAGAAAGGAACTAGGCTCCAATAATTCAACAAGTGCTTCATTTGCTGCTTTCAACAGGGGATCTTTGTTGAATAAAATGCTTGAGGATGATATCACCAATGTACACCTGATTATGCCCCTGTATATAGTCAATGCTTCTGCAGGGTATATAGTACAAATTCTTACAGCATTTATTAAGAAGAATTTGATTGGTAAGAATGCCCTTCTAGCTTCAGAGATACCAATGACTTCTTGTAATGACATGCACCATGTATCCGCAGCAACCCTCAGAGATTCGATGACAAGCGAGATAAGGGTTGAAATGATATCACTGACACTTAATTTTACTTCTATCAATCCTTTGCCAAGTTGCAGTAAGGAAACTACACCCTTCCATGATACATTCAATAAAGCCACCTGGCTTCCACCACTGGATGCTGCATATGTTCCTATTTTACTCAAGGTCTGAATAGTGCATGTGGTAATCCTGGTCACATTGCTGGTAAAATCTGGTACTTCATGTTCCACAGTTGCCTCTTCTCCAAGCATGGGCATTTTGCAGATATCTGACTTTGCAGACTCACAGTATGCTCTGCACAGTTTAATAGTTTCATCCAGAAAAACAGGTGCAGCCTTAGCAACATGTGCTGCAGCTCCATGAATTGTCTGTCAACAGATATCTATCAGAGAGCATTTAAGATGCTGTTGCAATATTAACATTTCAATATGGTACCACTGCGTATGAGCCAGAAAGAAACGAAAGGATGTGGTTCCAGTACTTCCACAAGATAGCCCACTTGAAGGTAGCTAAACAACGTATAGGTAGTCTGTGTATGGAAAGGTTTTATCTGTGATATCGTGTGAGAGATGTCATAGCTAAGGAAGCTTAGATATAAAAATATTTAGAGGAAATAAAATCAAATGGGTTGATTATAACACGGAAAGTGGTTTAGTTCTCAGAAAACGTAGCTTTCTCCAATGCAGCTTAAATAAAGCTCTTCCCATTGCCCATGCTAATTAAGCCAGTTAATGCAATGATTACAGAAGAAACAGCTTGTTACCTTGTTGACTATTGAACTTTCCGTCAGTGTTAGCAATTCCGAAATAAAATCACCGGTAGTATGCACCACATCATCAGTAGTGCATTTTGCCGCCATCGGAAGGAGCTTGATAGAGATATTTAAGGTCAGTGAAATTATCTGCAGTAAAGAAGTTGAGTTTTTATCAGAATTATTTAGAGAGAACCTCTACCATGTGAATTAAGGAAGAAATGGCACTCCAGATGAAAAGGCATTGGATACAAAATTAAAATAAACATCTTAGTGGAGAATGTGACATTATTATACTGCATCTTGCCTGTAACTGAACATAAAGTGTCTGCCTTGAAAGGATTCATATGCATTTTCTTTGTCCTATATCTAGCTTCATGTCTCCATACAATAAGATTGCCCATAATTTATGCAAGATGTACTTTGTAGGTCCCAAACTCCCATTGACAGCTATACAGAACAAGGTGAAGTCACACGTAACGCAGGATTCATGGTTTAGAACTTTGAATACTTTAGGCCATACGATATCTGGAGGCGGAGACGCCTTAACAATGCAGCAAGCTGAACAAACTTAAAGGTGTAGTTCCCAGAACCTCTAGGCATAAACTGTTGTGCTCTTCCTCGTGAACCGCTTCAGATTCATCGATAGATTCGACGAACCATACGAGATGCTTCCCACACCATGAGCTGGCCTGGTACATAGTTCATTGATTCAGGAAGATAGTGGATACACAGCTATGGTTGGCATATGAAGTGAAGCATAACTGCATCTGAGATAAGAAGCAAAAAGTACCTTTGCACCGAGAGTAAGAAATTGACGCAGACAGGCGGTTGTATCTGACTCAGTACATTTCAGAGCAACCTGCAGAACTGACTTGTGTAGCATGCAGTGTGACACACCTGAACATGTGGACTCATCCCAAGATACCTAAAATGCCGTTAAGGGAACATACACGGTGACAGTATCAGGAAGCAAACTGAATCAGTAACTTGTTCGAAA
Source organism: Dactylis glomerata (assembly GCA_007115705.1). Classification (NCBI taxonomy): domain Eukaryota; kingdom Viridiplantae; phylum Streptophyta; class Magnoliopsida; order Poales; family Poaceae; genus Dactylis; species Dactylis glomerata. The sequence continues at coordinate 1,074,394 of QXEO01001330.1, read as the reverse complement.
TGGAAAGATATTCTGTGATGTATCAGATCAGTAAGTAAGTAACAGGGGGGCAAAATAAGATATCAGGAAGGAAAAAAAGGATACAACAAGGCTTTCAAGTATTAGGCCCAGATCATCTGCAGAAAACTGGGAGGAACCCTCGAGTTGGTTGATAAGGGCAATTCTGTTCTCCAAAACCTGTTGAGATTAGTAGAAAGTTAGCGCATAGCATTTGATTCCATGACATGTCCACGGAAATTTCGCCTCTAATCGCCGTGTTCAAACAATACAGTCCGTAGAATCAGATGAATATAAATCGCTAGCTATAATCACACCAATCGAGCAGGGCGACCCCCAACACAAACATGAAGCACCACGGGTGCCAAATCCCACCTAGGAACGCCCGCTTCCATAACTCCAACTAGCAATCCAAATCAAATCTCGCAGTCGTGCGCGCGTAGCGAGCCAGAGCGCAGCCGCAGGGCCTCGAACCAAACTAGCTTAACCCTAGAGTGGGGCGTGGAAATGGACGGCACCGCGACCGCGAGGTCGATGAAGGGACCCGAGGCCAAGGGGATGAGAGAGACGACGCACCTCCGAGGTTTTTATGGCTTCGAGGAGGGGCACCAGCTCGCTTGTTCCCCTCTCCTCCGCGCCGCCGCCGCCGCCGCCTCCATCGCCGTCGATTTCCATTCCTCTCTCTCTCTCTCTCTTCCCTCCCGGCGCGTGCTGGCTTTCCTTTTCCCGCCTCTGTCTTTGTTGGGCCGCTGTTACACTCGAGCACACGAGTTCGCTCATTCCTCTGGGCTTTCTTGGGCCGTTTACCAGCTGCACTGATGTACAAATTCGGCCCGGTAACAAGGCTACATGCGGATGACTCAATGAATTCGAAGGGGCAAACCCCTATTTGACGCCTTTAGCGTCGGTTACCAGCCAACGCGTAGGTGCTATATCGCTAATCCCGTGAGTTGGGCCGCCCCATGTTCATTTTTTTTGCATCGCTAGTTACCAGTTGCATACCAGCAAACGTGAGTTATGTGCTGCAACTTTTTTTAGGCTTAGTCCGTACGTGCTGCGTTTTAATTTCAACAAATTTAAGTTCTAAACAAATTTGAATTTGAACAAATTTCAAATTTGCACAAATTCGAATTTGAACAAATTTTAAATTGAACAGATTTTAAATTGAAGAAATTTGAATTTGAATATATTTTCGAATTTGCATAGGTTTCAAATTGAATAGATTTAAATTTGAACAATTTTAAATTAGAACATTTTTATTTTTGAACAATTTTAAATCAGAACATTTTAAAATCTGAATTTTTTTAATTTGAACAATTTTAAATTGGAACAATTTTAAATCGGAACAATTTTAAATCGAAACAATTTTAAATCGGAACAATTTTAAAATTTAAATTTTAACATTTCCAAAATTGAATAAAATTAAATTTGAACCACTTTCGAATTTAAACAAAAAAAGTAAAATAGGAGAAAGCTTAGCACTGCATACGAGAGACATCGATTGAACTGCTTAATGGGCCAGCCCACCCGGAATCCGCCTTCAGGCGTTGCTCGGTAACAAGCGCTAAGAGCGCTGAATAGGAGCCATTCGAAGGTCCTGTAGCCGAACTTCATTAAGGAGAACAAGTACTCCCCTTCAATCAAAAATAAGTGTCAGTGATTGAGATAGCCGAAAGACAAAGCTTAAGACATAGATATAAAGCAAAGCCCTAAGCAGGAGTTTTAGCCTAAACCACCAACACACGCATGCGCCCTCTAACTTCTAAAAAGCAACAATACATCCAGCAGCTCTCCAGGCTCAATGTTTTAGCCTAAACCACCAACACATGCATGCGCCCTCTAACCTCTAAAAAGCAACAAAACATATCTATACAGGACGGCCCCCCACCCTCCCACCCCACTGGCGACTCCCTAGGCGATCCCCGGCGAACCCATCAACCCACGGCGATCCCCGGTGATCCTTCGTTGTCATGGATCCTCAACGCCTCTCATCCTCCTTGGACTTCTCCCCTGGGCTGGATCTTGCCCGTAAGGTTAGATCTACATTCTCCACCCCGATCTCCCCTTCTCCTGATTCAGAGGGTTTCCACCTTGTTGTGTCCTTTGGACGTGCCATCTTTAAACTTGATCTAGATCTTGTGGGCATTGCTATTCAATCTTGCCATGGGGGCAATGGTGATGAGCTACGCATCTCACATATTAGAGATCGTTCATTCAAATTTTCTGTGGTTTCTAAGGCTGTTGGATTTATGATCTACAACCTCAGATCATTTGCATGCAAATCTTTCCAATGTTTTTTCCACCTTTGGGGATCTCGCGCTCCCAATTGGCAGCGGGAATTCAATGATTGGTGCAATGAGCAATCTAGGGACTGGCAGGTTGTTTCTCATCGCAAAACTCCGCTCACCGGAGCTAATGCCGTCCCGGTGGCCGCCGGTAGATCCTATGCTGATGTGGCACGTGATCAGCGTTGCGATCCGATTTCTTTGGATCTCATGCATGACTCCCGCTCTCCACTCAATTCAAACGGCTGGGCTCCTGTTGAACGTAACGTCCCTTCCCCGTCGAGGCCCACTCTGATCCTTCGAGCACCCGATGCCCCCACCACTGACCCCGGGATGGGCCGCCCACCTTGCTCTCGCTGTTTAGCCCATGGGCACGCACGATCGGCCTGTGTCTCTAAGGTCCGCTGCTTGGCCTGCTACCGTTACGGACACATTAAACGCAACTGCCTAGCCCAACGACCCAAGACAATGATTTTTCGCATTAAAAGAAAACCTCCTGAAATTACTCCCCCTGCTTCGGACCTTGTCGTTCCATCTTCTGCTGCAGAGCCCTCCTCTGCCCCAACTCCAACTCCATCACCGCACCAGCCGCCATCCTCCTGTCACTCCAATCTCCCCCCATTACCTATGGCGAACTACCCCTGTGACCCTCGGCTGCACCTCCCACCTGGGACGGATTTCATCCCACCATGCGCTCATCGCCGCCGACGAGGGTTTCATGTCTTCAGTGGAGCCCCGCTCCTCAACTACGACGATTGGGCCAATATCGTCTTGGAACCACCGACTGATCCGGAGCAGTTCAACGGCGATGCCGCTCTGATTCGAAGCTTCCTCAATGACCAAGGTTACCATGTGCATCAGTTGACACGATCTGGTATGGGTGCTGCTCTCGTTCAGTTCTCTGATGTGGTCTCCAGGGATACGGCTATTGATCGTAGTCCCTTTTTTGTTGGTGAGAGTATCCTACGAGTTATTCCACAGAATCATAGCCTGAACCATCGTAACTGCACTTTCACACATGATGTTTGGCTTATGATGATGAATTTTCCTCTGGAAGCATGGCATGTGGAAAAGATTAGGGAATCTGTCAGTGAGTTTGGAAAATTCATAGTCTGGAACAGAGATGCATCAAACAGGGCTAGGATTCTTGTCAAGATTAGAGTGCCTGATATGCTTGAAATACCAATTAGTCATGTTCTCTGTGACAATACTAATGACAGTGGGCATGGCCACTCATGGACAATTGTTAATTATATCCTGCAAGCTAATTTAATCGATGGTCTGGGGGGTGATGATGATCCTCTTCCTCCTAATGGTGGAAACCCACATCCCCTGCCCAATCTGCCTTTTGCAGGTATCTGGGATGATGCTGACTTTGTTCAGAATATGATGCATGAAAATGTTGCACCTCCACATATTCCTGCTGCACCAGATCATGGCCATGTTGCACCTGCTGCACCTGCTGAAGAGAACAATATTCCAGATGTGAACACCCCTCCTCAACACTCCCCAGGTAACCATCATCTGATGGAGAATATTCAACCTGCTGTTGAGGCCATGGAAGCTTTTGATGCTATGCACAAGACCATTGGCAATCTGATGGAGGATTTTCATGATATTCCTGCTATACTTGAGCTTCTGGAAAAATCATCTGTTGATGGTGCTGGTTTTAAACTCCTTGATGTTGTGGATGGAGATATGCATGAAAAGAAGGCTATCATCACTATTTACACCTCAACTGAACTTGAACCTCATCAGTCCAAATGCTTTATCACTGAAATTGAGGATGATACCAGCTCTCTCTCTGATGCCTCCTATAACCCAATTGATGATCATGAGGAATCTGATGCAATGATGTCTGAAGAAGATCCATTTGTCCATATGACAACACCAGCTCCTGCAAATAAAAAATAGAAGAAAATTGCTAAAGATGTCACTGAAGTTAGGCGTAGTACCAGAATTGCAAAGATATGTGATGGTTTCAAAGACAAGGCCGCTGCTGACCATGCCAAGGCCAGCATGAACCAGGCAGAGATTGGATCTGATTTTGGGAAAATAAACAAGAAAAAGAAGAAGGCCCAGGTGTCTGAGAAGAGCAACAAGACCACCTTCTCTGCATCTGTGATTGACACCTCTGCTCCACCTCCACCTGAGCTCTCCATTGACAATGTTTAGGCCATTGGAGTTGGCCAATGCAGGATATCTCCTGAGGAGTTATATGCTAATAACCTCAATGCTACCAGTGGCTGATGGATCAGTCAGAGAATACATATCTCTCAGCCGGCTAGGCCAGGCTTTCTAGCTTTATTTTGTTTATTTCAGTACCTAAAAACATATTTGGTTATGTAATAATTCCCAGAGACCTATACTGGCCTATGCTACCGGTTGATGGCGCCAGAAAATAAGCTGATGACATGTGGTTGACGTGGGAGCAGACGGTCCTTGTGCGTGGTGGATAACCAGCCCGTTGGGAACCCCAAGAGGAAGGTATGATGAGTATAGCAGCTAGTCTTCCCTCAGTTAAGAAACCAAGGTTTAATATCGATCAGGAGAGGAGAGACAAACGACTTAAGGTGATGCGGAACCTGCACACACACAAACAAATACTTTATTCCCAACTTGCAATGAGGTTGTCAATCTCACCGGTTTGCTTGAAACAAAGGTTATGAGCGTATCGAGTGGAAAACAATATAGTATGCGAGTAAAGTAAACAGTACGAGTAAAGTAAACAGGTGATAGCAATATGATGGAAATAGGACCGGGGTCCACAGTTCACTAGTGGTGTCTCTCCATAGATAAAATAACACATGCTGGGTAAACAAATTACAGTTGGGCAATTGATAGAATAAAGATAACGTGATATGTCAAGAAGATCACTATGAGATTTACTCTGGGCATTACAACAAAATACATAGACCGCCATCCAACTGCATCTATGACTAATAATCCACTCCCGGGGATATCAATCCGAACACCCTAGTAGTATTAAGTTGCGAACAACAGATAATTGCATTAAGCAAAGTGTGTAATGTAAACAAAGCATATGCCCTTGAGCATATGAATGTTGTTTTCTCTCTAGTAGCAACAGCACATCTACCACCTTAGAAGTTTCTGTCACTCCCCCAGGTGAAATAGAGGCATGAACCCACTATCGAGCATAAATACCCCCTCTTGGAGTCACTAGCAACTACTCGGCCAAGATAATATTCAGTACAGCAACTTAATCATAAACACCAATATTCATCGGATCCCAACAAACCAAACATGTAGAATTACATAACGGTGATCTCAATCATGTAGGGCAGCTCATGAGATCTAAACATGAAGCACATGATGGAGAAGACAACCATCTAGCTACTGCTATGGACCCATAGTCCAAGGTAGACTACTCACTCATCGCTCCGGAGGCAAGCATGGCGATGAAGAAGACCTCCGGTGGCGATTCCCCTCTCCGGCAGGGTGCCGGGAAGAGCTTCTGGACCCTCCCGATCTTCGGGTCGACGGTGGCGGCGGATCGCGATGTGTTCTGGAAATCTGATCAGGTACTTAGGTTTTTTCCATTGGGGGGTCTTTATAGGCGAAGGGGCGTCGTCAGAGGAGGAGCCAGGCGCCCTCACGCGGGGCCTGCGTGGCCAGGGGCCTGGCCGCGCCGCCCCTGCATGTGGGGCCCTGGTGGCCCCCCTCCGACTCTCCTTCAGATCTCTGGAAGCTTCCGGGAAAAATAAGACTTCAGGAACTTGTTTCGTCCAATTTCGAGAATATTTCCTGTGTATCACTTCTGAAACACAAAAACAGCAGAAAACAGGAAACTGGCACTGTGGCAACTCATTAATAGGTTAGTTCCGGAAAATGCATAAAAGTGCCACTAAGTGTAACGAAACAATAGGCAAATGGTGTAAAAACAAGCATGGAGCATCAAAAATTATAGATACGTTGGAGACGTATCAAGCATCCCCAAGCTTAACTCCTGCTCGTCCTCGAGTAGGTAAGTAATAACAAAAGAATAATTTTTGAGGTGACATGCACCTACACAATCTTGATCATATATGTAAGCATTGGTGAGCTGGGATCATAAGAACTTAAAACATGGGCATGAAGATATAATCATGACAACAAGAACTTAGCAACCATGTTGTAAACATACAAATGAACACAAACAAAAGATCATGAAAATGAAACAATGAAAGTTAAATGTGTGTTCAAATCATAAGGAAAAACATACAAATGGTTTTCAGCTTGTCCTTCAAAGAGAGCAAAACATAAATGCATAGGACACCTTCAAGTTTAAGAGGGCGACTAGATACAAATAATTTAAGAACAAGTGAAACCAACAATATGAATCAATCAATGAACTTTGGGACAATGCATATCACACTAAGAATGACAACTATGCTCTCTTAATGGTGCATAAAGAAATAAGGTGGTGACTCAACATAAAAGTAAAAGAAAGGCCCTTCGCAGAGGGAAGCAGTGATTGCAAGTTTTATAACCTTCAAAAATTATGATACTTACCGGCTTTGAGCTCTCATTGCCCCCATCATAAGCATCTTGAATGGTTAAAGTTAATGCGAGAACAATTATGATGCATATGCTTGACAAATCATAAGTTGAAAACCTCGTGCCCCGTGAATACGAGTACCAAACCTCATGCTACTTTACTTAGAGTCCCAAGCAAGGCTCTTGTCATTGTAAGTATATGCATATCATTGAGAACCTCCAATGGGGTACCTCCGTGCCCGATGACATGGAACAATCCCACACCAAAATGACAGGACAAGCAGACAATGAACACCTCGACATCTCTTTTATTTGCCTTTTGTTTAGCTTTTTATTGTGAGATGCGTCGTCGAATGTTCACCATGGGTATGCTGCAAATTTCCACAATGAATTATGCATGGCTTAGATTGGCGGCCCGGCGTTTCCCTAACACATATACAAACTCCATGATCCCCACAAGATTCCCAATTCATTTCATACCGCGGGCATCCATAGACAAAAGATCACGATATCAACTCAAATAAGAAGTGCAATGTTGAAAGCTTGCCCCATGACAGCATGGATGGGCTAGAATCCAACTTACAACTTGCAAGCATAACAACTCAACATAAGAGACCACAATGTCAAATTTTTAAGAACAGGAAAAAGTAAAGTGTGCCTTCCGGTTCATGAGAGCTTTACTAACCGAATTTCGCATAACACTGGTAAGAGTTTAATTTGAAGAGAAAATAAAAGCAAGTCAAATTTACTTGGAATAGCAAATTGCTAGTAGCTATGTATGGTGGACACTTTGGAAAACTTTGGCTTTTAGGAGTTGGATGCACGAGTAGAGCTCATACTCAGTACAAGGCGAGGGCTAGCAAAAGACTGGGAGCGACCAACTAAGAGAGCAATAATGGCCATAATCATGCAAAGCGACAAAGCGACATTAAAAGAAGCATAAGATGGCATCAAAAGTCAAAAACTAAATGATCATGAAGGCTATTGGCGACTTTGTAAGAGTCTAACATGTGTGAGCATGCACCAAGTCAACCCAAATAAAGCATCAAGGAGAAAACCAAAATAATGCTTCCATACAATAAAAACAACGCATGATTTTTTCAAAGGCTCATTAAGCAATCTCAGTTATTTGAGACAAGTCATGCTACAACAAAACCACTAAGCATACTATCAAAAAGACATCAAGCATGACATGAAAAAGCCTAAGCCGCAGTCTACACAAGCTCCTTCTTGTACCACTATTTTGCACAAAGCTTTTTCTCTTTTCCAACACCATTTGAAATTTTTATAAACACCTCTTTTGATGAAAACCAATAAAGATCAGAGGCAAAAATACACCTTGATGAAAAGATATGACAAGGTCTGACTGCAAATCAAGGCGAAAACAAAAACCAAAAGCAGTAGCAGAAAAAGAAGAACACATGATTTTTAATAAGAGTGAAAACTAGAGCGTTCTTGGCAAATGAAAACGAGTACATCTCCTCCAAAGAAAATTTGTTGGGGTCCAACCATTTATTGCAGCAAACAAACAAACTAAACCAAGTAAGAAAACTAAAACAACTGACGCTCCAAGAAAAACACATAGTGCATGAAGCAATAAAAATATAGTGTTTTGAAAGGTGACCTGATTTTTGCCGATGAAGAAGGGGTGCCTCGGGGGCATCCCCAAGCTTTGATGCTTGTACTTCTTGGATATTTCTTGGGGTGATGCATGGGCATCCCCAAGCTTGAGATTTTGTCCATTCTTCAACTCATCTCATCATTCTCCAATCCCTACACTTGAAAACTTCCTTCATACAAAACTAAACACAATTCTATTAGCAACATTAGTGTAAGCATAACATATAATCAACCTCTATTTTCTTCAGGTTTCAACTCAAAACCACCACATATATAGCAAATACTACTGTAGCAACCTCCCCAAAAGTTCCGTGATCAAAAGAACTCAAAAGAAAGTGATAAAGTGGCAAACACAAATATTGGCAGAAATTTGTCAAAACTGAACAGCTGACAAAGGTCAAATTTTTGAGGGATTTTCTGTTGCTCAAATCAAAAAGTGTTCGACTAACAAAAGTTTGGATATAACCTGGGGCATATGCACAAGAAATTTCAGGTCCAAAAGATAAACAGAGAATTTATACGAATTTTTACGGTGCAGCACCGAAAACAGTTTCAGAACAGCAACATCCCCAAATCTTTACCTCACTCAAATTAGAGGCTTCTCTTGGCACAAAAACAAAATAAACAAGATAAGGAGCGGTCATTACAGTAGTAATGACTTCCAAGACTCAAATAAAAGAAAAAGTACTAAAAAGAAAACATTGGGTTATCTCCCAAGAGTGCTTTTCTTTAATGCCTTTGAGCTAGGCGCAGAAAATTGCGAATCAAGTAACTTCAGGTGATGAAGCATCAAGCTCATAATTTGCTCTAAGAATAGAGTCAAAAAGTAATTTCTTCCTTTTCCTAGGGAAGTGTTCCATACCTTTCCTTAGTGGGAATTGATATTTGATGGTGCCTTCCCTCATATCAATGATAGCACCTACAGTTCGAAGAAAAGGTCTTCCCAAAATAATAGGACATGAAGCATGGCATTCAACGTCCATAACAAGAAAATCAATGGGAACAAGGTTATTGTTAACCACAATAAGAACATCATTAATTCTTCCCAAAGGTTTCTTCTTAGCAACATCAGCAATAGGAACATCAAAATAATATTTTTCAAGCGGTGGTAAATCAAGCATGTCATAAATCTTTCTAGGCATGATAGAAATACTAGCACCTAGATAACATAAAGCATGGCAATCATAACCATTAACATGCATATCAATGATGGGTTCCCAACCATCTTCTAACTTCTTGGGAACAGAGGCTTTTTGCTTCAACTTTTCATCCCTAATCTTTATGAGAGCATTGGTAATATGCTTAGTAAAAGCAATATTTAAAGAATTAGCATTGGGAGTCAAAGCAAGCTTTTGCAAGAACAAAATTACTTCAGATATATTGCAGCCATCAACATCAAAATCATTAAAAGAAATAGAGCTATCATCTCCTACACTCCGAAAAATTTCAGCACTCTTTTGAGAAAAAGTTTTGGCAGTTTTAGGCTTTTTAACACAAGGAGTGGGAGTTTTCTCTACACCAATCAAAGTAAGAGGATTGCTACCAGTAGGAGCAACATCATTAGAGGTAGTAATGGTGCATACCTTCATCTCTCTAGCCATCTCATCTTCTCTTTCCCACCTGGCATGCAATTCCGCTAACAATCTAATATTTTCATCAATTCCAACTTGAATAGCATTAGCGGTAGCAAAAACATTGCTCTCTTTCACATCATTAGGAAACACTTTTAATTTCAGAAGTTCAACATCATGAGCAAGGCTATCAACTTTAGAAGTAAGAATATCAATTTTGCCTAACTTTTCCTCAACAGACTTGTTAAAAGCAGTTTGCTTACCGATGAAGTCCTTGAGCATTACCTCAAGCTCGGAGGGCGCGGCCCTAGTGTTGTTGTAGGAATTACCATAAGAGTTACCATAACCATTACCATTGGTAGAAGGATACGGCCTATAATTGTTACTAGCAAAATTGTTCCTATAAGCATTGTTGTTAAAATTATTGTTTCTAATGAAATTCACATCAACATGCTCTTCTTGAGCAACCAGAGAGGCCAAAGGAACATTATTTGGATCAACATGAATCCTATCATTAGCAAGCATAGCCATAATGGTATCAATCTTATCATTCAAGGAAGAGGTTTCCTCAACAGAATTTACCTTCTTACCTTGTGGAGCTCTCTCGGTGTGCCATTCAGAATAATTTACCATTATGTTGTCGAGTAGCTTTGATGCGGCGCCCAAGGTAAGGGACTAAAAAGTGCCTCCAGCAGCTGAATCAAGTAGGTTCCTTGAAGAAAAATTCAGTCTTGCATAAAAAGTTTGGATAATCATCCAAGTAGTCAGTCCATGAGTGGGGCAATTCTTTATCATAGATTTCATTCTTTCCCAAGCTTGAGCAACATGTTCATTATCAAACTGAGTAAACTTCATAATATTGCTATGCAAGGATATAATCTTAGCAGGAGGATAGTATCTACCAATAAAAGCATCCTTACACTTAGCCCATGAATCAATACTATTTTTAGTCAAAGACAGCAACCAATCTTTAGCCTTTCCTCTCAAAGAAAAAGGAAACAACTTGAGCTTAATAATATCACTATCAACATCCTTATAATTTTGCATCTCACATAGCTCAACAAAATTGTTGAGATGAGCTGCAGCATCTTCAGTACTAGCACCAGAGAATTGCTCTTTCATAACAAGGTTCAATAAAGCAGGCTTAATCTCATAAAAGTTTGCAGCAGTAGCAGGTGGTGCAATAGGAGTGCAGATAAAATCACTATTGTTTGTGCTAGTAAAGTCACACAAGTTGGTGTTTTCAGGATTGGCCATTTCAGCAAAACGAAAGTAAACAAGTAAAAACAACTACCAAGGATTCTAAATTATTTTTTTGGTTTTTGATAGAAAATGATGCAGGTAAAATAAAATAAAGTAAAGCAAAATAATAACAAAGTAAAGGATGTGTGTGCGAAAAACTCCCCTCGCAGAAGTCTTCTCTTCCTCCACGGCAACGGCGCTAGAAAATTAGCTGCTACCGGTTGATGGCGCCAGAAAATAAGCTGATGACGTGTGGTTGACGTGGGAGCAGACGGTCCTTGTGCGTGGTGGATAACCAGCCCGTTGGGAACCCCAAGAGGAAGGTATGATGAGTATAGCAGCTAGTCTTCCCTCAGTTAAGAAACCAAGGTTTAATATCGATCAGGAGAGGAGAGACAAACGACTGAAGGTGATGCGGAACCTGCACACACACAAACAAATACTTTGTTCCCAACTTGCGATGAGGTTGTCAATCTCACCGGTTTGCTTGAAACAAATGTTATGAGCGTATCGAGTGGAAAACAATATAGTATGCGAGTAAAGTAAATAGTACGAGTAAAGTAAACAGGTGATAACAATATGATGGAAATAGGACCGGGGTCCACAGTTCACTAGTGGTGTCTCTCCATAGATAAAATAACACATGCTGGGTAAATAAATTACAGTTGGGCAATTGATAGAATAAAGATAACGTGATATGTCAAGAAGATCACTATGAGATTTACTCTGGGCATTACAACAAAATACATAGACCGCCATCCAACTGCATCTATGACTAATAATCCACTCCCGGGGATATCAATCCGAACACCCCAGTAGTATTAAGTTGTGAACAATAGATAATTGCATTAAGCAAAGTGTGTAATGTAAACAAAGCATATGCCCTTGAGCATATGAATATTGTTTTCTCCCTAGTAGCAACAGCACATCTACCACCTTAGAGGTTTCTGTCACTCCCCCAGGTGAAATAGAGGCATGAACCCACTATCGAGCATAAATACCCCCTCTTGGAGTCACTAGCAACTACTCGGCCAAGATAGCTACTAACAACGGAGAGCATGCAAGATCATAAATAACATAGAGATAACAAAAGATAATATTCAGTACAGCAACTTAATCATAAACACCAATATTCATCAGATCCCAACAAACCAAACATGTAGAATTACATAACGGTGATCTCAATCATGTAGGGCAGCTCATGAGATCTAAACATGAAGCACATGGTGGAGAAGACAACCATCTTGCTACTGCTATGGACCCATAGTCCAAGGTAGACTACTCACTCATCGCTCCGGAGGCAAGCATGGCGATGAAGAAGACCTCCGGTGGCGATTCCCCTCTTCGGCAGGGTGCCGGGAAGAGCTTCTGGACCCTCCCGATCTTCGGGTCGACGGTGGCGGTGGATTGTGATGTGTTCTAGAAATCTGATCGGGTACTTAGGTTTTTTCCGTCGGGGGGTCTTTATAGGCGAAGGGGCATCGTCAGAGGAGGAGCCAGGCGCCCTCACACGGGGCCTGCGCGGCCAGGGGCCTAGCCGCGCCGCCCCTGCGTGTGGGGCCCTGGTGGCCCCCCTCCGACTCTCCTTCGGATCTCTGGAAGCTTCTGGGAAAAATAAGACTTCAGGAACTTGTTTTGTCCAATTCCGAGAATATTTCCTGTGTATCACTTCTGAAACACAAAAACAGTAGAAAACAGGAAACTGGCACTGTGGCAACTCGTTAATAGGTTAGTTCCGGAAAATGCATAAAAGTGCCACTATGTGTAACAAAACAATAGGCAAATGGTGTAAAAACAAGCATGGAGCATCAAAAATTATAGATACGTTGGAGACGTATCAGCCTACACTATGTGTTCCTATGATAACCATGGCTGTTATATCTGCACATTGTGTTATGATCTGTGAATGTGATGATGATCAATCTGTGTTATGGACAACTTACTTTTATATCTGGTGGATGCAAATATTTTGCATACCCACATCAGCAATTTCAATCCAGTTTCCCAATGACAGATACAAATAACTGGAATATCCTGGACTGGAATATTAGGGGAATAAACTCACAAGATAGGTGGAATGACATTAGACAAAGAATTGATGAGTCTAATTGCAATATTTTATGTCTTCAAGAAACAAAAAGAGAGATTTTTGATCAAGCATATTTGAGAAATTTCTGCCCCAAAAACCTAAACCAATTTGCATTTACTCCATCTGTTGGCAATTCTGGTGGAATTATTACTGTTTGGAATGGAAATCTTTTCAATGGTAGTCTTATCAGCCAAGACAAGCATCACATAACTATGGAATTCACTTGTAAGTACCGTGGGAGGATTTGGTATCATACAAATATATATGGACCTACACACAATGAAGACAGAATGGATTTTATCACATGGCTGGCTGAACTAAACTCCTCTGACATGCACCTATGGATGATTATGGGTGACTTTAATTTGATCAGAGGGCCAGAGAACAGAAGCAGATCAGGGGGTGATAGTAATAATATGATGAATTTCAATGCAATCATTCAAGCTCATGACCTGGAGGAAATCCCACTAAAAGGTAGGGAATTCACATGGAGCAATATGCAAGATTCACCTTTATTGGAAAGACTTGACTGGGTTTTCACATCACCAGAATGGACTACTGAATTCCCCAATACTTTGTCTTTTCCCCTGGCCAGACTTGGCTCTGATCATGTACCTATCCATGTTCAAATTGGCAACAATATCCCCAAGTCAACTATTTTCAGATTTGAAAACCACTGGTTGGATTTTGATGGCTTTTATGACACTGTGAAGCAAGCATGGGAATCTGCTCCCTTTATTCATGATTCAGGTAAAATGATAAATGCCAAATTCAAAAGAACAAGATACAGTCTGAAAAAATGGAGCAAAATAGTATCAAATCTCAAGGAAATTATCAATAATTGTCAATTCACACTTGCCCTTCTTGATGGTATTGAGGAGCAAAGAAATCTATCAGTGGTTGAGAGGAACTTCAGAAGAATTGTGGAAACTCACACAAGGAAAATGCTTGAGGCCAGAAGGATTTACTGGAGAAATAGAGCAAAAATCAAATGGGCAAAATTGGGTGATGAGAATACCAAATTCTTCCACACGATTGCAACCCAACAGTATAGAAGAAACATTATCACTTCCCTGAAAGCATCTGATGGCACTGACATCTATAATCATGACAATAAAGCATCTATTATTTGGTCCTCATTCAAAGACAGACTTGGCATTTCAAAGGATGCTCCTATGCTTTTGGATCTTAGCAGCATTATCCAAACTCATGAACTATCACATCTTGACAACCCATTTACTGAGGAGGAAATCAATAATGTTATCAAAGAAATGCCCATTGATAAAGCACCAGGCCTTGATGGCTTTAATGGAAAATTCCTCAAGAAATGTTGGGACCTCATCAAGGCTGATTTCATGAGACTTGTAAATGACTTCTATGATGGCAATATCAACTTGGAAAGTATTAATACTGCCTATATTACTCTTATACCAAAGAACAATGACCCCCAGACCATGAACGACTACAGGCCCATCTCTTTGGTTAGTTTGCCACTGAAATTTATTACCAAGCTTATGGCTAACAGACTTCAGAAAGACATAATTCCTATTCTCCATGAAAATCAATATGGCTTCATCAAAGGGAAAATATTCAAGATTGTTTGGGATGGACATTTGAATATCTCCATATCTGCCACACATCCAAGAAGCCTATAATTATACTGAAAATTGATTTTGAAAAAGCATTTGATAAAGTGGAGTACAATGCCATTATCTCTATGCTTACTGCCAAGGGTTTTGGGCCCAAATGGATTGCTATGGCGAAGTCTATTCTGCATTCTACCCCACTGCTGTCCTACTCAATGGGGTACCTAGAAAGAAAATTATTTGCAAAAGAGGAGTTAGACAAGGAGATCCCCTCTCCCCCTCCTATTTGTGAATACTGCTGATCTACTTCAGGCTGCTGTAAATGATGCTTGGCACAGAGGTTTGATCAACCTCCCTGTTGATAATGATTATGGGCAAAAATACCCCATTATCCAATATGCAGATGACACACTCATGATTATGCCTGCTGATCTGGATCAACTGATGCAGCTGAAAAACATTCTCCAAATATTCAGCCTATCCACTGGCCTCAGAGTTAACTATCATAAAACCACCTTGGTTACTATAAATATTGATTCTGATCATGCCATAGTTCTGGCCAATGCTTTCGAATGCAAAGTGGAAACCTTGCCATTTGCTTATCTGGGTCTGCCACTTGGAACTACTAGACCATCTGTTGCTGATTTGATGCCAATTGTCTCCAGGCTTGATAAAAGATTATCTGGCATATCCTCTCTTATGTCATATACTGGAAGGTTGACCCTACTGAACTCTGTCATCAACTCATTGCCTATGTATGCCATGTGCTCATTAAAAGTCCCTATTACCATCTTTATCCACTTTGAGAAAAGTGGAAGACAATTTCTTTGGGCTGACAAAGAAGACAAAATTCAAGGTAAATGCCTTGCTAGCTGGGAGATGATATGCAGGCCTAAGGACCAAGGTGGCCTTGGTGTTCTTGATCTGAGGATTCAAAATAAAGCACTACTCATCAAAAATCTGCATAAGTTCTATAACCAGAAGGATATTCCCTGGGTGAAACTAGTATGGCAAGCCTACTACAGTAATGGACAGCTACCCCATATGGGAAATACAAAAGGTTCTTTCTGGTGGAAAGACTGCCTATCACTTATGGAACTGTTCAGAGACATCACCACCATATCTATTTGCAATGGAAAAACCTGTTCACTATGGAAGGATAAGTGGATGGATGACACAAGGCAGGATGAATACCCCCACCTCTACTCATTTGCCAAAAATAAAGACATATCCTTTGTAGAAGCCATCAATAATAATGGGTCAATCTATAATCTTTTTCACTTGCCACTATCCACTGTTGCTCATGAGGAACTCATCAGACTACAGAATGACATGCAAGACATAGACTTGAGTGGAGATAATGACATATGGAGTCCAATTTGGGGAGACTATTATTCTACCAAAAGAATGTACAACTATTTAATTGGTGAGTATGACACTCCACAACCTATCTTGGATATATGGAAAACCTGCAACATACCACGACATAAATTTTTTGCATGGCTTATGCTTCACAACAGACTCAACACCAAAGAAATGATGACAAGAAAAAATTTCTATGTTGAGTTCAAGGATTGCATCATATGTGAAGAATGGCCTATGGAAAACAATATGCATCTTTTCTTTGAATGCTCTTTCAGCCAAAGCTTCTGGTGGGCTATCGGCATGGAATGGAACCCTGACTTGGACCTGTATAGTATGATTGCAGATGCTAAGAACAGATTCCCACATAACTTCATGATGGAGATCTTTATCACTGGATGTTGGAGCATTTGGGAACAGAGGAATGATGCTATCTTCAGAGGCATCTATCCTGATGTTCAGAGATGTGTTGATAGATTTAAATTCTTCATTACCTTGAATCTTCATAGAGCTAAACCCAGTCTTAAGGAGGGTATGCAATCATGGTTAGATACTCTATGAGCATGTAATAAGGAACATTTCCCACTAACCCCCCCCCCCCACGTTGTAACCTTTTCGTCTAATTTATAAAAATGAAAAATGACACAGTAGGGAGCTTTTTCCCTACTGTACAGGTGTCATAAAAAAGCTCGAAAACCCTACTTGCCATGCTAAAAATGCTATAGTCGGACGGGCGTGACACATAACCGGCACGCACCACCACTAGCTTATGTGAATAAACTTAAAGTATAGTTTCAACCAACAACAATGACCAACAACAATGCAGCGGAATATAGACACAAGCACAATGCACAAGTGACACAAAGATTTACGCAGAAATCCTTCTTAACATGAGGAGGGAAAAACCACGGGTGTGGACCATTTGCCAGCTGTAATCATTGATGTACAAATTCGGCCCAGTAATGAACCTACATGTGGAAGAGACAATGAATTCGAAGGGCATGTGGCCAAACTTTATTAAGTAGAACAAGAAATACTCCCTCCCATCAAAAATAAGTGTTAGTGATTGAGATAGTCGAAAGACAAGGCTTAAGACATAGACACAAAGCAAAGCTCTAAGCAGGGGTTTTGGCCTAAACCACCGACACACGCAGGCGCCCTCTAACCTCTAAAAAACAACAATACATCCATCAGCTCTACAGGCTCGAATATCTTATGTAATTAGCTCAAAAATCATGCTTGTCATGCTAAAAATTTACTGAAAGATGCGGCTGTTGCGCTTCTTCCAAAGACTCCAGTGCACAAGGATGGCCACCGTGTCAAAATCCCTCCGCAGATCTTTGGGAGCTTTCTTCCTTGATCTCAGCCATCATTCTTCCATGCTTGAGAAGTTGTTGTTGGGGATAGAAAAGTTTGCCTTCGTCCAGTCTCTAACCTTGCGCCATACCTGATGAGAGAACTGACAATGTACGAATAGGTGAGTATAGGTCTCATCTGGGACAGGTCGCATTGTCAGGACAACCGCATTTATGAAGGTTTTCTGTAGTGAGACATCTCCTGTGCACCGCCAACCACATGAAAATTTTGCATTTCATGGGCACCTTGGATTTCCATATCGGCTTGGCATAGGTGAACTTGGCGTTGGCCAAACATATTGTAAGCTGACTTGACCGAGAATACACTATTTGTCGTATGACGCCAGACCGCCGCGTCGACCTTCCCCAGCGTCAGGTTGGTGCCTTCACAATGTCACAGAGATGTAGATATTGCACTATAGCCTATGATAAGAGCCCTCCTTTGATGTCTCTCACCCAGCGCCTGTTCTCAAACGCCATTGCCACTAAAACTTTGGACTCACGGACGAAGATGAAGAGAGCATGCAACTGAAATTGAATGGACCGCCCACCTGGCCATCCGGAACTTGGCGCGCTCAGTATCACCCAACCTAATAAAATTTGTTGCCCTGAAGAGATCTAATGAGTCTCGGTACTCATCCACCGGAATGAGCGACCAAGGTCTCGGTACAAGTGACCAATGGAGCCAAGTCCAATGACATCTAACGGCCGTGCCGAAGCTTCAGAGATTTAGAATACCAAGCCCTCCATTGCTCATCGGCTGACACACGTGTGATCAGGAAAATAGATAATGCCGCCGCTAATTTCCTCCTCACCTTTCCAAACAAAACTCATGCATTGGATTGATGATGTCGAGAGCCCATTAAGGCAGTGGCAAGACTGACTATGGGTGAAGCGGTAGTGCCATCAGTATCGACCAGGTGAGCATGAGCCTACCTCTAGTGTAAAGCAACCAATGTTTCTAGCCCTTCAATTTCCTGAAGAATATGTCGATGAGAGGCCAAACTGTTGGATATATGCCCTAAATGAAAATAATAAAGGGTCTATTTGCATATATTATTAGTTCATAATAAGTTTAATAATGTGCTATAACAGTGTGAATCAGAAACACTGATACAAGTGTGGTATTTAACAAACTAGAGTCCCTAGTAAACCTCTAAATACTGGCTCATTGGTCAACTGATGATCGAGGTTTCCCAATCATGGAACATCTATATCATTTCACAATGGGATCATGCCATGAGGTGAATGCATGATGGAAATACCCAATATTAGTGTTGCAACATGATCATGTCATGATGTTTATGTTGCGATAATAAGAAGCGTTGTAACCTAATTCTTAGACCGTGAGATCATATCTAATCACTACTTCCAGAGGCCGCCTTGACTGCATCAATGGTCACTCCATAACAAGGTGATCTAAGAGGTGTCTATTAGGTATACCAATGGAGTATGTTAAGGCGTATGCATCAAGAGCATGATTTGTTCTTCCGCATCATAGAAAGATACTCTAGGTCCACTCGGTGAGATTACATTCAAAGCTGCAGCATGTGACTAGGTCACGGGGATGAGATATCATAGAAACGAGTTAAGTAGCACATGTCGGTAATGAGATTAAACTAGGTATGGTGACACCAATAATCAAATCTCGGACATTGCAAGTATCGTATAAAACAAAGGGAATATGACATCAACATTTACGGGTCATTATGGGCATCTAGGTCCCGCTGATGATCATTCACCAGTGAGGTGTCTCGGTGATGTCTGGAATGTTCCTAAACAATAGGGTAACACACTTAAGGGGTTGATGATGTTATAAGATGGTTTTGATAAGAGAGAGACATAAAAGTTCTGTGTTGGTTCGAAGTTTGTTCGGAGGGTCACGGAAGGAGTTTCGGAGCAGCGGGGATTAAATAATAAGTATTTAATATTATTTAATTAAACTAATATTCAATATATTTGTTTATTTGATAAAATAAGGCCAACCCCTTAATGGGCCCCTCCCTCAGGGGAGCCCAATAAGGCCTAGTCGCCCCCTTATTGGGTAAGGTGGAAGGGCGCTAGGGTTAGGTGAGGGCGCCCTAGAGTTTGCTTCCCCTTGGGCTGCCGCCCCCTAGATAAGATCTGCTTGGTGGGGGTTGATGGTGCGGTGTTGACGGACCAGTTGGGAACCCCAAGAGGAAGGTGTGATGAGCACAGCAGTAAGTTTTCCCTCAGTATGAAACCAAAGTTTAATCAACAGTAGGAGAAAGAAACCACTTCTGAAGGTTGTTGCTAACTGACTTTTGGCAGGGTGCACTACCAGCGCCAGCAGCAACGTGGAACCTGCACACAACATAACCAAGATACTTTGCCCCAACTTGCAGTGAGGTTGTCAATATCACTGGTTTGTTGAAAATAAAGGATTAAACATATCGTGTGGAAAAATATGTTTGTTTGCAGTAAGTAAATAATGCTTGCGGAAAGTAAACGGTGCTTACAGTAGATGGTAATATATATGTAAAATAATGGACCGGGGTCCATAGGTCACTAGAGGTGTCTCTCCAGAAAGATAAATAACATGCTGGGTAAACAAGTTACAGTTGGGCAATTGACAAAATAAAGAATGCATAACAATACATGTACATGTCATGAAGATCACTATGAGATTCACTTGGGCATTACAACATAATACATAGACCATAATCCAACTGCATCTATGACTAATAATCCACCCACAGGATATCATCCGAACAACCCTTGGGTATTAAGTTGCAAGCAACAGATTATCGCCTTAAGCAAAGTGTGTAATGTAAACAATACAAATGTCCTTGAACAAAAGATTGTTGTTTTCTCCCTAGTAGCAACAACACATCTACAACCTCAGAAGTTATTGTCACTCTCCCAGATTACTAGAGGCATGAACCCACTATCGAGCATAAATACTCCCTCTTGGAGTCACAAGCATCTACTTGGCCAAAGTATCTACTAGCAACAGAGAGCATGCAAGATCATAAATAACATAGACATGATAAATCAACAATCAACTTGACATAGTACTCAATATTCATCAGATCCCAACAAACACAACATGTAGAATTACATAACAATGATCTTGATCATGATAGGCAGCTCACAAGATCTAGACATGAAGCACATGGAGGAGAAGACAACCATCTAGCTACTGCTATGGACCCATGATACGTCTCAAACGTATCTATAATTTTTTATGCTCCATGCTTGTTTATGCACCATTTGCTTTGTGTTTTGTTACACTTCGTGGTGTTTTATGCGTTTTCCAGAACTAACCTATTGACGAGATGCCACAGTGCCAGTTGGTGGTGCGGTATCGAATAGTGCCAGAGAACTTGTTGGCATGTAGTTGATGAAGTAAATGACCGGCCAGTTGGAAACCCCAAGAGAAGGTTTGATGAATATAGCAGCAAGTTTTCCCTCAGTTACGAAACCAAGGTATGTCAATCCAGTAGGAAAAAGCCAAACTCCAGAAGGTGATGCTTGCTAGCTTCACGACAGCTTTGTACAATTTATAGGACGCCTTGTCCAGTGCTTTGCTTTGCCAGCTGCAATGCGGGACCTGCACACAACACAACCAAATAATTTGTTCCCAACTTACGATGAGGTTGTCAATCTCACCGGTTTGCTGTAAACAAAGGAATGAGCGTATCGAGTGGAAAGCAATAGTAGTATGCGAGTAAAGTAAACAGTGCGAGTAAAGTAAACAGGTGATAGCAATATAATGGAAATAGGACTGGGATCCACAGTTCACTAGTGGTGTCTCTCCATAAGATAAAAGGGATTTCTATTTTCGTGCCCTCAGGTCCTTAGTTGTACTCAGTTTTCCCCAGCTAGTTAGTTTTTCCTTAGTTTTCCTCAAGCCCTTATCTAAAACCCTCAGAAGGAGCTCGGACAGGAGGATTCCCGTTTAGTTGACCGTTCCGTGCTGACGAGTGGGGCCACGTCATGTGGAGTCGCATCGTGTGGGGCTGGTAGAAAGGGACCGCGTGGGACAGGACGAGACCGTGTTTGGTCATACGAGCGGAGCTGGGGCCGTAGCGTGTGGGGCCGTAGCGTGTGGAGCCGTGTGGGTCTGGGACGTGGGCACGAGTGCTTTCTGTCTCTTTCGCCCAGATTAGCAGTTTTCAATGCACCTTTTTTCTCTCTCTCTCACTCGATCTCATTCATTCTTGATTGCCCAAATTGGTAGCAAATCTAGAGCAGCTTCTCCTTCTGTTTTTTAACGCCATTTATTTCTTTATGCCTTCATTTTTACCCAATCAGGTACTCCCTCCGATCCATATTACTCTTCACTAATATGGATGTATCTACCACTAAAATGTGTTTAGATACAACCACATTAGCGAAGAGTAATATGGATTGGAGGGAGTAGGAAATCTAGGGCACAAATCCAGAGAAAATATACGATAAGCTGCATACAGCAGCCAACATAGCATAGATATATGGGATCACGATAGATCCAATAGTACTACCGAGATCCAACATAAGCTACATTTTACATGGGATTAAGCTTGGAGGCTGCGCAGGTGAATCCCAAGTGCTTTGTGTTTGGCCATGAACGCAAGCACGTTCACGGTCATTCCAACTCTAGCGCCACCAATGGCTCTGCCAATAGATTCAGCATGGTTCACCAGGCAGTTGAAGTCGGTGGCGCGGAGCCTCCTGTTGCAGAAGGGGCACCTGTAAATGCCTCGAGCAAAGTGGCGGCCGTAATGGCCGGACTGCAGCCTCCTGAGGACGTGACGAGTCTTGGTGTAGAAGGACTCGTCATCGCTGTCGACATCGCTGCTCTGCACCTGTCACGTAGCACCAAAGATCGAAAAACACAGAGTCAATTGCAGCGATGATGGAACAGAGAGTGAACAAAAGATCATGCATGATAATATGGGCACAAAAAAAAGAGGTAGCCTCAGTTACATTGGACACACTTATATCCAGGATTTGAGTCAGTGAACCAAAGATCATGCACAACAAATTTGTACGCACCAATTATTCACTGACCAAACCCTGAATCAATTTGTGCCCAAATATTCATCATCATCGGCACAAATTAACCAGTTGAGATTGATTACTCACATAAGTTAACCAAATCTTAAACAAAAGCAAATCACAAACACTAATAACGCAAGATCTAGAACTAGGAACAGACGAACCCTAATAACGCAAGATCTAACACAAAAGGATTGAACTAGGAATAGACGAACCCTAATAACGCAAGATCTAACACAGAAGGATAGAACTAGGAACAGACGAACCCTAATAACGCAAGATCTAACACAAAAGGATTGAACTAGGAACAGACGAACCCTAATAATGCAAGATCCAACACAAAAGGATTGAACTAGGAACAGATGAACCCTAATAACGCATGATCTAACACAAAAGGATTGAAATGGGATAAGAACAAGGGAACAAAGGGTTACCTCCTTGTCGTCGATGATGCTGGTGTCGTAGGGGTTCTCCGGCGCGATTTACGGCTCTTATTCGTACGGGTCCCAATCGACGGGGGCCTGGATGGGGGCGGCGGCCGATGCGCCAGCGGCTGATGCGCCGGCGGCTGCGTCGGAAGCAGCGACGGGGGCCTAGACGGGGGTGGCGGCCGATGCGCCGGTGGCTACGTTCGAAGCAGTGACGGGGGCCTAGACAGGGGCGGCGACCGATGCGCCGGCGGCTACGTCGGAAGCGCCGACAATGGGCATCTCATTCTTCTCCATCGCCGGGTTTTTCTTCGGGGTTTTTTTGACGCGAAGTGGAGAAGATGATGGGACAGGAGAGGCGGTTGCAGTGAGAATGAGAGAGTGGGCGAGCGTCGAGGGAGAGAAAGAGGGGCTCTATAAAGACGAAGGTGGTGTGTACCGCAACACACGTCCGCTATGCACGGCTGCAGCGTGCATCGCGACACGAGGCTAACCCTTCGACGTTTGGTGTACTCAGTTCTAACCTCGGGCCTTATACAGAAATTTTTATTTGTACTCAGTTTTCTCCTCGAGTACTTAGACTGGCAAGTGCAATATACTCAGTTCTACCCTCAAGTAGCTGGTCAACAGAGAGTCAACAAATGAGATTAACATAGCTAACTGAGTCATTTCATGCGCAAAAAAATCCAAAAAATTAAAAACATAGTGGCACCTACTCATGGAGTCTTCTTACGCAACCTGCCACCTAGGAAACCTTAACAAACATAGATAAATCAAGTTTTACCACAAATTGCCACTTCTCAGAATCACTAGTAGCTATGAAGATGCATGGTTTTCCACTCAAACCCCTTTGCAAAACATCTTCCCCAAAACATAGTCTAAATGAGGCCATAATTGTCACACTCATGTATATTTGAATTGCAAATAATTTGATGTAGCCCAATATGAATTATATTGTACAAAACACGCATTTTTCATTTTGTAATTCTTTTGTTTGAATCCCTTAGTCTATTTACTATTTACGTGCTCTTGGTTTACTACTCAGTTTTGTCCTCAAGTACTGTCACAAATACTCACAGAAGCCCAAACTTATCCTGATTGGTTGAGCCGTTATCACACGGATCGACTCCACCAACCATTGATCCACTAATCTAATAGGTAGTATACCCCTCTCCATCTCTTCGTGGCCACCCCTCTCTCTCTTCGTGGCCACCCCTCACTCTCTCTCTCTCTCTATCGGTGGATCAACGGTTGGTGGAGTCGATCCGTGTGACAAGAGACATACATTTATGGATTATTTTGCCACGTAACTATATTCCCTCTATTTATGCATTATTTTCTATGATTTAAAAATGTTAAACTAAAAAGTGGTATAATTTTGGTGTAAACAAGAGACATACATATTTGTGGGATTTTGGTGAATGCATTATTTGTCACCCCTCTAACAATTATCAATTATCTTTAGCATTCCTTTTTTTAGGGAATATAGTTTGAGATATAGTTTTGGTTATTTGAAACATCCCAAAAGTGGTATAATTTTGGTATAAATATGAGACATACATATTTGGCATATTTGGAGGATTTTGGTGAATGGATTATTTATCACCCCTCTAACAATTATCAACTTTCTTTAGCATTCCTTTTCTTTTAGGGAATATAGTTTGGGATATAGTTTTGGTTATTTGAAACGTCCCAAAAGTGGTATAATTTTGGTATAAATATGAGACATACATATTTGTGGGATTTCGGTGAATGCATTATTTGTCACCCCTCTAACAATTATCAACTATCTTTAGCATTCCTATATTCCCTAACACTTTTTTTTGGTAATTTCGGTGAATGCACACACTAACTTTGAAAATAACTACAAGTACATATAACTGAATAATGGATTTGTAACAAGGGATCCCTTGTAACAACTTCTAGCGCTTGATGAGCAATGATAAGAATCCGATCGCAATTATACAACAAAAAAAACAACCAGCCATCAGATTAGCTTGCTTCTTCAACTCGATCAGCTGCTTTAACTGCTTGTTCATTTTCTTCAGTTCTCCCTTCACTTCCACCAGTTCTGCATTGGGAGCATTAGGCATAATCGGAATGGCTCCTGTATCTGCCGCATTCTCTACAGCAAGTCCCCCCTCCCAAATTGTGCTCCCCAATAGCGCCAATTGATTCCTGCAATTTAAGCCTCTGAATGTACACATCGATCCACTCGAAATACCTGCATTTCTTCAGGATCTAAAAACAACAATGTGAACCCTAAATCCCAAATTCGAGGAAATAATAAGAAAATCGAGAGAAAACAGAGCAATTGGAGCGAGATCTAACTTTATCCCCCTCTCTATATGGCAAGCTCTCGCATGCAAGGAAATCACATCCACGGTTGCCGTTGTCGTCCGTCTTACAGATCGACCGCTTCAGAGGCTCCTGGCGTGGGCAGTCAGGGCATCTTGTCAAAGGCACAGGTCCATACTGCGGCCATGAAGAATAGGAGGTCGAAGAGAAACTAGACATCACCCGCCTACCGGAGAAGGGCTGCCGCTGGCGGAGAAGAAGAACAATGGGGCGCGGGGAAAGAAAGGGGAAGCAATGGCATGGGCACGGGCGCGGGGCTGGCTCGGGCTCCCATTTTGCAACGGTCACCTGGGTAAGCTGTGGGTCCCATGATAATCTGGATAAGTGGAGACGTGTCCACTGCGGGGCACCAATAGCGGCCCCACTTGCCAGCACCAACCAACGGTCAACTAAACAGGATTCCTCCCGTCCGAGCTTCTTGTGAGGGTTTTAGACAAGCGCTTGGGCAAAACTGAGGAAAAACTAAGCGGCTGGGGAAAACTGAGTGATGGAGCCGAGTCGATGAAGTAAAATGACCGGCCAGTTGGAAAACCCCAAGAGCAAGGTGTGATGAATATAGCAGCAAGTTTTTCCCTCAGTAAGAAACTAAGGTTATCAATCCAGTAGGAGGGAGACAAACGACCGAAGGTGATGCTTGCTAGCTTGCGATAGCTCAGGACAATTTATAGGGCGCCTCGTCCAAGCTTTGCTTACTAGCTGCAACACAGAACCTGCACACAACACAACCAAATACTTTGTTCCCAACTTACGATGAGGTTGTCAATCTCACCGGTTTGCTTGAAACAAAGGGTATGAATGTATCGAGTGAAAAGTGATAATAGTATGCGAGTAAAGTAAACAGTGCAAGTAAAGTAAACAGGTGATAGCAATATAAAGGAAATAGGACCAGGGTCCACAGTTCACTAGCGGTGTCTCTCCATAAGATAAAATAATACAAGCTGGGTAAACGAATTATAGTTGGGCAATTGATAGAATAAAGATAACATGCATATGATGAGAGGATCACTATGAGATTTACTCTGGGCATTACAACAAAATACATAGACCCCCATCCAACTGCATCTATGACTAATAATTCACTCACGGGGATATCGTCCGAACACCCCACGAGTATTAAGTTGCGAACAACAGATAATTGCATTAAGAAAAGTGTGTAATGTAAACAAAGTATATGCCCTCAAGCATATGAATGTTGTTTTCCTCCTAGTAGCAACAGCACATCTACAACCTTAGAGGTTTCTGTCACTCCCCCAGATTAAATAGAGGTATGAACCCACTATCGAGCATAAATACCCCCTCTTGGAGTCACTAGCAACTACTCGGCCAAGATAGCTACTAACAACGGAGAGCATGCAAGATCATAAACAACATAGAGATAACAAAGGATAAATTTCAGTACTTCAACTCAAGCATAACACCAATATTCATCGGATCCCAACAAACCAAACATGTAGAATTACATAACGGTGATCTCAATCATGTAGGGCAGCTCATGAGATCTAAACATGAAGCACATGGTGGAGAAGACAACCATCTAGCTACTGCTATGGACCCATAGTCCAAGGTAGACTACTCACTCATCGCTCCGGAGACAAGCATGGCGACGAAGAAGACTTCCGGTGGAGATTTCTCTCTCCGGCAGGGTGCCGAGAAGAGCTTCTGGACCCTCCCGATCTTCAGGTCGACGGCGACGGCAGATCGCGATGTGTTCTAGAAAACTGATCGGGTCCTTAGGTTTTTCTTGTCGAGGGGTCTTTATAGGCGAAGGGGCATCGTCAGAAGTGGACCGAGGTGGTCTCACACATAGGGGGCACGACCCAGCCCCTGGCTGCGCCACCCTGGTGTGAGGCCACCCCGTGGCCCCACTCCGTCTCCTCTTCGGTCCTCTGGAAGCTTCGGTAAAATTCTGGGCGACTGGCTTTGGTTTTGTCCAATTCCGAGAATATTTCCTATGTAACTTTTCTGAAACACAAAAACAACAGAAAACAGGGAACTGGCACTGTGGCGACTTGTTAGTAGGTTAGTTCCAGAAAATGCATAAAAGTGCCACGAAGTGTTACGAAACACTAAGCAAATGGTCTAAAAACAAGCATGGAGCATCAAAAATTATGGATACGTTTGAGACGTATCACTGAGCACAACTAAGGACCCGAGGGCACGAAAATAGAAATCCCTATATACTTTTGACTCCAACTGTTTTGCGAGTCATTGCATTTGATATCCTTGACTCGTGCTTTTTCCTCCCTGTCATGTTCCTTGGCTTCAATCCATGGCGTTTTGCAACCTTAGGAAGGTTCTGCCATCCTTCATTTGGTGGTTGGAGACTCTTTTCCCATCCAGGTATGCATAATGGATGCGACAAGGACTGTATAGCATATCTTCTGCCGAGGGACCCGAGTACCTTGGTTTCTTCTTTCCCCTGTTATCTCTTGCTTGAAACTCTTTGCTTTCGTAGCCTTCCTCGTTCCTTTCATCGTATCCCATGGCTATCTGATTTTGCCTTCCGTGGTTGTCGCCGTTGCGGTATCGTTGCCTTTGCCTGCTTGATTTATCGACTTCTGGTAAGCGTCCCCTTTTGTTGTTATACGCGTCCTCTCCGTCGGTGAATCTGTTGGCTATCTCCATTAGTTCTGAAACTGTTCTCGGCTTTATTCTCCCTATCTCTTCAACGAGGTCTGAGCGATGAAGTCCGGCTGAAAAGGCGTCTATTGCTCTTTCATCGGAGACGTCCTCTGTAGAGTTTTTAATGACACTCCAGCGTTGTATATAAGAGCGCAGAGTTTCATCACTTTTTTGTATGCACGATTTAACTTCTTCCAATGACGCTGGTCGCTTGTATGTTGAGCAAAAATTTCTTCCAAATTGACTCTCTAGTTCCCCCAACTTCCGATGGAATCGTTGGGTAAAGTATTTAACCAGGACCGCGCTGCGTCAGTGAGGTGTAACTATAGACTTTGCATTGCCGTTGCTCTTGTTCCCCCTAGAATTTGTACTGCTTGTAGGTAGTCTAATAACCATAGCATTGGTTCTTGTGACCCATCATACTTTTCTTGATCATGCGGCAACTTAAATCCTTTGGGTACTCGCGTTTTGCGAACCCTGTGGGTAAAGCATAGCGCGCCCATCTCTTTTTCGTTGTCTTCATAGTTTTTTTCCCCTCCACGCATAATGTGAGTTGTTTACCCTTGCCTGTGCTATTATGTTCCTTGCATCCTCCTTCCTCTTTTAGTGTTTCTCGTCTTCTGAGGACTCGCTAGTTTCGTTCCGCGAAGATTTGCGCTTGACCTCTTCTTTTTGCCTTTCACTGCGGTAAGTTGACTTTTTCTCTGAAATATTTCCCCTTAGCTTGTCTTCTACTAACCCAAGGCTTTGTATCACGGCTTGATGCATGTGTTCCCGTGGGTCTCCAGGTTTTGGTTGCGTGGTTAGTAGGTATGCCTGTGCTGCTATCAATGCTGCTTCTGGTGTTTCTTGCACGAATTCTTCTTCCTCCTCTGGTTGGTTCGCATTTGGGCTTTTCATATAGCTTTCTTCTACTATATGTGTTGTTGTCCTTCTGCCGTGCTTTGGGTCCCTGTGCCTCTCCATGCTAGACTCTGATGAGTTGCTATATTCACTCCAATATCCTTCACTTGGTGTGCTGTTGTAATCTGGGATTCTCATAATCATATCTCTTTCCTGCCTTAACTTCTTTCTGCGCTGGTGTAGCACGTATTGGTATCCCATTAAAACTTCTCTTCTTGAATCTGCGGGTACATTAGTCTCGTGGTTGATAGTTGTCATGATCATTCTCCATTCTCCGGCGGAAACGTGCACTTTCTCCTTTTCTTTCTTGCCGCTGCTCCTTATTTTGTCGACTTGCATGTCGACCTCCTCGTTGCCTGCGTGATTGTTTTCTTCTTCTGCTGCTTCAGTGATGATGACGCATAATTGGTGTATGCTTCTGGAGATGCTGCTGCTTCCACTGGCGAAGTCCCTTGGTTTGTCCACTGCTGCTTCCACGATGGTCTTTTGCCCAGTTTTGTCGGGTTCCTCGAATTTTCCCTGTAGATTTTCTGTTGCTGCTAAGCTAACTGGCGAGTTTGTCTTGCTGGAAGAGCCTACAGATGATTCAGATTTGGCCATTATTTTGGTTTTACTTGTCGACAGACCCGATTTCGCCGGACTCGAAAGACAAGTTGAACCCGAAGGTCCAACATAGAAACTCAGACTTCCGAATGTCAACTCCATCTTTTGGTTTTTATCGACTTCTGGATTGCTATTGGCTAAAAGCAAAAAAGCTGTCGAATTCATGATTCCAACGCCCAGAGTCCCCACGCTCGGTGCCAATTGACGAGGGTTAACTCGACAAATGTCCTAGATGAAGGACTTAGTATTGGGGAGATAGGGCGTCGGATGAACTCGAAGGTAAATTCAGTCAAACAAGGTGGCTATGAAAGTAAACGTGGGTGTAAAACCTGGCTTGCTTTTAATCTGTCTCACACCGTCCCCTCCTGGCCCCTATATATAGATGGCCAGGTCTTGAGGATCGGGTAGGATCCGACATAGATTACAATATCGATATACGACATGAACTCGTATTTCAACTAATATTACAATTGGGCCTAGCTTAACGGGGCTCAGGGGTACTTGACTGACGGGCTCTATTATCTATTCCCTTGTCAATGAGGGTATGTCACCGAATCCCTAATCGTTATAGCATTACTAATAGATTGATCTTGGGCATTTGGGTTTGTGTAGCTATAATTTTTTTTTGTTTTTAGCCTTGAACCCCAACACAAACATTAGAATGCCTGAGCCAGCATGTGGTAACTGGTAAGAGGAAGCCTAGGTAGATAATAGGAAAATCTTTCCTAATGCAGCTGAAGTGGTTGGCCACCGAGGAAGCAATGTCATCATTGCAACGAATGCAGGCGGTGTGACTCTTCTGCAAGTTCACCTTGCACCCCAAGGCCGTGGAAAAAATATTCATTACTGTCGAAGAGAGTCCATTGTCAGAATGAACAAAGTAGGTAAGATAGGGTCGCCCTGTCTTACGTCGCGTGCCATGCTGATCGGTGCTCTCCTTTCCCCATTAATAATGACCAAGGTGCATACTGTGCGGAGAACACCACATATCAGGTTGCGAAAGAGGTTGTCGAAGCCTCTACGTCAAAGCACTTCCAACAGAAACTCTCAAGAGACCATATCAAAAGCATTAGAAATATCAATTTTCATGAGTGATGCATGGAAAATACATATATGAACTTTGAAGTTGTTGCCACATATTCCCACATATTTTGCATCTTATATAATGTTATTGTAACATCCCAATTTTTTTGAGCAAATTTTGAAATTTATTCACACATGAAATCATGCATCATATCATGCATAGCATTCACTTTGCATTTGCACATTTTCTTCAAGTGTTGTTTTGCTCTTAAATCAAAACCTTCCCTGTATGTTTCAAATACCAGAAGAAAGTTTTACAAAATTCCGAAGTGTGACTTAAATTCAAAATAGAAGTTTTACAAGTTTCAAACAAATTTCAAAGCAAAAACAGAAAAGAAAGGAAAAAGAAAAAGATGAAAAGCAGAAAAGGCCACGGGGACAACTTCCAGCCCAACAGCAGAAGCAGCCCGCAGCCCACCCGGGGAGCCTCTCCCGAAAGGGTATGCCAGCCTCCTTTTCTCTCGCTGACCACCCGAGCCCGTGCGTCAGAACCCTCTCCCTCTCTCCGACGCTGTGACCCCACCCGTCATCCCGTTCGGAGAGACCGGATCGAACACGTCGAGCGCCGGGAAAATCTTGCCGACCCCCTCCCTGATTCGGCTAAACCCTAGCCTCTCTTCCATGCTACACCCCTCCATATAAACCTCGTCCCCTCTGCACCCTTCTCCTCTCAAAAACCCTAACCAGAACGCCGCCAGGCTGCACAAACTCAAACTCGCCGCGCCGCCGTAGCCAGACGAGGACACCGCCGTTTCTCTGTAAGCTCTGATCCCCTTCCGATTATTCCACTGCACGACCCCCTTCGCCTTAACCGAGCCAACCTTTCTGACATGCTTTCGTGATTTCTTTCACCCCAGAACGTCGTCTTCAACCACGACTGGATCTCACCGTCCGCCAAGACTGCTCCGACGAGCGATTGCCAGAGTTCCAGGACACCCCGACCCTGCTAACTTCGCCACCAACATCGCCTCGAACCCCTAATCACCTGGTATGAATCATGCTTCCCAATTCCGCTTCTGCTCAACGTGCGCCTCCATGCTCTGCATGACATGGCCTCGGCCTAATCTCCAGCCGCCCTTTGCCATCGATGCAGGAAGCCCTCAAGATCGTCGACCACCCTCTCGGACTCGCCGCGACCTCCTGAAGACCGTCGAGTACGCCATCACCGTCGAGAACCACTGGAACAACCTTGCCGACGATTTCCAGTGCGCCAGGACCTCGCCGTCGACGCCTTTCCGGTGAGCTCCTTCCCCTTCTCTTCTCAACCGCATGATCAAGATCCCACGGGTAATAACAGATCGCTTACCGCTTCGGTAAGGATCGATCTGGGCCGCGCGATCACCATTAAATCCTACGGCGCTCGTTCGCGATCCGAACGAAGCGGTATCACCCAATCAGGAAGCGCCGCGTGTCGGCTTCTGTTTTAACCGATTCGATTTTCGTTTTAAACTTTTAGATTTTGTGCAAAACTTGTTTAAATCATATCTAGAGATCTACACGTCCGTTTTTAGCAAACTTTTTGCCTTTGGATTCACAAAAATGAGTAGAATCTGTTTCCAGCATCAAAAATTCGTATAGTAATAGTTTTAATTAATTATTTGCTGCAAGCTTTATCCTATGTTTTGACTATTAAAAATTGTTCTAAAATTCTTTTTGCAGTAAATCCTTTTAGACTAGGTTCCTCTGTTATATCCTAGTACTGTAGCACGACCAGGTTATTTTTTGGGAACCTTTTATATCACTTTTGTAATTTTAGTTTGTATCTTTGCTCTAATTGTGTGTTGTTAATGTTATAAGCTTTATAATAACTCTAAAATTTTGCTCATATCATCATGCATATAGTAACAACCAGAAAACATGCTAAGTGTCTTTGAAGTGTTTAAAACTCATTTGCATGCATGTTTCCTTTTCATGATTGTTTGTGATGAATGTGCTTATACTGCTATGTTTCATGTGTAGATTGTGCTGAGTGCAACGAGTGTCTGTGTGATGAGTGCACCAACTCTTCTCCTCATCAAGGCAAGTGTCACCATGTTTTCCCTTGTCCTACTGAAAGTTTTGCCTAGTAGCTTTTCTAGTAGAAGATGCATGATTAGGTGCTTTATGTTCTCTTATTTTTCTAACCTGCTAGTTGTGCTAAGTTTTGTCTAAGCTAGCTAGTTCTGCATCTCCTAGTAGAATTTGCTGCTGCTATAGGACTTTGCTATTGTTCTTGTTGTGGGAAGGGACTACACAATGTTTTGGCTAAGTATTGAAAACCTTGTTTTGCAAAAACTAAGAAACAACTAAGTTAATGAACCACCTGGGTGGATGTGGCTTGTTTGGATTGTGTTGAGTGGTTCCCTGGGGTCATGTCGTCGAACCTCTGAATCACCAGGTGTATCTCACTTGTGGAAGGCCACCCAGGAGCAACAGAGATTGGAGACGTTCAAGTCATGAAGCTTCCAGTGCAACCACAAGACAATATGAGCTCTGTCTTGGTCAATTAAGCTGCAAGAACTGAAGCCAGGCGGACAGAGGGTGGTTTTTGGGAGCGCGTCCGTTTGGTCTGAGGGAATGCTTCTGAAAGGCCTCGTCTTAGTTTTCACTTGTCCGTTTGAGGCAAAATGAGTCTCACGGCAAAACGGGTTAACTAAGTCCCGTGGGAAAAGTGCACCACCTCTGCAGAGTGTTTAGAACTAAGTACTTAGCTGTGTCCCTGGTCATGGACAATTCTGAGCGACATGACTTTGAAGCTGTTCAAGAATCTCCTCACCTCAATTTCTCTAAGTTAAAACTTGATGGGTGAACTTGGGTAGTAAAAGGGTCCTTCTGGACAAAATTTTGCTAAAGGAAAAACTTAAGTTTTGCAAAGATAGGGAAAGGCTTGTTTTTGCTAAGTTAAACTCCACCTGGCCAAAGAGCATATACGTTTAGGCGCCGTTGAGTCCACCAAAGTGACATTTGCCAATACATTCAACGTATTGACCCTCCGTGGCTACAACGTATCATGTTGCAGGTGGATACTACGAAGATTGAAGATTTCTGCGCTACGGTCACGAGTCTTCGTCCAACACGTCTGCCTGCGGATCAATGAAGAATAAGACTTGAAGATTTATTTTACTTAGTAGTTTTCATGAGTTGTAATAAGATTTGTGGCTTTGTGCCCTCGAGTTGTAAAAGACTAAGTTATTTGTGGATCAATCGTTGTAATAAAGACCTTTGTATTCTTGATATTTCATCTTGTAACTGTGTGTGCCAGCAGTCGATCTGGGACTAGCACAAATAAAGCACAGGTACGCTACAGATGGTATCAGAGCAAAGTGTTGCCCTTAGGTTCGTGACCCTAGGATTGGACGAAAACACTTAGGAAAATTTAGGAGTTGTCTTGTTTTGTTGCTAACACTTAGAAATAGTTTGACTTATAACTCTTTCTGCTTTTTTTCCCTAAGTTTTTCTTTTACTATAACTTACTAACTTGTCAAGTTCCAACGTGAAGATGTCAACCTTCCGCATCACCAAGACCGGCAACTTCAAGAAAAACTACAGCTTCGGAGAGCGTCTCATCGACATCACTACTACCTTGTCCCTGCCTACCCCGTTCATCAGAGGGAGCGAGATGACCAAGCTTCACAAGAAGGGCATCTGGGTCATCCACATCACGCAGCTAGGACGCGAGACAGAGCCGAAGACTGAAACTATCAAGCTCAAGACCTTCCACACCAATAAGAAGATAGGCGCCCAACTCCTCATGCAAGAGATGATAGCACGCCTCTGCGGACGTCACTTCTCCGAGCTCCAGAACCACTACTCCCACCTCTTCGGCCGACGTGACGAGAATGGCATGGCCATTGTGCTACCTGACGACAAGTAAGACCCCATGCGCGTCCACCTTGCTGAGTTAGAGTATCTTGTTCGGGACGTCGACGTTGAGAGGTACAACGAGATGTTTAAGAATGATGAGTTACGTGCCCAGCTTGTCGAGAAGGATAAGCAACACCTGGAGCAGGAGGAGAAGATCAAGGAGATGAAGGAGAAGTTCGAGACTCAAGAGAAGCAGCGGAAGAGCCAAGAGAAGAGGATTCAAGCCAGGAACAAAGATGTTAGAGAGCTAAAGCAGAAGTTAGAGTGCAATGACTTCGAGCTTGAAGCGGACCACGACTTGATCGAGAAACTGCGCGCTGACAAGAGGGAGCTTCAAGAGAAGGTCGACAACCTAACTGAAGAGCTGCAGGACTACAAGAGGCTACTCAAGGAGAATGGCTTCGATGTTGAGGAAGTAGTCGTCATGGAGGAGTAGAGTAGTTAGAGAGACTACCCCACTTTATCTTTGAGTTTGCGTTATGCCCGTGACCGCTTGTGGTATGGCATTAGTTATTGTATCCCTTTAAAAACTTAAACGTTTGCGTACCTTAAAACTATTTGTGAGTTGTTATTGCTTGTTTGGTTGAGGTTCTTCTATGCTTGTGTTTGTTGTGTTGTGTTCTTTTGAGGATTGTTTATGCATGCGGGTAGGAAACTTTATTCCTTAGACTATATCTAAGTCTAATCTCACCTATTTTCCAAACCAACAGATGCCTCCTCGTCGCGCTCCTGAGGAACAGATGCAGCAAATGATGGAAGCCCAGGGTCAGCTCATGCAGGTCATGACCCAGTTTCTGGCCAACGCCAATAACAACAACAATAACAACAACAACAACCCTCCACCACCACCTCCTCCTCAGGTGGACATGCTTGCAAGGTTTCTGAGGCTTCGACCCACCAAGTTCTCTCATGCTGCAGAACCACTGGAGGCCATGGACTGGCTCCGTTCTGTCAATAAAGACTTGGTGACAACTGGCTGCACTGACGCTAAAAAAGTCAGGTTTGCAGCTCATCTTCTGGAAGGACCAGCAGCAAGCTGGTGGGATACCTATCAGATCACCCATCCCATTGAGGGTGTGACATGGGACTCATTCCAGGAAGGGTTCTGGGCTGCACACATCTCCTCTGGTGTGATGGGACTGAAGAAGAAGGAATTCCATGATCTCAGGCAGAAATTTCATAGTGTGTCTGAGTATATCAATGAATTCACTAATCTGTCACGCTATGCACCGGATGATATTGACACCGACACAAAGAGAAAGGAGAAGTTCCTGGAGGGCCTGAATGATGAACTGTCTATCCCTCTATCTGTTGCCTACACTCCAACTTTTCAGTCTCCGC
The DNA here is from genome assembly GCA_007115705.1 of Dactylis glomerata. Taxonomy (NCBI): domain Eukaryota; kingdom Viridiplantae; phylum Streptophyta; class Magnoliopsida; order Poales; family Poaceae; genus Dactylis; species Dactylis glomerata. The sequence continues at coordinate 1,038,605 of QXEO01001330.1, read as the reverse complement.
TTGATCAAGCCATAACTCTGGAGAGCAAGATAAAGCAGTCTGAAAATAGAAAGAGGAAGCATCATGTCAGCAAGTACCCAGAGCCTGCACACAAACGAAGCTATCACAGTGACCATGGAAGCTCTGGATCCCACAAGAATGGAGGAAACCACCACAACCATAATGGTGGGAATGGGCACCAGCATCACAAGAGGAATGGCCACCACCATAATGGCCACAGGAACCACAACAATCATAACTCCACCAGGACTAATGGCCATAACAATGGCCACAACAATGACAGGAATAATAATGTCCCCGAGAAGAGGGATATTAGTCAGGTGGAATGCTACAAGTGCCACAAAACTAGGCATTATGCCAATGAATGCCCCCAGAAGAAGGATGAAGGAAACAAGCCCAATCCATTTCAGAAGGGGCATGTCAATCATGTCAATGTGGAGGAAATCTATGATGAACCTGACGCTGTCTATGGTACATATTTACTCAATGATAATCCAGCACTTGTTCTATTTGATACTGGTGCATCTCATTCATTCATATCAAGAGCATTTGTGGATAAACATAACTTACCAACCAGAAACATAGACAGACCAATTAACATAAGCTCTCCAGGAGGGGAATTAGTAGCAGCTTTTGGGTGCCGAGACCTAACCTTAGGAATCAGAAAACATTAATTCCCTGCTCATCTTATAGTTCTGGAGTCTCATGGTCTGGATGTCATCCTAGGCATGGATTGGATTACAGCCTTTGAAGGAGTCATAGATGTAGCAAAAAGGATCGTCACTCTCACAACCCCTGAAAAGAAACGTATCCGTTTCAAATCAACCTTTGAGCTTAAGGGATCTAAGGTTAATTCTCTTAAGGGGGTTAGCCTGGATGAAGTGCTAGTCGTAAAGGAATACCCCGATGTGTTTCCAGAAGAGTTGCCAGGAATGCCACCAGATAGGGATGTCGAATTTATCATCGACCTGCTGCCTGGAACAGGACCTATAGCAAAGAGACCATACAAGATGGACATAGATGAATTAAAGGAGTTGAAGAAGCAGCTCAAGGAACAGTTGGACAAGGGTTTCATCCAACAGAGTTCGTCATCATGGGGAGCCCCTGTTTTGTTTGTGGAGAAGAAAGACTCTAGCAAAAGATTGGTTGTGGACTACCGTTCGCTGAACGAAGTGACAATCAAGAACAAGTACCTGTTGCCCAACATCAATGACCTGTTTGATCAGTTGAAAGGAGCAAAGGTGTTCTCCAAAATTGATCTTCGATCAGGGTATTTCCAGCTGAAAATCCGAGAATAAGACATACCCAAAACAGCTTTTACCACTAGATATGGTCTATATGAGTATACCGTCATGTCTTTTGGGTTAACAAATGCCCCGACATACTTCATGACCATGATGAACAAGGTGTTCATGGAATACTTGGATAAATTTGTTGTGGTGTTCATTGATGACATTTTGATTTATTCCAAGGATGATAAAGAACATGAGCAGCACTTACGCTTGATCATGGAAAAGCTCAGGGAGCATAAGTTATATGCAAAATTCAGCAAGTGTGAATTCTGGTTGAACAAGGTAGGATTTCTTGGCCACATTGTTTCTGCGGAAGGAGTCGCGGTAGATCCAAGCAAGGTAGCATCCGTTACCGAATGGGAGTCGCCCAAAAATGTAGGAGACATCCGAAGTTTCTTAGGCCTTGCTGGGTACTATCGGAGATTCATTGAAAATTTCTCCAAGATAGCAAAGCCAATGACTGAACTGTTGAAGAAGGACAAGAAATTTGAATGGACTGACTCATGTGAAGCTAGTTTTCAAGAGTTGAAGAAACGGCTAGTAAGTGCGCCTGTTCTGAGTCTGCCAGATATACAGAAGGATTTCCAAGTCTATTGCGATGCTTCTCGTCAAGGACTTGGTAGCGTGCTAATGCAAAATGGGAAAGTTGTGAGTTATGCCTCGCGCCAACTTAAGCATCATGAGAGAAATTACCCAACCCATGACTTAGAGCTAGCATCTGTTGTTCATGCTCTAAAGGTGTGGAGACACTATTTGATGGGGAAACATTGCGATGTGTTCACCGATCACAAGAGCCTTAAGTATATATTCACCCAGAAGGAACTGAACATGAGACAAAGGAGATGGTTGGAGCTCATCAAAGATTATGATATGAGTTTACAATACCATCCAGGAAAGGCCAATGTTGTAGCTGACGCCTTGAGCCATAAGAGCTATGTAAATGGACTCACAGCAGGGGAATTGCCTGAAGATTTGTGTAAACAATTCAAGGAGCTTAGATTAGAAATTGTGCCAGAAGGATTTCTAGCATCTTTTGAAGTTCAGCCTACATTGATGGACAAGATCAAAGAAGCCCAGAAACTAGATAAAGAGATAGGAGAAATAAAGAGTAATATGAGTAAAGGGAAAGCCAAGGGATTTCATGAAGATGACCAAGGTATCGTATGGTTTGAGAAACGTGTTTGCGTACCACAAGACCCTGAACTCGGAAAGTTAATTCTGCAAGAAGCACATGATTCACCCTATTCTATTCATCCTGGGAACACCAAGATGTATATGGATTTGAAGGGTAGATTTTGGTGGAGCAATATGAAAAGGGATATCGCCGAATATATTGCCCTGTGTGATGTATGCAGCAGAGTTAAAGCAGAGCATCAGAAACCAGCAGGATTACTGCAGCCATTGCCCATACCAGAGTGGAAGTGGGATAATGTTGGCATGGATTTCATCACAGGTTTACCAAATACTAAGTCTGGTTATGACTCCATCTGGGTCGTAGTAGAGCGTTTAACCAAAGTGGCTCACTTCATTCCCGTGAAGACCACATATACCAGTGCCAAATTAGCCAAGATATACATGAGCCGAATAGTGTGTTTGCATGGAGTACCTAAGAGCATTGTGTCTGATAGAGGTACTCAATTCACGTCTCACTTTTGGCACCAACTTCACGAGTCCTTGGGCATAAGACTAGAGTTCAGCACAGCGTTTCACCCTCAGACTGATGGTCAAACAGAAAGGGTGAATCAAATTCTAGAGGATATGTTGAGAGCTTGTGTCCTAGACTATGGGTCTAGTTGGGATGATAACTTACCATATGCAGAGTTCTCTTATAACAATAGTCATCAAGCTAGCATTGAGATGGCACCATTTGAAGCTCTATATGGCAGAAAATGCACTACTCCATTGCTTTGGAGTGGAGTTGGTGAACGAAGTCTTTTCGGGCCAGACATAATAAAGGATGCTAAAGAAAAGGTTTGTTTAATCAGAGATAGGCTTAAGATAGCTCAGTCCAGACAGAAGAGCTACGCAGATTCAAAGCATAGAGAAGTAACCTATGAGGTGGGTGACAGAGCATACCTTCGAGTATCACCACTTCGTGGAGTAAAAAGATTTGGAGTCAAAGGAAAGCTAGCACCTCGCTTTGTAGGTCTGTTCAAGGTTTTGGCTCGCAAAGGGGAAGTAGCATATGAGCTAGAACTGCCAGAATCTCTGTCTGCAGTACACAATGTGTTTCATGTGAGCCAGCTAAAGAAATGTCATCCAGAGATGGCAGATACCCCACTAAGAGACACAATACCATTGGAAGAAGTTCAGTTGGAAGGTGATCTCACATATGAAGAGAAACCTGTCAAAATCTTGGAGACATCAGAAAGAGTTACTCGTACCAAGACAATCAAGTTCTGCAAAGTTCAGTGGAGCCATCATACAGAAGAAGAAGCAACTTGGGAATGAGAAGATGAACTCCGAGAAGACTACCCACACCTATTTGCTAGCCAACTCAAATCTCGAGGGCGAGATTCATCTTAAGGGGGTTAGACTTGTAACATCCCAATTTTTTTTTGAGCAAATTTTGAAATTTATTCACACATGAAATCATGCATAGCATTCACTTTGCATTTGCACATTTTCTTCAAGTGTTGTTTTGCTCTTAAATCAAAACCTTCCCTATATGTTTCAAATACCAGAAGAAAGTTTTACAAAATTCCAAAGTGTGACTTAAATTCAAAATAGAAGTTTTACAAGTTTCAAACAAATTTCAAAGCAAAAACAGAAAAGAAAGGAAAAAGAAAAAGATGAAAAGCAGAAAAGGCCATGGGGACAACTTCCAGCCCAACAGCAGAAGCAGCCCGCAGCCCACCCGGGGAGCCTCTCCCGAAAGGGTACGCCAGCCTCCTTTTCTCTCGCTGACCACCCGGGCCCGTGCGTCAGAACCCTCTCCCTCTCTCCGACGCTGCAACCCCACCTATCATCCCGTTCGGAGAGACCGGATCGAACACGTCGAGCGCCGGGAAAATCTTGCCGACCCCCTCCCTGATTTGGCTAAACCCTAGCCCATCTTCCACGCTACACCCCTCCATATAAACCCCGTCCCCTCCGCACCCTTCTCCTCTCAAAAACCCTAACCAGAACGCCGCCAGGCTGCACAAACTCAAACTCGCCGCGCCGCCGTAGCCAGACGAGGACACCGCCGTTTCTCTGTAAGCTCTGATCCCCTTCTGATTATTCCACTGCACGACCCCATTCGCCTTAACCGAGCCAACCTTTCTGACATGCTTTCGTGATTTCTTTCACCCCAGAACGTCGTCTTCAACCACGACTAGATCTCACCGTCCGCCAAGACTGCTCCGACGAGCGATTGCCGGAGTTCCAGGACACCCCGACCCTGCTAACTTCGCCACCAGCATCGCCTCGACCCCCTGATCACCTGGTATGAATCGTGCTTCCCAATTCCGCTTCTGCTCGACATGCGCCTCCGTGCTCTGCATGACATGGCCTCGGCCTAATCTCCAGCCGCCCTTTGCCATCGATGCAGGAAGCCCTCAAGATCGTCGACCACCCTCTCGGACTCGCCGCGACCTCCTAAAGACCGTCAATTACGCCATCGCCGTCGAGAACCACCGGAACAACCTCGCCGATGATTTCCAGTGCGCCAGGACCTCGCCGTCGACGCCTTTCCGGTGAGCTCCTTCCCCTTCTCTTCTCAACCGCACGATCAAGATCCCACGGGTAATAATAGATCACTTACCGCTTCGGTAAGGATCAATCTGGGCCGCGCGATCACCATTAAATCCTACGGCGCTCGTTCGCGATCCGAACGAAGCGGTATCGCCCAATCAGGAAGCGCCGCGTGTCGGCTTCTGTTTTAACCGATTCGATTTTCGTTTTAAACTTTTAAATTTTGTGCAAAACTTGTTTAAATCATATCTAGAGATCTACATGTCCGTTTTTAGCAAACTTTTCGCCTTTGGATTCACAAAAATGAGTAGAATCTGTTTCCAGCATCAAAAATTCGTATAGTAATAGTTTTAATTAATTATTTGCTGCAAGCTTTATCCTATGTTTTGACTATTAAAAATTGTTCTAAAATTCTTTTTGCAGTAAATCCTTTTAGACTAGGTTCCTCTGTTATATCCTAGTACTGTAGCATGACCAAGTTATTTTTTGGGAACCTTTTATATCACTTTTGTAATTTTAGTTTGTATCTTTGCTCTAATTGTGTGTTGTTAATGTTATAAGCTTTATAATAACTCTAAAATTTTGCTCATATCATCATGCATATAGTAACAACCAGAAAACATGCTAAGTGTCTTTGAAGTGTTTAAAACTCATTTGCATGCATGTTTCCTTTTCATGATTGTTTGTGATGAATGTGCTTATACTGCTATGTTTCATGTGTAGATTGTGCTGAGTGCAACGAGTGTCTGTGTGACGAGTGCACCAACTCTTCTCCTCATCAAGGCAAGTGTCACCATGTTTTCCCTTGTCCTACTAAAAGTTTTGCCTAGTAGCTTTTCTAGTAGAAGATGCATGATTAGGTGCTTTATGTTCTCTTATTTTTCTAACCTGCTAGTTGTGCTAAGTTTTGTCTAAGCTAGCTAGTTTTGCATCTCCTAGTAGAATTTGCTGATGCTATAGGACTTTGCTATTGTTCTTGTTGTGGGAAGGGAGTACACAATGTTTTGGCTAAGTATTGAAAACCTTATTTTGCAAAAACTAAGAAACAACTAAGTTAATGAACCACCTGGGTGGATGTGGCTTGTTTGGATTGTGTTGAGTGGTTCCCTGGGGTCATGTCGTCGAACCTCTGAACCACCATGTGTATCTCACTTGTGGAAGGCCACCCAGGAGCAACGGAGATTGGAGAGGTTCAAGTCGTGAAGCTTCCAGTGCAACCACAAGACAATATGGGCTCTGTCTTGGTCAATTAAGCTGCAAGAACTCAAGCCAGGCTGACAGAGGGTGGTTTTTGGGAGCGCGTTCGTTTGGTCTGAGAGAATGCTTCTGAAAGGCCTCGTCTTAGTTTTCACTTGGCCGTTTGAGGCAAAATGAGTCTCATGGCAAAACGGGTTAACTAAGTCCTGTGGGAAAAGTGCACCACCTATGCAGAGTGTTTAGAACTAAGTACTTAGCCGTGTCCCCGGTCATGGACAATTCTGAGCGACATGACTTTGAAGCCGTTCAAGAATCTCCTCACCTCAATTTCTCTAAGTTAAAACTTGATGGGTGAACTTGGGTAGTAAAAGGGTCCTTCTGGACAAAATTTTGCTAAAGGAAAAACTTAAGTTTTGCAAAGATAGGGAAAGGCTTGTTTTTGCTAAGTTAAACTCCACCTGGCCAAAGAGCATATACGTTTAGGCGCCGTTGAGTCCACCAAAGTGACATTTGCCAATACATTCAACGTATTGACCCTCCGTAGCTGCAACGTATCATGTTGCAGGTGGATACTACGAAGATTGAAGATTTCTGTGCTACGGCCACGAGTCTTCGTCCAACACGTCTGCCTGCGGATCAATGAAGAATAAGACTTGAAGATTTATTTTACTTAGTAGTTTTCATGAGTTGTAATAAGATTTGTGGCTTTGTGCCCTCGAGTTGTAAAAGACTAAGTTATTTGTGGATCAATCATTGTAATAAAGACCTTTGTATTCTTGATATTTAATCTTGTAACTGTGTGTGCTAGCAGTCGATCCGGGACTAGCACAAATAAAGCACAGGTACGCTACAGATATATCCATGTTTATATTGATTTTGGGGATTTTTTAAACAATCCCATCTCTTTTGGTTTTAACTCCGCATGTCAGAAAATGCTCTTTTTAGCGTTTTTGACTTTTCAGGAGCTGCATGACTCAAAAAAGGGCAAGGTCAGGGAGCACGGCTTGGAAATTTTGATACGAACAAAATGAGCTAAAGTGGGCCATTAGAAAGTCAATGGTCTGCAAATGGGACCATGGCGCGATCAGCCTTCCAGGTTGCGCCACCCAGGCTCTTTTCCACCTCGAGCGTCTGATGCCGTCCATTTTTGTGTGGTTCTCCTCGTCTTGACCTAAAATTAACTATAATAAAGGTCCCTGGTCGTTCCCGAGGTAGGGTGGCACGGAGATCAAAAACAAAGAAATAGAGAGACAGAAGGCTATCACCGGAGGAGTTCGGAGGAGGGAAACGCTGCCAGAATCGCCTCTGGTAGGCTCCACCCTCCTCCAGCGTCATCATCATCATCATCTACAACAACACCATCTTGATCCCCCTACTGTAATCTCTTGACAAACATGATATGTGGTACAATCTATTGTTTTCCCATGATCTATTGTATCTATGTCTAAGTTTGAGTAGTGATTTGTTCTTGGCAATTGTGAAATACATTGTTGATTGGTTGTATACAAGTTTGTTATCTTCTATGATGGTCTTATGTACTGATATATGAGTGCACACATATATTGGGGATGCACAAGGTTGTCACAATTGCATGTTGTTAGGAGGAGGGATGGACGGAGTATACAAGAAACTGTGTTCCAAGTTATATACATGCTATATTAATTCCTGATTAATTAGCATGGAATATATTGGGGACCTTAAAATTTAAAGAAGTGGTTGGACATATTTATCTTAATATATCCCTTATTAGCGCATTCACTTGGCCTAGGGACCAATCACTAGAGTCTGTAGTAGATCAATTACTTGACTACTCATATTTATGGCCCCATGTAAAAGAAACATTAGACTTTATTTATATAAGTTAGATGTGATGGTTAGTAGTGTAACTTGCTAGACACATGTCCTGAATTAATCCTATTGTTGGTATAGATTCTAGTGTCTTGGGGTTTTAATCATCGAGTTATTTATGCTTTATTGTGTTTAGTACTCATGCATCTAGCTATAAAATATGCTTCACTAATTATGACAACCAAAACAAATGAAATTACAATTTTCCATAATACTTGCTCCTAAGAGTTATCATCTCTTAACTTCACTTGCTTTTATTTTACTTGCTTTTACTTTACTTGCATTAGATAGTTTATTTTATGTATTTACTTTCAGTACTAGGTAGTTTTACTTTACCGTTTCCTAGTTACTAGCAAAAAGTATCTTACACCTTGTAGTTCATTGCATTGCATAAAAGGCCATATAAGTGGGTTATAGGGTGATGAGGGGTTAACTCGACAAATGTCCTAAATGAAGGACTTAGGATCGGGGAGACAGGGCATCGGATGAACTCGAAGGTGAGGTTAGTCGAAACAGGTGTATATCGAAAGTAAACTTGGGCGTTCAACCTTGCTTGCTTTCAATCTGGCCTACACCGTCCCCTCCTCGCCCCTATATATAGGTGGCCAGGTCTCGAGGATCGGGTAGGGTCCGATACAGATTATAATATTGACATACGGTAAGAACTCGTATCTCAACTATTATTACAATTGGGCCTAGCTTAACGGGCCTCAGGGGTACTCAACTAGCGGGCTCTATTAGCTATACCCTTGTCAGTAGCCCCTGAGATTCTACCAGAATTGCAAATTTGGGTTGAATCTCTAATCTTTAAGTCTTTGTCTTGATCAGTTCTTCGATTTCTTCATATCTTTAAATCTTTGACTTGGTCTTTCGACTTATTTTCATGATAATATCTCGCAAGGGGTTTTGATGAACAAGCCTGACAACTCTGACGGATCAAGAGGTCAGTTAACTGCCAAAACAGATACTTGCCACCTACTTCAAATTCAATCCCCTTGGACTTGAATTTGGGAGACCGGTCAAACCCACTCTTTTGTCGCATTTAGGACTTACAAAGAATGAATCCCAGTAGTTCTCAGGGTACCCAGTGCGTCCACCAGGATTTTCTTTGCGTCGTAGACACAGATACATACCAACAGAGTGCATCCATGTGCGTATACTAGGCCACACAGGACGGATCCCGGGGTCTTACCTTCGTGATAAATCACGGCATTCGAGTTTTGTTGCGATAACGCAACTCGAGAATCATATATCGTAGTCTTTATTTGACTGATGTAATATCCAAAATCTTTTGAATTTATATTAACTTCTCACGAGTAGCTCCCGATGGGAGTAATCGCTCTATATTTCGTCGACTATGTAGTCGAAGTTTTATTTTATCAAAATGTTTGGCGACTCGTACCTTATCCAGTAACTCTTTAACCGTAACTTCTTCATCTTTATTGCTGCTTTTCTTATTCTCTATCGGGTGCTCAGCGCTCCCGATGGGAGTAGCCCTCGAGGCTATAGCCGAGAAATTTTTCCCGGGTATAGGCTCAAAGGATATAAATTCTTCCTAGTACACTCATTACCTTGTCTTTTTCCCTTGAAGTCATAAGCCCCTGAGTCCAAGGCGAGTTTTCCCGTACTTTCTTTGATATTCTTTTTATTATCGTCTGCTATGTGCAGAATTTAACTCCTTTGTAAATATTTTATGGGCCTTATTTTCGCGGAGGCCCGTTACCATATGCTTATAAATAAAGCACACTTGGCGAGGGTAAAAACTCTAAAAAGATTGCTCCTCCACTGCATCATCTCCTTCTTCATCTAGGGTTTCTTTTCTGCCAACTTGTCTCCATGGCTGATGCAGATGAGTCCCGTCTGAACCTCGGCTCCCGACGGCGCCACGGGATCGCGGCCGCCCTCGTGGCAGCAAGAATAAGACAGCACCAGATGATGTAGGATCTTCATCGTCCGTTCCAGTGAAGCGGCATCCCGGCTGCCCGGTTGGGAGTAAGAATAAACCAAAGGTGCCTCGCGCTATCCCAGGTCCAAGCGTACATCCTGGTAACACCTCCCCTCCTCAGCCAAGGATATACTCAATTTTCTGTATTATCAGCGCGCAGTGCCATGAAATTCAACGGTTGCCGCTAAAGTTCACCAAGTTCATGGATGGGCGGGAGTTGCGTGAAGCAATTCTTCGTGAACATTCTGGGGGAGGAACTCCCTACGAGGTGGAAGTCTGGTATGATGATGCTGGCAAACAATACTTCAAGGGCGGCTGGTCCTAGTTTGTGGATGATCACGACATCCAGCGAGGTTTCTTCATGTCCTTCGACTATCATATTGGTACATCGAAGTTTGATGTGAAGATCATCGACTGTACTCAATGCCAGAAGGAGTACGAGGCTGAAGTACACTTCCACTAAAATCTCCTTATGTAATCTCCTTTTTGAGTTGCCTTGTTGCCGTGCTAGCTGTAATGAATAATCGTATTTGATTTTTATGCTTGTATTTGTTAGACCATGGGAACAAATCGTCATTCCGAGGTATGCTATATATATTATCGGGTTCCTTTGAACCAATTATATCGTTTGAAGAAATATCGGGTTGTCTCACAACCTAGTAGTATGTCTTTAAAGATCTCCATACTGTATTGAACTTTCTTTCGTACGACCCGAGGGTTGAAGCCCCCAAGTGGAAAATTAAGATATTTGTATAATTTGTCGAGTTAACCCAAGGAACCTGACCTGTGGCCTCATGTTCTGGGTTCAGAGGGTCAACTCAAAGTTACTGATGTTACTAGATTTCTTCTATGCGTAAAAACGCCGTAGCTGCTCCGCATTCCACATGTTGTTTTCATCTTTTCCCGTTTTCTTGTCTTGTAGTCGATAAGCTCCTCCTGGGATTACTTCTGTGACGATGTAAGGTCCTACCCAAGGGGACTCTAACTTGCTGTAGCCATCCTGCTTGAGTCGCAAGACTAAATCTCCCACCACAAAGGATCGCGGACGAACTCGACTACTGTGGTAGTTTCGCAGGCTCTGTTGATACTGCGTGGCTCTTTCCAGTGCTTTATCTCTTGCTTCATCCAGTGCATCAACGTTGTTTTGTAGCACTCCTGTTGAGGTTACTTTGTCGTATGCCGTCACTCTTGGAGCTTCGTGTGTAATCTCAACTGAAAGCACGGCTTCTGCGCCGTGGACCAGAAAAAGGGAGTTTCTTGAGTAGCTGCATTAGGCGTAGTTCTTAGACTCCAAAGAACGGAGGGCAATTCTTCTACCCAAGCACTCTTGGCTTTCTCGAGAGGTGCTAAGAGCCTCTTTTTTATCGCATTGCATATTAGGCCATTGGCTTTTTCGACTTGCCCATTCGTCTTCGGGTGTGCTACGGATGCAAACTTGAGTTTGATTCCCAAACCTTCGCAGTAATTCTTGAATTCCTTTGAAGTGAAGTTTGTCCCCTTGTCCGTGATGATACTATATGATACACCGAAGCAAAATACTATTGACTTAATGAAATTGATTGCTGCTATCGAATCTTGAGTTGTTACCAGGGCCGCTTCTACCCATTTGGTAAATTTGTCGACTGCCACTAACATATAGACATGCCCTCCTGGCCAGGATTTGTGCAACTTCCCTACCATGTCGAGGCCCCATTGTGCAAAGGGCCAAGACAATGGTATTGGCTGTAGCTCTGCTGCTGGCGCGTGTGGTCGAGACGCGAATCTTTGACATGCTTCACACTTTTGAACTATATCTTTCGCGTCTTCGATGGATGTTAGACAATAGAATCCTGCTCGAAACACTTTTGCCGTGATTGCCCAGCTGCTAGCATGATGCCCACATACTCCAGCGTGTATATCTTTTAATATTACTTGTCCTTCTTGAGGTGTTACGCAATGCTGCAAAACACCAGTTATGCTCTTTTTGTATAATTTTCCCTGCAACACGACGAATGCTTTCGATCGTCGACTTATTCTTTTGGCTTCCACTGCATCTTCTGGTAACTTCTTATTTTTATGTATGCGAGATATGGCTGCATCCAGGCTTCTTCTATCATCATGACTTCCTCGGGTTCTGGTGTACTCTCGTCATTTGTCGCACCAGCCCCCGAGCCTACTGCAGTAGTCGAACTTTTGACGCTTTTTATCGACCTTTCCACTATTTCTTTCCAGAAGACTCCAGATGGCACGGGTAGGCACTGTGACCCGATATTTGCTAGTGTGTCGGCTTCTTTGTTGCTATTTCTACCGACGTGCGAGACTTCGCACCCATCAAATGTTCCTTTGAGATAGTGATATAAGTTCTTGTAGGCCATCATGTTGTCATTGATTGTGTCGCATCTGTTCATAACTTGCTGGACGACGAGGTTTGAATCTCTGAATATTTTTAAGCGAGTTGCTCCGCACGCCTTGGCCATCTTCATTCCGTGCAGTAAAGCCTCGTATTCTGCTTCATTATTAGAGGCCTGCGGAAAACTCATCCTTAAAATATACTTCAGTTTGTCGCCTTGTGGTGATATCAAGACTACTCCTGCGCCTGCGCCTTGGATTCTTTTAGAACCATCGAAGTATATTGTCCAGACACTCGATAAATCTGGCGGTCATGTGCTCTGTAACTCCAATCACTCTGCTGTGAAATCTGGCAAGATTTGTGACTTGATCGCCTTTCTTTTTTCATACGTGATGTCCATGGGAGATAATTCGATTCCCCATAAAGAGACACGTCCTGTTGCTGGAGGATTGTTCAATATGTTCGATAGTGGTGCTTCGTTCACCACTATGATTGGGTGCACTGCAAAGTATTGTCGCAATTTTCGTGCTGTTATAAAGACACTATATGCGAGTTTTTGATAGTGCGGATACCTCTATTTTGTCGGAGAAAGTACTTCACTGATGAAATATACTGGTCTCTGGACACCATGGGCTTTTCCCTCTTCACTTCTTTCGACTACCAATACTGTACTCACCACCTGATGGGTTGCGGCGATGTAGAGTAGTAGTGGCTCTTTTTCTTTTGGTGCGACCAGCACTGGTGGCGTGGAAAGCACTTTTTTCAGCTGCGCAAAAGCTGCATCTGCTTCTTCTGTCCATTCAAATTTATCCTCTGACTTCTTCATAAGTGCATAGAAAGGGAGTGCTTTCTCTCCCAATCGAGCAACGAAACGACTTAGTGCCGCGACGCGTCCTGCGAGTTTCTGTACGTCGTGTAGTTTTGTGGGTTTCCCCATTGTTAAAATTGCTTGGATCTTCTCTGGGTTTGCCTCTATTCCTCGTGCTGACACCAGGAACCCTAAAGTTTGTCCTACCGATACGCCGAAGGAACACTTTGTCGGGTTAAGCTTAAGCTTGTACCTGCTCAGGTTGTCAAAGGTTTCTGCCAAGTCGTTGATTAGGGATTCCTCCTTTCTTGTGGTAATGACTACATCGTCAATATAGACTTGGATGTTGCATCCTATTTGGCTCCCAAGGCAGTTTTGCATCATCCGTTGATAAGTTGCTCCTGCATTTTTTAGGCCGAAAGGCATCACTTGATAGCAAAACACCCCATCTGGTGTAATGAAAGCTATTTTTTCTTCGTCTTCTTTTTTCAACTTGATCTGGTTGTAACCAGAATATGCGTCCAGAAAGGAAAGCCTTGCACATCCCGCTGTTGAATCAATTATCTGATCAATGCGGGGTAGAGGGAAGGGATCCTTTGGACAGTGCTAATTGAGAGATGTGTAATCGACACACACTCTTTGTACGTCTGTGTTTTTCTTGGGTACGATGACTGGATTGGATACCCAACTCGAAGTTTTTATTTCTCTGATAAATCCGGTGTTTTCTAGCCTGTGCAATTCTGATGCTATCGCCTTCCTTTTCGGTTTATCAAATCATCGCAATGGTTGCTTGACTGGCTTTGCTTTAGGATCTACATTTAATGCATGCTCGACGAGTTCCCTGGGAACCCCTGGCATGTCTGAAGGATACCAGGCAAAGATTTCCCAGCGCTCACGAAGGAACTCGATGAGCACGCTTTCCTATGCGGGATCCAGGTTTACCGCAATCGATGTTGTCTTGTTCGGGTCCGTAGGGTGGACCTGGATTTTCTTCGAGTCCTGAGTTGTGTCGAAAGCCTGATCTGGCAGGGATCGTTAAACGTCGGGTAGCACATTATGATCAGTTTCTCCTTTCAGTCTCTCATATTCTGCTGTCATGCCAAAAGTTTGCGCCATTCTATTGAATTCTTTGTCGCAAGTGTTGGCTACTTCGAAGCTCCCTTGTACTGTAATCGTTCCTTTAGGTCCTGGAATTTTTAGCGTTAGATACACGTAGTGAGGTACTGCCATGAACTTTGCAAATGTTGGGCGCCCTAGAATTGCGTGGTACTGTGAGGGCCAGTCCATAACTTCAAATTCCAACTTCTCCCTGCGATAGTTGCTGCTACTGCCGAAGCAGACGTCAAGTTCTATTTTCCCCAGAGGGTAATTTGCGGCTCCTGGTACTATTTCATGGAAAGAACAATCTGTCGGCTTCAGGCTTGATAGCGAGATACACATTGCCTTTAGGGTTCTAGCATATATTAGGTTTATGCCACTTCCTGCATCCATGAATACTCTCCCGATGTCGTACCCTCCTATTTGCGCTTTTAACACCATTGGCGAGTGGCCCGGTCTGGGAACTTTCCTTGGGTGGTTTGCTCTGCTGAACTTAATTGGTTGATCTGACCACCGCAAGTACTCCGTAGTGGCTGGTGGCGATGATATTGCTAGGTTTACTTGCATGGATATGTTCTTTCGCTCTTTCTTTGACTTGGGCACCGGTTGAATCATTGCTGATATGTAAACTTTCGACTCTAGGTGCCTCGCTAGCCTTTGTACTTGATATCCTTGACTTGTGTATTTTTCTCCTTGCCATCCCCCTTGGCTTGAACCCATGGCGCTTTGTAACCTCAGGAAAGTTCTACAATCCTTCATCTGGTGGTTTGAGACTCTCTTTCCATCAAGATACGAGTAGTGGATTCGACAAGGTCCATATAGCATGTCTTCGGCCGAAGGGCCGGAGTATCTTGGTTTTTCTACTCCTTTTGCTTGAAACTTCCTATTTTCATAACCTTCCTCTTCCTTTGCTTCGTACCCCGCGGCTACCTGATTTCGCCTTCCTTGGTTATCCCTGCTGCGGTGTCTTCTCCTCTGTCTACTTGTTCTGTCGACTTCTGGTGAACGTCCTCTTTTGTTGTTATATGCATCCTCTCCGTCAGCAAATCTGTTGGCTTCTTCCATTAACTCGGCTACTGTTGTTGGCCTTGTTCTTTCTATCTTTTCCACGAGGTCTGAGCGACGAAGGCCAGCCAAAAAAGCGTCTATTGCTCTTTCATCGGAGACGTCCTCTGCTGAGTTTTTGATTACACTCCATCGTTGTATATAAGAATGTAGAGTTTCGCCTTTCCTTTATACGCACGCTTTGACTTCCTCCAGTGACGCTGGGCGCTTATATGTTGAACGGAAATCTCTTACAAATTGGCTTTCGAGTTCTTCCCAGCTTCCGATGGATTCGTTGGGTAGGGTATTCAACCAGGACCGTGCTGCGCCGGTGAGGTGTAATTGCAAACTTTGCATTGCTGTCGCTTTTGTTCCCCTAATATCTGTACTGCCTGTAGGTAATCCGATAACCATAGGGTAGGTTCTTGCGACCCATCATATTTTTGCTGGTCGTGTGGTAACTTGAATCCTTTGGGTACCCGCGTTTTGCGAACCCTGCAGGTAAAGCACAATGCGCCCATCTCTTTTTCGTCGTCCTCATAATTTTCTTCCCTCCAGGCGTGGCGCGATTTATTTACTCGAGCCTGCGCTATTATATTTCTTGCGTCCTCCTTCCTCTTTTGTCGCCTCTCTTCTTCTAATGATTCGCTAGACTCGTTTCATGTGATTTTGTGCTTGAACTCCTCCTTTCGCCTTTCCTTGTAGCTTGTCCACTTTGCCTCTGGACCTTTTCTCATGATTTTGTCTTCCACTATCCCGAGGCTTCGTATTGCGGCCTAGTGCATGTCTTCCCGTGGATCTCCGGGTTCTGGCCGCGTTGTTAGTAGATATGTCTGTGCTGCTATTAGTGCTGCTTCCGGTGTTTCTTGTACAAAGTTTTCTTCCTCCTCCTCTAGCTGTGGAGTCATACTTCTTAAGTACCTTTCCTCTCTACTCTGCGCCATTGTCCCTCTGTTGTGTTTTGGGTCTCCACGCCTTTCCCTGCTGTACTCTGAATCATCACTATAATCATCCCAATACTCTTCCCTTGACATACTGTTATTATCTCGACTTCTCACAAACATGTCTCTTTCCTCTCTCAGTTTCTTCTTGTGTTGGTGTAATGCGTACTGATATCCCATTAGAACTTCTCTTCTTGAGCCTTTGGGTACTTCTGTGCCATGATTGATAGCTGACATGATGATCCTCCACTCTCCGGCTGAGACGTGAATTTTCTCCTTCTCCTTTTTGTTGTGCTCCCTTATCTTGTCGACTTGCCTGTCGACCCCTTCGTTTCCCTCGTTATTGTTTTCTTCTTCTGCTTCAGTGATAATGACGTATAACTGGTGTACTCTTTTGGAGACGCCACTACTTCTAGCGGCAAAGTCCCTTGTGCTATTGTGCGTTTTAAACGCTTTTACTTCCGTGTCAAGTTTTTCCCAAATTTCATCGCCTTCTGCGATTTGTGCTTCTCCTAAGCTGACCGGTGAGTTTACCTCGCTGAAAGAGCCTTTAGATGATTCCATCATTGCTACTGTCTCGGGCTCACTCGCCGACTGATCTGGCTTTGTCGAATTCGAGAGGCGGGTCGAACCCGAGGGTCCGATTAAGATGCTTAGACTTCCGATCGTCAACTCCATCTCTTGACTTTTGTCGATTCCTGCACTGCTGTTGGCTAAAAGCGAAAAAGCCATCGAATTCATGATTCCAACGCCCAGAGTCCCCACGGTCGGCGCCAATTGACGAGGGGTTAACTCGACAAATGTCCTAAATGAAGGACTTAGGAGCGGGGAGACAGGGCGTCGGATGAACTCAAAGGTGAGGTTAGTCGAAACAGGTGTATATCAAAAGTAAACTTGGGCGTTCAACCTTGCTTGCTTTCAATCTGGCCTACACGTCCCCTCCTAGCCCCTATATATAGGTGGCCAGGTCTCGAGGATCGGGTAGGGTTCGATACAGATTACAATATCGACATACGGTAAGAACTCGTATCTCGACTATTATTACAATTGAGCCTAGCTTAACGGGCCTCAGGGGTACTCAACTAGCGGGCTCTATTAGCTATACCCTTGTCATAGGGCTTTAGAGAATAGATAGTTTACCTTCAAATCCTCGTGGGTTCGACACTCAAATACATATCAAATTGTGCTAGAGTGATTCCCTACTCTTGGGGATTATCAAGCACCACCGGAGATTTCTTCCTATGCAGGTATCTAGTCATGTTTGCCAATTGCCACCAGCTTGTAGCTTTCATGAATGCATCGCTATTGAGAAAAAGCGCATTGCGCTTGAGAGACCGACAAGGGCAGTAGGGGAGCCAAGAGGCATGCGAGAATCTTGGTAAGAATTTTAGAGAAACTATGAATGAGACTCATAGGGCAATATTCCTGTATATCCAGGGGATTTTCTTTCTCCGGAAACATGATGAGCGTCAATGAGTTTAACCGCTGAAAGTTGTTGAAATTCCCTTTATGAATATGCTCCAAAGCTGCTAACAACCTCGGCACTTCGAGGCTAGCTTAAAGAAAAGGCCAAAACCATCTCGGCTGGGGGCATGATTAGATGGCATCTCCATGACATGAAGAACATACAATCGACATGTTGATCTGTAGTAGTTCCTAGATGATCGTGTATGTATGAAATTTCTAAATTACGTTCAAGAACACCTTCACTGGACCATTCGAGTAGCACCCGTCTCAGGAGCTCTACCCTCTAGTGGGTAGCGCCATTGTCATTGGAGACCACAATCCACCAAAGATTGCTTCAGATCTGGGCAATTTTGGAGAAGGATTTAAGAGGGGGGAGAGAGAGGAGCCATCGATGTTCGTAGGCCATCTGCTCTATGTTGGTGGCCGGGCATGACTTTTGAAAGGGTTGGTGGAGGCTGGGGTGCACACAAATGGTTACCCCCAATCCAAAGCGTAGTGCAAAAAAAGGGTAGTGCCCCCGTGCAGGTCGTTGAGCAGCATATGGTAGCAGCCCGCCACCCGACACTACGGGCGTGTTTGGTAGCCCGGCCGAACTGAGAATCTCCCATCTCAACCTAGCTCAACCAACAATATGCTGTTTGTTAGACCGGCTCGGTCTATCTCAGCACTGCCGACCTCATGCGAAAATGCCCTCTCAGCCAGGCCCGGTTGAGAAGCTCAAATCGAGCTTCGCAACCGAGCTCGGTCGAGTTGATCCCGCAAAACACTGTTCCAGCACCCGACGGCCCCCCAGACCCCCACCCCCCACCTCTTTCTCCTCTCATTTCCCTCACCTCTTTCTCCTCTCATCTCTTTCTCCAGCCGCCACCTTCCTCCCGAGGACGGCCGCCGTCGGCGCCCCAGCCGGCCGAGGCAGCTCGCGCCCAGGAAAAGGAACCTCGCGCCGGCGCCCTCATCCTCTCCCCGGATCCCTCCTCCTCTCCCTGGCAGCTCGCGCCGTCGGCGCCCCAGACGGCAAAGGCAGTCCGCGCCGTCGGTGCCGTATCCTGCAGAGACAGCTCGCCGCCGCCCTTCCTTCCCCTCGCCGCCGGCCTCTGTCGCCGCCTCCTTTGCGCAGGACGTCGCCGGCTCGACGCAGTCCTCGGCCGTTTTCGGCCGCCGCCTCCCCTGGCCGTGTCACGCCCCTCGACGGTGGCGGGATCTCGCGGCGGGATCTCGCAGAGGCGCGTGGTGGCGGTGCTTGGCCGCGCGACGGCGGTTGGTGAGGCGCCCCTCGACCTCCTGGCGGCGTTGCTCTGCGGGTGGCGGCCGATCATCTCGCCGGTGGCCCCTTTTCTCGCCGGCGGCGTGCCGGAGCAAGAGCCGGAGATGTGTAGGGACTCGATTGCGATTCAGTTTTATGTGTAGGGACTTGATTGTGATTTAGTTTTCTGTGGCCTGGCTCAATTCATACAAGTCTACCAAACATCATCTCAACTGAGCCGAGCCCAAATCATACGACCTACCAAACACAGCATAGAAAACACACTTGCTCATGTGGGCATAGCTGAACTCAGCTAGGTTGAGATGAGATAGGCCAACCGGGCTACCAAACACACCCTACATGACCGAGCCTGTCTTGTCACGCTGGCAGGAGCACATCTCCTATGTCAATGGTGTTACTTGCAGAGGATACCGCCTCGAGTACTAGCACTACTCAAAGGTGTCAGTTTTAGAATTAGTTTTGAAAAAAAAAATTGTGCAATAGTTTGTTGTTTTGCAAAAACCGACTATCTTAGCTAAGACGTCTTGACAAGCTCTCTATAGTAGTACTTCCTCCATTTCAAAATATAAGATATTTTAGCTTTTTTTCTAACACGCATGTATTTAAAATTTTTTTAGTGTAGGTTTACGTTTTCAACTTACACACTAAAAAAATATCTAGATACATTTTTATCAAAAAAATAATCTCGATACATAATGTCAGAAAAATGGCTAAACCATTTTATTTTTTTAAACGGTGTAGTACTACTTACTACTAGTACTAGCAGACTAGCAGTAGTGGTCAATGGAGGAGCTCACTGATCGTGTAACTAATTAATGCCGAGGTGCTAACAGCATTTATTACCCCGGTGTCAATGCTAGTTATCTAATCTAATAAAATACGCAAGGGTTCCATGGTTTGGTTCTTCCCGCGTTCGATTCATGGGCCATGACCCGATTTTGAGGATTCCACCTTTCGTCGAAATTACAAGGACTGCCACCGATAAGTGAAATTATAAATCCCGTAATGTTTTGGCAGACGAAATACTACGATCTGGTTAGGTTGATTCCTTTGACACCCATCGCGAGTTTCCTTCGTTAGCCCAAAGAAACCCAACCGACGCCCACCGACGCGTGTCGCAGCGCCCGCGGAACCACCAGCTAGCTCCGCCATGTGCTCCAGAAACTCCGCCGGGCAACAACACCAAACACAGCTCTGCCGCGCGCCACTCGCCTCTAGCCTAGCTGTGACCTCCAGCAGCTCGTCCGGACGCGATGAGGCGACCATGCCGAAACCAAAGTGTCAGAACACGCAGGGCCGGTGGTGGTCGAGCTAGGCAAGGCAGCCGTGAGGGAGGCAGTTAGGAAGCTCGTGGTGAGCGCGGCTGCGAGTTCGAGTGGGTCGAGGCCAGGGAGAGGATGTTGAGCGCGACTACGATGTCTTCTCCGCAGAGACGAGGCCGTGGAGGTACTGGACGCGATAGTCGCTGGCGTGCACGGTCAGCAGCTTGTCGGCTCTTCTCTCAATAGTATGTTGCTGTGCTAAGCGCTAACAGTTTGAACCGCATAACCCGTCCAAACCACACCATCCAAAACCGCTAATTTAGGGTTGGTTTGATGAAACCGTGCAAACCCAGGTAATTAAACCAGGGATGCCCGGGGTTACCCGGCGTCATGGAGGCATGACGTTGAGCGCGCATCGCATCAGGTGAGGCTGAATTGCTTGATGATTACTGCCTTCGCTTTTTGCCATAAGGAGCAGATACTTGCAAGAACAACGGAGGATGCTTTTGAAGTTCATTTCAAACTGTGCTCTCTTAACAGAGCACACCACAAAGAAGTTCGTTTCAAACTAACAAGGTACTTTCTGATAAGGAATTAGAACTTATTATATTCTTTCAAGAGTACAAAAATGCGCATCAATACAGCATTATTGTAGGTGTGCCTTCAGTCATTGTAGTTGGTACCTCTCTGAATGCATTAACCATGGAAGGTATCGCCAGTTCATTTTCAGAGCATGAAAGGTAATAAACGGAAGATATCATGAACCAAAATTTGATTTAGAATCAAAGCTTCAATTCAGCTCATGAAAATTAAAAAACAAATCGCTGTAGTTCGTACCTCTCTGAACCAAATCATCATGTACGAGAGTCTGGCCTCTTCTCTCCTTTTAGAATACTCTATCATGTCAACATGGTGGTTTTGTCGGATAGACCTTATGTCTGATAGCTCACGAGAATTTTTGCAAGTATAATGTAGAAGGCTAAACTCAAATGTATGTATGAAGTTCAATACTGGCACATGTGTGAATAGTACTCGGCTACACGTGATGGTACTAATATGGTCAGATAATATGAAATGTGAAGGCTCTGATGTCTGTCATATGTTTTGAATAATTAATTTTTGAGATAATGTAATGAACTACAAAGAAACTTCACGTTTAACTACTCAATTCTTAGAGGTAATGTAACGAACTACAGAGAAACTTCACATTTGACTACTCAATTCTTAGAGGTATTATAGAAGGGTGAAGGCTGCGTTCAAGGAGCTTGAGCTGCAGAAAGACACATATGTTGTGGATCTTCATCACGGTGAGTCTATAATGGTAAATTTATCAAAAATAAAATTGAGTATAAAAGGTATCATTCTATGGTGGTACGCTGGTACGGAGTATGAGACAGTGTTGCTTTCTACTAAAAAGGTTGCTCTCCATAAATTTTATCAAGACATTAGCTCCCTCGGTGTTTTCTGATTGAATTTTTGTTTAAGATGAACAAAGTATCATCAAAGGAATAGTGAGCCAACTTTTAATGGGCCTCTCCAGAAACCGGCTACTCAATCCGGTATGCCAGTCACAAAATATCGTGGGTGCCGATGCTTCACCAGCAGGCGAGAGCGAGAGGAGGCCGCTAACGATGCGAAGGGTGGCTATACGGTGTACAAGATCTGGCATGGTGGTGGCGGTCACCCAAGTTAGTTATTGACAACTGGACACTAGCTTCCATCACCGGTGGTGCATCGGTGTCCGGAGAACAAGAAATAAAAGCAGATTTTTTTCTCTCTCCCGTTGCAACGCACGGGCATGTTTCCTAGTCTATGTCCTATGTACGCTCTCAAACAAGCATCTAGTTCATGGTGGCTGACTGACCCATTGACAGATCGATGTTCTAGCATCCATTTGCATTCGTTCCGCTCCCTACAAAGTTTCTCTCCTAGCTCGGATCCGTGGCGTATAACGTGTTGCCCTTTGGCATCCCCGATGCGTCAGCTTGTCAAACCTGGCGCGCCCAAAGGGGACAGTAGCGCTCCGTCGCGCCGGGCTGCCGTCGGATCAAAGGCGAAGGAGAGGCCGGCGGCGGCCAGGGGACACCGGCGGCTGTGCTTCCTCTCCGCCCTCGCCGTGACCTTCTTCCTCTGGTACCGTTTCTCCCTTCTCGACGACGGAGGCCATGCAAAAGGCAACGCCGACCCGTGCCAGGGACGGTACATCTACGTCGTCAAACTGCCGCCGCGCTTCAACACTGACATCATCCGCGACGCCTGCCGGGACACTGACGCCGGCAGCGAGCGCTTGTGCTCGTCCGTCGGCAACGCTGGCCTCGGCCGGCCGCTCGCGGACCCGGCGGATGGCGTGCTCACCGGCGAGAACGGGTGGCACGGCACGCGCCAGCTCGCGCTCGATGTCATCTTCCACAACCGGATGAAGCAGTACGAGTGCCTCGCGAACCGATCCACCGCGGCGACCGCCATCTTCGTCCCGTTCTACGCCAGCCTCGACTTCGCCCGCCACGCCGCCGGTCGCGACATCGCCACGAGGGACGCCGCGACGGTGGAGGGTGGACATCACACAGTGGTTCAAGTGGCGGCCCGAGTGGGACCGGCGCGCGGACGGCCGCGACCACTTCCTCGCCGCCGGGAGAGCGGCGCGGGACCTGATGAGGGACGGCGGCACGGACTGGGGCACGAACCTCCTCGTCACGCCGGCGGGCCGAAACATGTCGGTGCTCGTCGTGGAGTCCTCACTGTCACCAGCGCACGGGGCGAGCGGCTTCGCCGTGCCGTACCCGACCTACTTCCACCCCAGAACCGACGCCGACATGTTCCGGTGGCAGGACAGGGTGCGCGGCCTGCGGCGTAGGTGGCTCATGGCGTTCGTCGGCGGTGAGACGCGGTCGGAGCAGGACAGCCCAGCAACCATCAACGATCACGTCATGGCCCAATGCAAGGGTTCGCACTCTTGCGGCCACCTGAAGCTGGGGCGCTGCGCCGCCGGGAGCACCAGTCAGTGCCACTCGCCGGTCAACGTCATGCGACTACTCCAGAACGCGACGTTCTGCCTGCACCCGTCGCTGGGCGGCGACTCGTACACGCGGCGGTGGGCATTCGACTCGATGGTCGCCGGGTGCATCCCGGTGTTCTTCCACTCGGCGTCGGCGTACCTGCAGTACACGTGGTACCTCCCCAAGGACTACACCAAGTACTCGGTGTTCGTCCCGGAGGCCGGCGTCCGGGCGGGCACAGTGAGCATCGAGGCCACGCTCCGGGCGATCCCGGCGGCGACGGTGGCGCGGATGCGGGAGGAGGTGGTCAGGCTCATCTCGACGGTGGTATACGCCGATCCCAGGTCGAAGCTGGAGACTTTGAAGGACGCCTTCGATGTCGCCGTCGAGGGGATCCTCGACAGGGTGGCGAGGTCCCGGCTCAGTTAATTTTCTTGCAAAAATTGTGTCAATATTTCATGGATCATTGGTACGCCATGCATGCCTCCATGGTTCATTGCGTACCTTTACTATACCTCGTGATCCTTTCCTCACGGTCTAAGGTGCTCATTAATTAGCAAGTGTAAACTACACCGATAAAATATTTAGTTTGCTAATTCTCTTGTGCTAGCTAATTATCTTGTTTTATATACATGAGGTTGTAACTGAATTTTATTAGTTACACATGAGTTACAAGAGTAAGAACAATGTATTGGATTGCAACAACGATTTGATAACGTCACCCGATTCTCACTTGACTGGAAACTAGTCACACCGATAAAGTATACTACACTAATTATTCGTCGACGCCTGAATTATATATGGAAACCCTTGCCGGTAAACCTGATGTGACTTGGTGGCTCCTCAAGCTTCTCACCGTCAGGCTCCAACTAGTGGACGAGGAGGCGCTATTGGTTGTCGTGCTCCCAAATTAGTGTCGGCGCCTAAGAGAGAGAGAGAGAGAGAGAGAGAGAGAGAGAGAGAGAGAGAGAGAGAGAGCGAGAGAGAGAGAGAGAGCGAGAGAGAGAGAGAGAGAGAGAGAGAGAGAGAGATGAATGACACATCTAAGATGACACAAAGAAAGATAGATAGAGAGGAGAGACAATGTGTTTAGATTTTACATCGTCATGGGGGCTCCTCAAGCTCTTCGTTCTCGGGCTCCAACTTGTAGACGAGGAGGCACTATGGGTCTTCGTGCTCCCAGATCAGCGGTTAATAAGAGAGAGATCGAAGCTAAATATCAAAAGAAAAGAGAGAGAGATGGAGGAACGAGAGATAATGCATGGAGATTATTGTACATCGGGCGGTGAGTTTGTTTGGGGACCACAAGAAACCCTCGCCGTCCATGGGCCTCACGTGCATTAGCTCCTTCTCGCATGCTTCTTCTCACATTGCGATGGTGGGAGCGGTGTTTGGAGATGGCTAGAGCTGGATTTGAGAGAGAGAGAGAGAGAGAGAGAGAGAGAGAGAGTGAGTGACGAGGGTTAATTCGGCAAATGTCCTAGATGAAGGACTTTGGATCGGGGGAAAGGCGACAACTAGAGATTTCGGGAGCGAGATTGGCACACGACGTACCCAGTTTCACGTCCCCACGGTGGAGGATCGCTACGTCCTGCTAGCAATCTAGTATATGATCACAATGGTGTTTACAGGGAGCCGCCGTAGGCGGAGTTGTGTATCTAATCTCTGTCTAGTCTAAGATCTATTGTCTGTAAGATATCTATGTTGTGCCTCTAGGGGCGCCCTTGCCTGGCTTTATATATGAAACCAGGCTAGGATTTACAAGTGTCCTAGTCGAATATGGATCAGTGTTGCCTTTCTTCATCTCCAAGTCATCTTGTCGAGTCCTTGTACTTGTCGACTTCCATAATGGGCCGAACCCGGTATACTAATCCGTGGGTATCCGAAGAGCATACCCACGTCAAAGAGAGAGAGAGAGAGAGAGAGGAAGAAAGGGTGAGGGAGATTCTTAAATTTTGGGTTGAGAGAGTTATGAGAGAGAGAGAGAGTGGCATATAGTAGGGTTATTGTGAGGGAACCATGATCTAGAGAGAAGGTAGCGAGAATCCCGATCTTGAAGTTTTGGGAAAGATCTGAGCAGCGAGGAGGGAGGATATACTAGATATAAAAGGAAAGTTGGAGAAGGATGAGGTTCAATTCAATACCAAAGAAGATCATAAGTCCAAAGCTTAGACATAAATTTCCTAAAAAATATGAAATGAAGAGAGCTGCAAGAACATATGAGCTGGACAATCAAGTAATTCTCTGCTCGATACTCATTGTTCCTCACTGAAACCCAAATTGGGGTGGCCAAAAGCAAATTAGGCAGGAAAAGTTCAAGCAAAATCCTTGAACCGTAGGGGATAAAGTGAAAATTAGCTTGGAAACACAAACAAAGATATGTCAACGCCCAAGTCATTATATCCATGAAAAAAGCCACCAATAACTTCGTCAAACCCTCAAATCAAACTAGATCCAAAATTGGGTCTTTGTTTAGTTTGGGCAACAAAAAAGGGGGCTAGAATTGAAGCGATTGAGGAGGGGGATCTAGAAACAAAGCTAAAATTGTGGCACCTTGATCTCTAATACTATATGATATGGTTTGGTTGTCTGATCTTTACAATTGACAACGTGGATGATTAACACAAAGAGGAAAAGGAACAAACAAAAAGAACACAAGATCACAAAGGCACAACTAGGGGATAACTAGCAAGAGTGAGTGGAGCATTGTGAAACTGGAGGGATCACATACATCAAAAGCAAGATAATTTCGATTTCAATCTTGCCTCACACCGGTCTCTCCATTTGTCCAATAGAGCCCTAGAGGAAAAATATTGGTCCATAGGAAACATTGGTCTTGGAATTCACAAGGGGATGAGGAGAAGCTATGCTCCATATAACTTCATATCATATCTAACCAAAGAATGGAGAAGGGTAGGAGGTATATACTTCCTCCAACTCAAAAAGTCTTAGGCCAAAAGGGATACATGGGGCTTTGCATTTTTGCTACGCAGATAGACGCGTGAAGTATGCAGAAGAAGATTGTAGGTGTGTGGGTCATTATACGGATATCCTGGCCAAAGACTCCTTGGCCCCGGAGACTTCTTTCCGATGCTCTGGGGTAGTTCTCTAGTTGTCGTCAGGTTGGGCCCGAATACTTTGGATCTCTCTAGCGAGAGACTCCGGGTTCTAGAGAATTTTCCCAGTACTCTCCTCGTTGTGTTTCTTCTTCCTTAATTTTCTTTCAAGGTTCTTCTTTGTGTCATCTTCTTGCTTGCCACTACATGGTCATTATCCTCGTACTGAAGCACACATGAGTTTTGAGTATTAGGTAGCAAACCAATCCTCAAAACTATGGGAAACCACATGTTAAATAATAAATTCACCCTGTCTTAAATGTACTTCGCTCGTGCTCTAGTAATTAGACCAACTGCAAATTGGTGATCCTAAAATGTGGTTGAGCTTGGTATGGTGACGTTCAGGAAATGACGGTATCACTTTCATCTGAGAGTCTAGTGTTTCTACCATGCACTGTATATACCATGCATGGTCGAAACTTCTTCTCATTTGGCCTTTTGTCATATTTGTACTATTGCAAGCAAAGAGTACCAGTTATCTATCTATATGCATGCATATTAATTTGTTTCCAAACTTGAAACCTCCATAGATTGTGTCTAAAAAGTCCAACCTTTGATCTGTTTGAAATTTTGAGATCCTAGTGATGAGGTCTTCGAAACAAGACCAATAATGCACACTTTTAAAAAAAAAAAATTTTAAAAATGTGACACTTGATGATACTTTATGAAACAAGATATTCCTAAGCTCGTTGTTTTTTGTGGTCACATGTTTTATTTTTCATGCACAAATGAGTAGCATCTTGTTGCATGGTGTGTCATAATGTTACATTGTGTGATAATGTGCATCATTGCATGATAAATATACTACTCCCTCCGGTTTTGTTTACAAGGCACGCACACAGTTTAAGATAAGCTTTAACCATCAATTTTTACCAACAAAAGATGAGATATATATCATAAAATTTATATCGTTGGATTCATATTCTAAAGAAATTTTCAATGGTATAATTTTTAAGGCGTATAATTCATAATTTGTTGGCAAAAATTAGTGGTTAAAGTTTATCTTAAACTGCGTGCATGCCTTACAAACAAAACTAGAGGAAGTACATAAGTTTAAAAATAGTCTATGTGATTCATCGTTTTTCATTAAACCTTGTTATATTAGATATATGTTTTTGCGTGTGTGGGAATATTATATAGATGAGTTTGGTTGTGTTTATGAGGAAATATAAAAATAATTTTATATCAAATATATTTTTGATACATTTTAACTTTGAGGTTTTGAACTTAGTGAAACTCGGTAGAACTTTATGAAGCCATGCAATACTACTGAAACAATGTGTTACACACATATAAATCTAGTTTATTGTCATTCACAAAAAATCTAGGTTTATTGTAGCTTATCACATAACTTTATTTTGCATGTGTACATGGAGTTTCACCAAGTTACAAAGAGTGTCACCAAATTTCATCATGTTTGAGAATTTATTTTTTGGATCTTGTCAGAATGTATTCAAATTTGTCTTGTTTCAATGTCCTATTCATTTGGATCAGAAATATACAATATGAACATAAACCAAACATAAAATCTACAATCTAAACACACATCATATCTTTTAGTTAAAGCATGAATACTCAGAGGAGATAGAGGATTGTTGCATGCATGAAAAGTTCCTGAAAGTGTGATTGATATGACATAAAATAAACAAGCCAACAAATAATGCAAAGGAATATAACATGAGAGATGCTGCATCATCTCTGAATCTCACAGCCATCGTGTGTGGTCTAGCCGGTATCTACTGTGCAGGGCTAGACTTGCATACTTTCGTCTCTCATCGCAAAACTAATCCGTTCAATCCATGTTGGGTCTCGAGAAAACTAGCAACCGACAGACGGCCAAAGAATACGGTCTAGGCGGGGCTAGATTTCACGAGTTAGATCTGATTGATAGCCGGAATGGGCACACCTGGCCCCATGACAAGAGGAAACCGTCCGTTGACCTTAACGGGACGGACGACGAGATCTTGCTGCTGCCAGTGCACAGAAAATGGATTCGGCCAGTACTCAGTTTGTCGCACTAATCCAATTTTGATTAGTGCAGCAAACGTACATAGAAGTCTGTGTTGACCGATAGTTTCAACCAAGTAATTTGGTCAAACAAGGGAAGTATACTTAAGCATCATTAAACAAGCAGCATCTTGTTAATGTGGACCATGTAGTCGAGCGTGTATACGTACGGAGTACTCCGCCGTCAACGCTGCACACCGAGGATTGCGCTTTGCGGTAGAAAAACAAGTCCGTGCATCGGCTAGATCACTACCGAGATTTATAATCGAGAATTAGTAGTCCGAGGCTACTACACTCGCTAAGCTAAAGTACAGGTTAATTCCAAGAGCTCCACACGGCACGCAATGTGTGTGGCTATCGAGAGTGTTCTTGACCAGAAGTAAGTAGCTAGCTCCTCACTCTCGCCAGCAGCAATAGGCTTCGTCTTCCTCCTCTCAGTGTGCCAAATCCTGGGGAGGAGGGCTATATATCCAAGCTAGCACTACGCTCCGGCATGCACGCTTGCGTTCTGGCAAATTCAATCTTAAAGCTGGTGAGCCTCGCAATGTATATTGAACGATCTCTTTGATCCAAAGTTAGAATCGATGTCGTCTTGCTTTGATGCTTTGCTTGCACTTCACTTCGTCACCGATCTTAGTCGTCTTTGCTGATTCGCTTTCTTTGCATGAACTTCCAGCTGATCCAATCTGCAGAGAGGACGGCGGTGCTCGGCTGCGACCGGCCTAGGGACTGATGAAGGAGGCACCTGTGGAGCAGAAGACGGCAACCGCCGCGGCACCGCCCCTGCGGTTCATGGTGGTGCTCGTGGTCATCGGATGGATCTCCTTCTTCTACTACCAGTTCTCGATGCTGGCCGGCTACCGCCGGACGCCGCTGGTGGCCGATGGCCGGAGCGACAGCGCCGACCCGTGCAGGGGGCGGTATATCTACGTGCACGACCTGCCGCCGCGATTCAATGCCCACATCCTCCGGGACTGCCGCAAGACCAAGGACCACTGGCCGGACATGTGCGGCTTCGTCAGCAACGCCGGCCTGGGGCGTCCTCTGGCCGACCCGATCGACAAGGTGTTCACCGGCGAGAACGGGTGGTACGGCACGCACCAGTTCGCGCTCGACGCCATCTTCCACAACAGGATGAAGCAGTACGCGTGCCTCACCAACCATTCTGCCCGCGCCGACGCCGTCTTCGTCCCTTTCTACGCCGGCTTCGACTTCGTCCGCTTCCACTGGGGCTACGACAACGCCACTAAGGACGCCGCGTCGGTGGGCCTGACCCAGTGGCTCATGCGGCGACCGGAATGGAAGCGCGCGGGAGGGCGCGACCACTTCCTCGTCGCCGGCAGGACGGGATGGGACTTCCGGCGGAGCACCAACATCGACCCCAACTGGGGCACCGACCTCCTCGTCATGCCGGGCGGCCGGGAGATGTCGGTGCTCGTGCTGGAGTCGTCTCTGGTGCACGAGCGGGAGTACTCCGTGCCGTACCCGACGTACTTCCACCCAAGATCGGACGCCGAGGTGCGACGGTGGCAGGACAGAGTGCGCGGCCTGGAGCGGCGGTGGCTCATAGCATTCGTTGGCGCGCCGCGGCCGGACAACCCGCAGAACATCCGGGAGCGGATCATCAAGCAGTGCGCGGCGGCGCCAGGCGCGTGCGCCCAGCTGGGCTGCGCGTTCGGCAGCAGCCAGTGCCACTCCCCCTACAAGATCATGCGGCTGTTCCAGACGGCCACATTCTGCCTGCAGCCCCCCGGCGACTCGTACACGCGGCGGTCGGTGTTCGACTCCATGGTCGCCGGCTGCATCCCGGTGTTCTTCCACCAAGTGTCGGCGTACCTGCAGTACAAGTGGTACCTCCCCGAGGACCACGCTAAGTACTCGGTGTTCATCACGGAGGAGGACGTGCGGACGGGCAACGTTAGCATCGAGGCGGTGCTCCGGGAGATCCCGCCGGAGACAGTGGAGCGAATGCGTGAGGAGGTCATCAGGATCATCCCTACGGTGTTGTACGCGGACCCGAGGTCCAAGCTGCAGACGGTGAGGGACGCATTCGACATCGCCGTCGAGGCCATCATCGGGGAAGTATCTGGGGCGCGGAGTAGCGCAGCGGCGGCTGTCAATCCTATCGATACCACATTGGGCTCGTCGCCATGGCAAGGTTTAGGTTTCAGGCGGAGGAAAATAGGGAAATAGCTATTTCTTAGTGGGTTTAGAAATAGTTATTTTTCGATCGACTTTTACGGTCCTTATGTACAAATATTCCTATTCATTGTATTTACTCGAATCCTAACATTCAAATTTTAGATTCTAACTTGGACTTACAAGTAATAGTTTTTTTTTTTTGGAGCAACCACATATTTACACAGACTTGGAGAATATAGTCCTATATACTTTGCAGATAGAACCTTAAAGATTAAATAGATACAAAACCATCCTTCCAATTTCGCCAACGGCTACCGGCTGCCGCCAAACTCCAACCCCGCCTAGACAGACGTTGAAAGAGACGCCGAACCTCCACTACGCCAGATCCAAAGAAGCATCATCGTCGACGATGCTTTGTAAGTCGACGAACTAGCCCACTGCAAGCAAGGAGACACATGTCATTCTGGCACATGGACCGTGGAATGTCCCCTTGATTCCTTAAACCAAGATCCACCACATTAAATAGAAGATGTAAGGGAACAACAACATATCTACCACCTTCAAACCTACATAATCACTCGAGAGCATCCACCCTGCCCTGGGCCCAACACCACCATGGATAACGACGAATGCCAGTGGCATGTCAAGAAATAGATCTCGCTAGACCTAAAGAACGACGAGTAAACCAATCCGTCGATATGAAGGACCGTGAAGAACATGTTGCCATCAACTACGAGACACTGTTGTCATGGTCGTCGCCGGTGTGGGAGCTGAGTTGAGACAGATTTATTCGCCCGGACGCCGCTCCCACCACCCCAATGATGCACCACAAAATATAAGCCCTAACATTAACTACATAACAAATGAACAAGGTCACCCCTCCCTCCTACCGCCGGAGTGGCATGTGGAGGGAGAAGGGACCAACACTCTTAGTCGCCAAAGCCTTTATCAAAGAGGAAGAGGTGAAATGGTATCGTCTACGCAAGACTTACAAATAGTCGCACTTTGGTTAGCCTAAAATAGTGAAGGCCGAAAAAGGAGGACCACTGTCTTTCACAAGCTGCATTTTTTTATTACAAATGAAAACACATACTTCATGAGGACTTCATATATAGGGAACCGTTCGGTATAAGGTCAAAATTTGACATTGACTATACTCATAACGCGTGTTAAGTAAATCACGTTTGCTATATCTCAGATGACGGAGAACTAAGATGGAGCTCAGCTCAGTCGACACCTCCTCCTTTCAATCAATTTGCCAAGAATATGTGTTTGGTCACGACTGCGATGAAGGCAAGCAATAAACCTAGGGTGGAGTGGTGGTGTGCTACCGCGGGAGAAGATGTGGACTCTTGTCGTAGTTAGAGAGATGGTTGGGAAAACCGCCGAGGACAACACCAATACACACTACTCCCTCCGTCTACTTCCAACTTTTTTAGAGAGTCAAACTTTTTCAACTTTGACCAAGTTTTCACAAAAATTTAACAATATTTATCAAACAAAAAAGCTATATAATAAATATATATTTCATCATAAATCTAATGACGCTAATTTTATGGCATAAATATTGGTGCCTTTTAATTAAATATGGTCAAACTTTAAAAAGTTTGACTCTCCAAAATAATTGGAAGTACACTCTTTTGTGGACGGAGAGGGTATATGACAACATATATAGAAGGGAGAGTGGATTTGCTATCCATGTGTGCAGCTACACACCTTTCTGTTTTCAATTGTTTCACGTTGTATATACATGTTTCAACTTATTTCCTAGTAGAACGCATAATTCTGGTTTATAATTGTGGTTTCATTTTTTTCTGAACATTTTTGGCCAAAGTCAACTCACAAAACCATTTTCGTTGACTTTTGTGTGTTGAGTTGACTTTGACCAAGAAAATCCCAACCAAAAATCTGAAATCAGTTGTACACATCAAAACTATGTTCTGCTAGGAAAACAAGTTAAATTATAATTATACGGCTTGAATCAAAAGTTGAGAGGGGTGGGTACCAAGTATTTAGCAATATAGAATGGGTATCCTTAGGTCCTCTTGTGATACATAGGATAGAAAAAAAACAGAATTGTTATTTCGTGTCCACTCCAATCCTACAGCAGAGTCTGTACGTTTCATCATTCAATAATGAAAAAACAAGAACTTCTGAATTTGAACAAAATGGTAAATTTCCTACAAAATCTACTAGAAAGGATTCCTTTAAAAATCATATGGATTCAGTCCTACAAATCAAACAACCACTAAAGAAAAAATGGCTAAGGATTTTGATCCACCAGGATTCCTAGGCAAATTCTTTGAATCAAATCAAAGAGGCCCTAAATAAGTTATGACTTTTGTTTGATTCCCTTCCATTATCTTAACATGAAAGGGAAATGTCTTTTTACAGTAGACGCGCCGTAGCGGTAGGTTTTCGTTTTCATCATTCAATCACGCTCTAAGATTTCGTGCCAAAATTGAACAGCTTTCTATGAATCACACGTTTCATATATGTTACATTGATGTCACAAATCTAAAAGGAAGAATCAATGGTGGAAAACCCTCCGGTAAGTGACGTCTCCGATAGATTGTTACCCCTCCATCCCAAATTACTTGTTTTAGCTTTATCTAAACACATATATATCTAAACATGGTACTCCTATATACGTATGCATCTATATAAAGTGGAGACAACTAATTTGGGTGCTAAACTCTTTTTCTAGGTCCCAAAAGCTAGCATTCGGCAGCCAAGCACCAATGGTGAAAAGATGCAGTAGTGCTTTGGTCTTCGGGCTTCAGATGTACCGTTGGTGTCTGAATCTGCAGGCGCCGAATCAAGTCAGGCAAATATATGCGTTCTTCAGAAGCTTCTGGTAATGAATAAGGCCAGTTTAGACTTCTCACGTTGTGCTGAACCTTCTCTTCTCAATTCTTCGTAGAATCCTTGACTTTGCCTTTCTTTAGCCTCGAGCCCTCGACTTTTGAGGAATGCGGAGAAGCGTCGCATGCATCCACAGACTTGCGAATCTTTGAGCATCCGAAGCAGAGTTCTAAATAGCACCTTATTTCTTCGCTATAGCTTCGCTATAGCATATCTAAAGCACCGTCGAAGCTATAGCATATCTAAAACACTGTCGCTAATGATATGCATATTTAGTGCTAAATAGGATCTCCCGCTAAATCACGCTAAAATGCTAAATTGTGCGGAAATATAACGCTACTTCTTTCGCCAGGTGTAAAAATTTATCGTTCTCAATTTGAAAGTTGGACATGATTATATAGTATGCATTTATTTTATTGGTACAATACAAATGTTTCTGGGTACACATTCGTATAATGGAATCATTGAGTCTGTTGTCGCATTTTTGGATAATATGAAAGACTGATGTCTATTTTTCTGAAATTTTTCTTGTTTTGATGAAAAACGCTAAATGACTTAGCCTTGTTATAGCTTCGCTATAGCTTTCTTAGCGTCTAGAAAATGCGGCCGCTAAGAAGCATTGCCTGCTATTTTAAACTTTGATCCGAAGCCATCCTTCATGTACACCAGCTGTTTGGATCGGGAGCAGCACGCAGGTCGTCGGAAATTTGGGGAGGATGCATCGATCTCTGCACAAGGCAGGAGCAACTGGGCAAAAAGAAGTCGTCCCTGTAACGCTGCCGGCGGGTGAAAACCCCAACTTCTTCTTCTCGATCGAGCAATTGATTAGTATACGGGCACCTTGTCGAAGCTGCTCCGTGTCAACTCCGATCGACCAACGCGACGCGATCGAGGCCGCTCGCGCGCTCTGCGACCTATGTCCCATGTGCCATCTCTCGGAATCGCATCGATCCACCATAATCTCCGGTCAATGCTGGACGCTTCTTCGCTCCCGATCGTCAAGCTGTCGGGGATCCATCGAGGGATCCGATGATTCCTACCACGTGCAGACGTGCAGTCTCCACTGGTTCCTGAACTTGATTAGTGGCTGATTGATGCACAGCTCGCAATAGTCAGAGCTCGGTGAAATCTGAAAACAAAAGGAGAAAAAGTCAGACATGGCGTGAGCTCCATCGATTTTCAGGATTCCGGCAAGTCTAGTTACACTGCACCGCTCTGAGAAGTGAGTGAGAGACCATGGAGAAGGGCGGCCTACGCTGGCTGCCTCGCCTCCTCTTGCTCGCCGTCCTGTCGGTCACGCCATGGCTCCTCATCATCTACTGCCACCGCTCCGTCTTCAACGCGCCGCCGGCCAGCTCGCCTTCCCAGCCGCGTTTCTTGTCCGTTCAAGAGGAGCAGCTCAAGAAGCTCCCAGACAGCTCGGCACGCTCGCTCTCCGCCGCCGCAAGGGGCGGCGAGCCGCACCAGCGCAGCGACGATGTCGAGGCGAACGACACCGACCCCTGCCGAGGCCGGTACCTGTACATACACGACCTGCCCCCGCGGTTCAACGCCGACATCCTCGCCAACTGCCGCCACTGGTACCAGTGGATCGACATGTGCCAGTACCTCGCCAACGCCGGCCTCGGCGCGCCCCTGGACAACGCGGACGGCGCGTTCGCCGACCAGGGATGGTACGCCACCGACCACTTCGGCCTCGACGTCATCTTCCACAGCCGCGTCCGGCAGTACGGGTGCCTCACCAACGACTCCGCCCGCGCCGCCGCCGTCTTCGTGCCCTACTACGCCGGATTCGACGTCGTGCAGCACCTGTGGAGCAACAACGCCACCGCCAAGGACGCCGCGCCGCTCGCGCTCGCGGAATGGCTGACGCGGCGGCCCGAGTGGCGCGCCATGGGCGGGCGCGATCACTTCGTCTTGTCCGGGAGGACGACGTGGGACCACCAGAGGCAGACGGACACCGACTCCGAGTGGGGCAACAAGCTGCTCCGGCTGCCGGCGGTTCAGAACATGACGGTGCTGTTCGTCGAGAAGGCGCCGTGGACGGACTTCGATTTCGCCGTGCCCTACCCGACCTACTTCCACCCTGCCAAGGACGCGGACGTCCTCCAGTGGCAGCAGAGAATGCGCGGCATGAAGCGGGACTGGCTCTTCGCCTTCGCCGGCGGCGAGCGGCCCGGCGACCCTAACTCCATCCGGCACAACCTCATCAGGGAGTGCAACGCCTCTAGCTCCTGCAACCTGGTTCAGTGCCGAAAGGGCGAGAAGAGATGCCTCATCCCCAGCACCTTCATGCGCGTCTTCCAGGGGGCGCGCTTCTGCCTGCAGCCGCCGGGCGACACGTACACGCGGCGGTCGGCATTCGACGCCATCCTCGCCGGCTGCGTGCCGGTGTTCTTCCACCTAGACTCCGCGTACAGGCAGTACAGATGGCACCTCCCCGACGACCACGCCACCTACTCCGTGTTCATCTCCGAGGAGAATGTCCGGAGCGGCAACGCCAGCGGTAGCGTGGAGGAGACACTGCGGATGATCCCGCGGAAGGTGGCGGAGAGGATGACGGAGACGGTGATCGGGCTGATACCCAGGCTGGTGTACGCGGACCCGAGGTCGAAGCTGGAGACGCTCAAGGACGCCGTGGATTTCACGGTGGAGGCCGTCATCAAGAGGGTCAACAAGGTGAGGAAGGAGATGGATTATCATGGGGTGTCGTCCGCGCGAGGCAATCTTCTCATGCAAACGGCATCTAGCAAAGTTAGGTCCGATAGTTAGGGAGAACCGGAGAAGATTGTGTGCCATGCTAAATTCTGTTAGCAAAATAGATGCAATGGAAGCATATGTTGAGCTCGTTTGTTCTTTTGTACCATAATAAGGAAGAAATGATCGGTTAAACGGTTTGAAATATATTTTGATCTCGCATGTACTCATCCGGTTCCAAAATATAAGATGTTTTAGCTTCTTTCTGATATGCATGTATCTAGATATCTTTTAGTATGCAGGTTGAGAGTAAAGTAAGTAAACCTACGCACTAAAAATCAACTACTCCCTCCGTCTAGAAATAACTGACATGCCGACCATTTTGCAAACAAATCCTTTAGAAATTTCCGACATATCCTGAACTCCATGGTCGCTCCCTTCCTGGTTGTCTTTGCCGTCTCCC
The DNA here is from genome assembly GCA_007115705.1 of Dactylis glomerata. Classification (NCBI taxonomy): domain Eukaryota; kingdom Viridiplantae; phylum Streptophyta; class Magnoliopsida; order Poales; family Poaceae; genus Dactylis; species Dactylis glomerata. The sequence continues at coordinate 1,002,149 of QXEO01001330.1, read as the reverse complement.
CAGTGCTGCCCGACGGCCGCCTTCTCTCCCTGCCCCTCGCCCCACGCCGCCACCGATGCCGCGTTTCCCCCATGCCGCGCTGCTGCTGCCATACAACCCCGCGTCTCGTTTTTGTCCTCGACCTAAACCTACTCGCACCGAGCGGCCGAGGCTGTGCCTACGAGTCAAGTTTCGATTTTTCGATCTGCGAGGAATGGGGATTTGATATCCGAGCCACGTCGCCCTTTTTGCGCTGGTGCTCCTCGCCATGGCGGGGGCGGCAGCAAGGGACGAGGATGCGGAGGTTCTATTCGATTGCTGGAGGCTGGCGGGCAAGGCAAACAACCTGGCGCAGTTGAGATGCTGGGCCGCCGGAGATCGACCAGGAGCTCAAGGAAGAAGGTCTCGCCGGCGCGCAGGAGTGGTGCAGGGGCGCCGGCGAGCCCGAACTCGTGCAGGGGCGGTGCAGGCGCGCAGGATCGAGTGCAGGGATCTCCGGCGCTGATCGCGGTGCGCTAATTGGGGATCGCGACCTGATTTTGGGACTAGAGTTGATTCAATTGAAAATGATAAGGGGTTTTCTGTAAAATGCTGAGCAGTGCAAAAATTATCTCCCTCACATCACTTAATTCGGGACGGAGGGAGTAGATACATGTATTCTAAAGAAAAGAAAAAGCTAAATCATCTTATATTTTGAAACGAATGGAGTACTCGTTATCGCAATTGGCCATCCAGACTTCTCTTGACATTCATAGGTAGTGTTTTAACTATTGTTGTTTGCAGAGACCGTCTACTTGGTATCAACTTGATATGAATATAGTCATGTTTATAGGAAGCATGGTTTTTCAAAAATATGATATTGCGCCGAATTTCAAATGAGCAAAGCTCAACATAGCCGGAGGATACCATGAGACAAACGAATAATAACTCGCAACACACCATACACACCCGACACATGACACATAAATGAAAACATACATTTCTTGAAAATGGTCCGAAGTAACATTTAATCCCTGCAAAACACTTTGATTCACAGAAGCAAGCGGAAGAAATAAATTATATCAAAGGGTAAACATGCTGCTTTGGGGAAGCTCATGCCCTCGTCAGCTCCACATGTTGGAGTTAACATGCAGCTTCCTTCTCCATCACTCTAAAGGATGTTGCACCGTCGAAATGATCAGTGAAATGGTTTGAAATAGTTAGGTCCGAGAGTTAGAAAGAGTGCTAAGTGTGCAACTTGATATAACAAACAGTGTTTTCTATAAAAAAAATATCATGCCAAATTCCAAATTAGCAGAACTCAACATAGTAGAGGATACAAGGGCAAACGAATAACTCGCAACACACCAAACGCACATGGCACACATGACACATAAAGGGAAAGAGACACTTCATGAAAACGATTTGATCAAAGTAAAAAAAAAATCCCTAAACATCGATGCCTTTGCTCGCAAAGGCACACAAAAGAACAAATACATATCAAAGGGTAAACACACGTTGCCTTGGGGAAGCTCATGAGTCATGCCCTCGTCAGCTACACATGTTGGAGTTAACACGTCACCTTCCTCCTCCATAGGGGTGAAGTAAGAATTTTTTTGCAATCGGTTCATGGGTACCAAACTATTGGTTGATGCCAAAAAGTAATGGTGCAAAGCAATCAAAGAGTACTCCCTCTGACCCATTTTACTAAGAAGATGTATTTAGACACATATTAGTAGTGCTAAATATATTCGTATTTACAATAAGTAATATGAATCGGAGGAAGTACTAAGTTACTACAAATTCAGTCGGTTCAGCTGAACCGAACATCTACATCCTAAATTCACGCCTGCTCCTCCATCACTCCGAAAGATGTTGCACCGTCGAAGAAATAGGTTCTCACCCCGAGAGCTAGGAATGGTGCTGAACTCTAGTAAGCTTCGGTTCACAAGTTGCTCCCTCCATCCCTAATACATGACGTGTAAATTTAGCCATGAAGTCAATGCTTTCTAAATTTTACTCCCTCCATATCGGATTACAGGGCAATTAAGACAAACTTTGGCATTTAATTTTAGTTAAGAAAATATAAGATATATTATATAAAAATTATACCGTTGGATTCATATTTAAAAGAACTTTTCAATAGTATGATTTTTATGTCAAATATCTTATACTTTCTTGACTAAAATTAATGGTTAAAGTTTATCTTAAAATACATAATTGCCCAATAATTTGGTATGGAGGGAGTGTTGGGGTTCGATGCAAATAACATTTTTTTCTATGCAACCCTGAATTGCCCAAAGATCTATCTACTAGTAATGTTGTAACGGTAAACAGAAGTTCAGTGCTTATCTCCATCGAGCCTTCCAGCATGATCTCCATTCTTCCACCGGTGTGGCGCCAAGTTCACGGTGTCGTCGAAGCCTCCGACATTACCACAAAACTTATCGTTTTGATGATATCACATCACACGCCCCCACTGCAAAACAAAGTTAGACACTTCTACTTTATGTTTGCAAGTCTTATGTGGCTTCTAGGACTTTCGCACAAGAACCGTTTCTTACCTACGAACATGAAACCACAACATCGATAGCTATATTTTTTTCTTTAAGTCCCCATTAAGGGCCCTCCATTGCAAAAGAGGAGAAACTGACACCTCGCATAAGCCACATGTACGATACAAGTCGTACGTCAAGTGTGGAACCAGTCTCGCCGAAGCGTAAGGTCGGTCGCGAGGCCGTTTGCAATCCAACAATGTCGCTGATATGATAAATTGCAAATAAAGGGTAAAAATAAAACGATCAATGCCTGCATCAAAATGATGCATTCTAACCGTACAAGCATACTAGGCATAGATCCGGCTCTGATACCACTGTTGGGGTTCAATGCAAATAACAAAAAAAAATTGTACACAACCCCGAATTGCCCAAAGATCTATCTACTAGTAATGCTCTAACGGTAAACAGAAGTTCGGTGACATACCCTTGTAGACTGAACGCGGGGATTACGCTCCCGCACAAGCGTTGACGATGAAGACGACGTAGCCGACCTCAAGGTCGTGAAGATCTTGGAGCAACGACTTCGGTGCCACACGAACGACACCTCCGTGTACTCATACATATATGGTGATCACGATGACCTCCGGAATTCCCGATCCAGCCGGAATTGCGGACGTAGATGGTGTTGGATGGAATCCGAAAACTCCGCATCACGACAACATGTAGCGGTGGTGTGATCTCTGTCCTACGCAGTCCTCTGGGGAGTCACGTGGGAGAGAGAGAGGTGGAGGAGGCCGGCGGCCAAGGATAGGAGGGCGAAGTCCATGTGGAGGAGGAGAGCATCCAGGGCTCGTGGAATTGTGTGTACCCTCCTCCCTGGGGCCCCTTTTATATAGTGGGGAGGGGTTGCACCTTACCCCTTCCCCAAGGCAGCCAAGGGCGGCTGCCAAGGGAGAGGCAATGGCGGCGACGGCTGGGTGGGGCCAGGCCAGCCGGCCCCCAAACCCTAACCCTAGCCGGCTAGGACCAGGGGCCCAAGGCACCTCCTTTCTTTTTCCCTTAGTGGGCTTCTTTCCCGAAAAGAGCCCATTAGGTGATTTCCCATTTTTTAATTTTTTAATTATTATTAATTCAGTTAATTAATATCAATTAACTCATAATTAAATCTCCGATACTCCAAAACACTTCCAGACTCCATCGAAACACTTTTGAACTGCATTAAAACTATCTCGGACTCCACCAAAACTATTTCGAAATCTGTTGAAACTATTTCGGACTTAGTTGGAACTATTCCCTCTCTCATAAATCATCACACGATGTTTCCGAATATTACCAAAACCATCTTGAGCATTGAGATCCCTTAAGTGTGTTACCTGACGGTTCGAGAACACTACAGACATTACCGAGAACTCTCTCCGGTAAATGATCATCAATCAGATCTGGATATCTATGATGATCCCTGTGCATTCTACAAAGTTCTTTTAGTCGTTGAACCGTAAGCGTCGTTGTACCTTTCCCTTTGCTTTGCTGATACTAGCATAGCCAAAGATCTAATCATCGGTAGTTCCTATACCTTGTTCAATCTTATTACCGGCTAGTGTTGTTTAACTCGTACCGTGACATTCCATCCCCGTTGAAAGGACGAGATGTCGCCTAGAGGGGGGTGAATAGGTGTTTTAAAAACTATTACGGATTTGGCTTGTAAGAATGCAGAATTAAACTAACATTTATTTTACAAGCACAAAACCTAAATAAGCTAGGCTCAACTAAGTGCACCAACAACAACTAGAGCTAAGCAAGATAGCATAAGATATATTTCACAAGTGATAAACAAGATACAAGTACTTCAAGCATGAAGGCTATCACAAGGAAATAAACTCGGGTATAGAGATAACCGAGGCACATGGAGATGAAGATGTATCCCGATGTTCACTTACATAAAGTAAGCTAATCACCGTTGGAGAGATGCGGGTAACCACGAAGGCCCCCGAACGCCATGAAGGCTCACCTTCTTCTCTGAGTCCCCCACGAAGCTAGGGACCCCTTCTTATGGTTAGCTTTTCCTCCAATCCGGAGATGGCAAGCTCCACAACCACTATATAACTCCCACGAAGGGGAAGCCCGTGCCTCTTCACAATCTTTCACGAAGAGGTCACCGAGGCACCAACCGCCAAGCCAACTAGGATGTCACCCTCCAAGAGTAACAAGCTCACGGTCTCTCACTCGAACAAATCGTAATGGAGAGCTCAACACTATGCAAGGATGCAAAGCAAGAACACAAGGGGAAGTGCTCAAATCCTTCTCTCTCAAATTCCACCAAGGCAACAAATGCTATGGAGGAGTTAGAGAGGAAGAACAAGGGTGGAGGTCAACCAATGACTCCAAGATCTTGATTCAAAGGATTCCCCTCACTTAGAGGAGGAATGAATTGGTGGAGATTGTAGATCAAGATCTCCTCTCTCAAATCCCTCAAAAATATGCAAGAATCATTGGAGGGAAGAGGGAGGAAGAAAGCTCAAGAGGTTCAACAATGGAGGTGAGAGAAATGCTCAAGAACACAGTAGGAATCCTAGAAAACCATTGGGGAAGAAGCCCCTTTTATATGGAAAGCCAAATAAGGCCGTTGGGGTCATTTTCCACTTGTTCGGGTGATTTCCGGTCCAAAACTCGGTCCAACCGGACCCAAAACCAAAAATACAAGAAAACAGTTCTGCAACTTTTCGGTTAATTTCCGGTTGAATTTCCGGTTCAAACCGAGCACGGAACCGGCAGAAAATAGCCTCACAAAAAATGCGATAACTTTCACATCCGGACTCGGATTTTAGCAAACTTGTGCTTTTTGAAAAGCTAAGAAAAATATCTATCCAATGGAGACCATAAAACCCAAGAAGTAGTAAGATATAAATTACCAAATAAGAAGATGTGAAAACCTCTTTTAAGAAAGAACCAGTAAAACCTCCAAACTCGAAAACGTGATAAAAGATGCATACGGATTCTATTTTCGATGAACTTGGACTTGTTGGAAAGCTAGCAACAAGCACAAGAACCTCACACAGAGAAACACCAATAAGCAACAAAGTTGGGAGAAGCAAAGTATGCAAAGGATTGAGCTCCCTAAGACGATGTGATCAAGTTAGCCAACCGAAAGCCCCTCTTGATAGTGCGGCTATCTATCCTATAACCCGGTCTCCCAACAAACACCTTGAGACCGGTAAAAGGAAAACCTGGCAAGGACAAACCTTTGCCTTGCACACCCCTCTTGATCTTGATGATGATGCTTCATGCTTTCGTCAAGTCGGAATGCTTCACTTGATCATTGTTGCTTCGTGAAGACTTCCAATATGCTCCCCCATACACCACTATGGGATAGCTTCACTAAGGCATGTCTTCAACATTCCATTATCACCAAATAGATGACAAGCTTCAAGCATATGATCTTCTCGAGATGCTTATCTTGAATCTTGCACTTCTCAACCTTGATGACAACCACCACTTGATGTCATCCTTTCATGGGCTATATAAAATCTCACTAGTGATGCATATCCATGACACAATACCCAACCCACATAGACAACACAAACACACATATGTAATGGGTTAGTTCACAAAGCATAACTGTCAAACCATACCATACCACAAGACCGATTGGTCCCATGTGGCACATTCCTTATGCTTCATGTGTTGACCAAACTAGAATCCAATCTTTGATATTTGCCTTGGTCAACCTTGAATCTTCTCATGCTCTATCACAATATCTCGAGTCACATAAAGAATTCTTCATTTGATTGCATGCTCTAGGTATTAGTCAATCATATCTCAACTTATGAGACCATCATGACCTCGACATAGAGCCATATCTTGAATTCTTCTCATGTAACCAAACTCTCAAGATCTTGAGACTCCTTGGCTTAGCACATAAGCTAGAGCATGGATTACTTGAGTTCTACACAAGAACTACATCTTTATTTCTTCTTCTTGATCATATTGGATTCATCTCTTCTTGTTCAATGATCTTGATTCCAATACTTAATATATATCATTATGTTCATGGCATCCAAGCCTTGAATCCAACACATGGACTTCAAGCAATTCCTATGAACAATTCCTTCATAAAAATCTCAATGAGAATATTAGTCCATAGGGATTGTCATTAATTACCAAAAACACACTTAGGGGCAATTGACCCTTACAATCTCCCCCATTTTGGTAATTGATGACAATCTCAACAAGAGGCTTTATATAATGAATGATAGAAACTAATATGCAACTTATCCAAGAATAAATTGCATACAAGAGGTTGTATTTGATATGGTCAAGTAACACGAAGCTACTACCGCATATCAAAATCAATTGTACTCACATAAACTACAATAAATATGGTTGATGTGAGTGCAACCAAAATATATAGAGCAAAATCCCCCACAATATATGCACGTGTGATGAACTTGAATTTCATTACATACATTGTCAAGATAAACCTTTGATGGAGTTTACACTATATATTCAACCATGCAAAACATCTAACAAAGAAGAGATGCATGAAAGGAAAACACTTAAGCACAACCAAACTTAAGTATAAAAACCATTTCCGTTAAACCCTCTAAACTTCTCTCCCATTGGCAACGATTGCCAAAATGGATGAAGGAATTTAGAAGGCCAATATAGTATGAGTTCCTCCCCAAGATGTGCATTTCTCATAAAAAAATGTGTGAAATCATATGCACTTATCAAATTAACAATATTTGGATGAAGTCAAACCATATTGAGGATCAAAGATTGCAAAAAGATGCATAGTGAAGGAAGCTTCAACGAATGAAGCAAGCAAGCAATCAAGAGACCCAAAGAACCAATTGGACACAAGAAGAAGTGATGATAAGAGCTACTAGGTGCTTAAAATGAAATAAGGAAGCTCCCCAAGGTTCATGCATAAATTTGAATTTTTGTTGCATTTGAATACAATATGCACAAACATGGAATCCTCACTCCCTCTATATCATTTAAAACAAAACATGAGCACGAAAGAGTACAAAAGGATCAATACGCTTATCAAAGTGAACTTTAGTCCAAAAAGATTCATGAGATATGAGTGCGAGAAGAAGCAATAAAGAATAAACAAGCACTCATAAATCAAGTTCTTACCAACACCATCAAGAACAAAATGGATAAGAAAGATGGTCGGCAAAGAACAAGGATATCAAGGGAAGAAATTAACACTCTTATGCATATACATTTCTAAGTGGACAAAAAAATCATGATGAACAATCCACAAAGAAACATGTATACACAAGAGGTTAGTTGTAATTAAGGAAGACATGATATCCAAGAGAGAGTCATAGAATATACCAAATAACTTTGCTAGAAAGCATATATAGCTCAAGGCTCCATTTTCCATTATGGTATATTAATACACTCCCCAAGCAAAATCATCAAAGCCATCACAACTAGCAATAAGGGATCAAAAGATAGTCGGGATGCTTTAAAAAGGTAACAAGCATAATAAAGAAGGGTACAACTTGCAACATTATCTATATTGCACATGAGAGAGCGTTGAGGAATTAATATGCAATAAATTGCTAAAAAGGCATATTTGGATTTGGTGAATCATAAACATGATTTTATATACTTCCCATCATGTGCAATCATCTCAACTTGCTCACATATGAAATAAAGATATTTCTTTATAAGACCTTTGCAAGAACCACAACATTTGCAAATAAATATTATCATGCCAAGAACCAACCTACAAGAGTTGGGATGCTAGAAAAGTATGCATGAAAGTTATACTTGTTACCGAGATAGCAATGATGTGATGTAGTAGATAAGAGTTCGCCAATCATCCTAGCTTGCCTCCAATAATCATATGGTGGCAACACCTTCCTTATAAATGAGACAAGCATCCATTGCATCTCCAATGTACCTAAGACATCATTCAAGTACATCTTGGTCCCCAAACTTATTGGGTCCAAAGTGGTTAGACTAACCACAATACATATGATAGACTCCATATAAATATGTGCATAGTTAGAGATGAGATTTGAATTTCATGCACATCTTCGCCATTTAGGAATTGATGGAGTATAACATATATATTGGATCAAAGAAAGCAAATAAGATACAAAATTAAGCATAAAGAGAATATGCATGAACCTAGCTTTCAAGAACCAAAGAAGATACAATTTAGACAAAATCACCAAGAGTACAAGGAGGTAAAAAAAGGTGTGGAAAACACATTATTTGTCCAAATGATATCAAGGGAACAAATCAACAAATGATTTATTCATAAAATTCAACAAATGAACCTAACAACTTATTGAGCATGAAATAATAAGTAAATAAAAGCATGCTCAAAGATTTATCTCATTCGAGCAAATAAATCATAGAAGAAGGAATGAGATAACTAACTCCCAAAAGAGCAAGGTTCCAACAAATAAACCAAACCCTCTACACTTTTCACAATGGCACAAGTACCGAAAAGAAAAGGTTTGTCTTATAACAACACACACTTGATGGGGATCAAGAGATGAGACGAAGTCAAGAAAAAGATCCTCAAGAAGGCAAATAAGACAATGGGAGTCAAAATAATTTCTTGGAAAGAAATAAGGGCAATAATAGGCAAATTCCAAGGTGAAGATGATCTAGAAGAATTACCACATATATATATGAATACCAATTGTCAGAGACAAGAAGTTCATATTGGAATTATTTTCCGGTGGTGTATTGCAAAGATATTTAAGATCAACTTCACAATAAAAGGCATATGGTTAAATATTCAATTTGAGCACCATGCACGAAAAAGGATTCTTGGTAGCTCCAAAAATAGACAAACAATCATGCAAAGCAATGATTAGAGTATCTTGAAGCAAATGGTTTCCTACTTATGATATAGAGAAATATATTTGAGTAAAACCTCACCAAGAATTCTTACTCAAACCAAGACCAAAGAAATGAGCAATAAAATCTTTTAAGAAATAATGGAGCTTGTTTGAGCAAACATGCCACCTAGGAACAAGATAATTAACAATATCAACTCTAAGTGGCAATACCTCAAATGTTCACATTTCCTAGGCTTGTGATATGCACAAGGCATATTACTCCCCTATAATGTGATATTAAATTCTTTTCAACAAAAGGCAAACAAATTCCAACTAGATATAATTAATGGAGATATAGAATTTAAATTTCTCATGAGCATGGCATACCATATAGTGACTACATAATCTTGCAATATCAATACCAAGGTTGAAAAAAGCGCTAGGCGTAAGCGAGGCGGTTGGCATTCGCCTAGTGCCTAGGCAGTGCTTAAGCGTCCTAGGCGTGTCCGAGACATGCCCTAGGCGGTTACAACTTTTGAACCATCAAGCATGCATATGGGATATAATAGTGAATACACATTAGTTTAGAGCATCTAAGTGAATAAATTATGAACAACTACCATTAGAATATGGCACATATGGATCCTTAGTGCAATATGACATAAATTCTTGTTGGGGAATCCTATTTCTTAGTTGCACTGCCTAGACTTCCGCTTATGCCCTAGGCGAGGCATTTGTCCATCGCCGAGCGTTTAAGCGTGCCTAAGCGCTGCCTAGGTGTCGCCTTTTCCAACACTGATCAATACTAAGTGGTATTACTCATGTGCACACATTTGTAGGATTGTGAGGTGCCAATGGCAAATCACTCCCCCAAAATGGGATGTTCCATTAATCACTCGATAAGAGCCAACTAAGATACCATCAAGATGCATTAGAGGCTCAAAGAAAACACACGAGTATATGGTGTGCTAAACAATCAACACCTACTTGAATACACAAGATAAGTAGGTATAAGGCACAACATACACAAACACATACTTGGTACAAAACCAAAACATGCAAAGGGGCAAGTAACTTACAATGTAAAGAGATTAGGTACAAGTTACCGCAAAGAGGCACATTGGATATAAAATGATAGTGTCAATGACTTGGCTTGATGAAATAAAATTAATGAAGATCCCTTAATTCTTCATGAGGTAGCCAAGTCACCAATGCCCTCCACAAACACCTATTGATCAAGTTTTAGCTTGTTGGTCCCCAACCAAGTTGGGTCCTAAGAGGTTAGTCACAATAAGCTTGGCAACCCAAATGGTCCTTTTCTTGGCACCACTTTGAGTTCCAACAAACTTGGCAAAGACATTGCCATCCTTATCTTTCCTAAGAGAATAATCATCATCAACAATGATAGGATTAGATAACGTACCGCTTAAGCATGAAGAAGCAAAGTGCCCCTTCTCATGGCAAATATAGCAACAAGTGCTTCCCTTTCTCTTCTTCGTTGATTTCTTGATTTGGGAAGCTTCATCTTGTTTCTTCTTGGGAAGTGGCCTATCTTCAACTTGAGGTCGTGCTTGATCTTGACCTTGTGGCCTCTTCCCTTGTTGCTTCTCACTCAAGTGCTTCTTCTTCAATGGGCAAGATCTCACATGATGCCCTTCAATCTTGCACTTGAAGCAAACAATCTTGGCCAAATTCTTGACTTGGTCTTGGCCCTTCTTATTCTTGTTGCTCTTGGACTTGTTCTTGTTATTGGAGTTGAATCCAAGTCCACTCTTGTCATTAGGGGATTTTTGCACACTCAAAATATTATCGAGTGTGGATTTCCCTTCATGATGCTTCTCCAAGTCTTTCTCAAAACTAGTGACTTGGGACTTGAGCTCTTTGATTTCCTCTATAAGGTTAGTAGTAATATAAGTACTAGAGGAAGTAGAAGCTTCATTGTTAGAGAAACAAGGCATAGCAAGTAATTCATCACAAGATGTAGAAATATTATGCCTAGACAAATTACTAGGACTAGCATATGGTAATATAGCATTTTGGTTCAAAGTAGTGCGAATGTCCAAATGAGGCTCACAAGATATTTCCTTAGTGATACTTGCCTCATGAGCTAACTTTAGCCCATTATAAGAGATTAGGAGATCCCCATGAGAGCCCGAGAGCTTTTCATGGCTTTCCTCCAATTTCTTATAATTGCTTGTTAGCAACTCAAGTTGAGCCCTTAGCTCAACATTCTCCTTTAATATAGATGCTTCACAAGAAGTAGAGTTAGTAGCACAAGCATCATTCATAGATTTAGCATTAGCAAGCTCACAAGATTTAATAGATTGAGATAGGGAAGAATTAGTATGCTTCTCTTCAGATAGCTCTTACTTGAGGAGATTGAATCTCCGTTTCCCCTCATTAACAAGGGAGTTCAATTCCTTAATGGTCTCCTTGTGTTCAAACAAGGTTTCCATTAAGTGTTTGACTTTAGCACGATAATCATTACTACCACGAAGAGAGGCATACACAATTCCCATCTCATGCAAGAAAGCTTCATTATCATCATCATCAGCACGCTCATCATAAGGAGATGTGTCGGGATTCAAAGTAGGAGTTACTGATGACCCACAAGTATAGGGGATCACAATAGTCTTCGAGGGAAGTAAAACCCAAATTTATTGATTCGACACAAGGGGAGCCAAAGAATATTTATAAGCCTTAACAGATGAGTTGTCAATTCAACTGCACCTGGAAACAGAATTGTTCATAGCGGTTTATCAGTAGCAACAGTTTTATAGTGGTGATAGTAATGAAATAGTAACAACAGTAGTAAAATAAAAGCGGTAATAGTAGCAATAGTAAACAGTAGGATAAAATACTGTAGGCCTAGGGATGGATATACGGGCATTGCATGGATAAGATAATTCATGAAATCAGTGAGACATGGGCATTGCAGATAAATAATGATAAGCATCCTAGTACTAACAATCATAGGCATGTGTTTCGTATATAGTCGTACGTGCTCGCAATGAGAAACTTGCACGACATCTTTTGTCCTACCAGCCTGTTGCAGCAGGGCCTCAAGGGAAACTACTGGTAATTAAGGTACTCCTTTTAATAAAGTACCAGAGCAAAGCATTAACACTCGGTGAACACATGTGATCCTCACATCATAGCCATCCCCTCCGGTTATCCCAATTTCTGTCAGTTTGGGGCCTCGGGTTCCGGACAACAATATGTGTATACAACTTGTAGGTAAGACCATAAACAACAAGTATCATCATAAAACAATAACAAGTTCAGATCTGAGATCATGGCACTCGGGCCCAAAGTGACAAGCATTAAGCACAACAAGTTGGAACAATGTCATAAGCACTAACAGTAGATACTAGGCACTATGCCCTATCAATCTCATAGCAAATTACATGAATGATCTCATCCAATCCCTACCATCCCCTGCGCCTACAGCGGGAATTACTCACACATGGATGGGGGAGTCATGGATGGTTGATGGAGAGACGTCGGTGATGATGGTGATGAAGATCTCCTTTGAATCCCCGTCCCGGCAGGGTGCCAGAACAAAGTTTCTGGTTCCGAATCGCGGTTTCTGATGGCGGCGGTGCAGCAGAAGTCTATCTGGGAAAAACGCCGAACCCCCGCTCCTTTCAGGTCAGAGGGTATATGTAGGCGGAAGGAGGGGTTGAGGCGATGGCCGAGGTGGGCTCACCACAGGTGGGCGTGGCCAAGGCCTGGGCCGCGCCCCCTGGTGGTGAGCCCAGGCCACTGCCCCCCGTCGTCTCTCCTTCTGGCTCCATGGGTCTTCTGGCAAAATAGAATTTTGCAATATTTTCTGGGATTTTTCCTGAAAGTCGGATTTCTGCACAAAAACAAGACACCAGAGCAATTCTGCTGAAAACAGCATGAGTTCGTGTTAGTTGTATTCAAAACACACAAATTAGAGGAGAAACAATAGCAAAAGTGTTCGAGAAAGTAGATACGTTTTGGACATATCAACTCCCCCCAAGCTTAGCTATTTGCTTGTCCTCAAGCAATTCAGTTAACAACTGAGAGCGATAAAAGAAACTTTCACGAACACATTTGCTTCATATGATGTATATGTACGCACTATATGATCAAGTACTCAGGCAATTTATAATAAGAAATGTGCAACTAATGTCACCTCATAGTCAAGCAAGCTATGAAAGAGTGCCAATGCACTAATAACAGGTAACATGAACATAAGAAGCTACAAGATTGTAATGTTCATAAATGATATGGAAGAGTGGTATCCTGCTTGCCTTTATTTGTGGAGCAAAACATAAATGCTGAGGCAACTCTGAAGTTCAAGGGAAGACTAGAAGTAAAAATATCAAAGATACAAGCATCAAAGTTATACTACAATTAATCGTGTTCTGGGACAAGCACATTACACTAAGAATAACAGCTATGCTCCCAAGAAGGTGCTTAAAAGTTAGAAGATGAAGACTCAACATAAAAGTAAAAGAAAGGCCCTTCGCAGAGGGAAGCAGTGATTTAACATGTGCTAGAGCTTTTCATTTGTAAAACAGAGATAAAAATTTATTTTGAGAGGTGGTTGTTTCATGTCAACGATTGGCAATGGGGACTTGCTATCTTCCATAATAAACAAGTGAGAGCAGTTCCGAGTTCTTTGAAAATTTGGCACATTGGTGCTCTTTTATAAAGCTTTGGCACTCCTCCCCACCTTTTTTCCTTTCTCAAACTATGGCTAACCGATTCCATCGGGTGCCCACCAACTTTCACATACCATGGAGGAGTGCCTTTTTTATTTTTTAGAATTAGATTATAATGGTCTGACCAGCTCCCTTGCAAAATTAATGAAGAGCAGATGAAGCTGCCTAGTCGAGGGGTACTCAATTTAATATGGAAGATAGCAATTCCGACCACTACGTCCCCATGAGCTAAAAACAGTGGCACAAAATGAGAAGTAGTTGAAAGTTTTGAAAGGTAGCACATGAAAATTTACTTGGAATGGCTTGCAAATACCATACATAGGAATTTGTAGTGGACTCTTTGGTGGACTTGGTTTTTGGTGATTGGATGCACGAGAAGTATTCACTCTCAGTACAAGTGAAGGGTAGCAAAAGACTGGGAAGCGACAATCGAGAGAGCAATAGCTGTCATAATCATGCTTGCGACAAAACAAAATTAATATAGGCATAAAAAATGATACAAGAACTCTGAGGCAAAGTAAATCATTGAGGCTTAATTGACTTTTTGTTCAGTCATATGCATGCTTGAGCATGTGCCAAGTCGATTCAAATGAAACTTTCAGAGGAGGATACCACAATAACATACCATATTATGAATAAAACAATGCAAGCAAGCATCTACATGACATGCTACAAACTATTAGTAAATTGGAACTAATCATATGAGAGCAAGAACTACAAAGCATCCATTAGATAACATATACCTTACATGAACCGACTAAGCATGTCCACATAGATGAGTATATGTACAAAAATGAAAACAAATAGAGTTCATAGCAGCCTCTTACCACATCTCGGATTGTCATATGTCGTCATTATTGCCTTTCACTTGTGTGGCTTGAATAATATGAAGTGAATACCAAGCTCCAATGTAGTCACGAGAAACTGAACTCTGCGACAAACTTTACAAAACCGAAGAAGAACAACAAATATTTTTGGGTTTTCGAATTTTAAAACAAGAATGGAAGGAAATAGCAACCAAAGCAAAATATTTTTGGATTTTTCAAATATCAAACCAAAAATAGCATGTAAAGCAAACCAAAGCTAGAAAACTAAAAAGGGCAAACAAAGAGAAACAACGGAAATATTTTTGGTCTTTTTGTGTTTTGGAAAGTAGAAATAAGAACAGGAATAATAAAGAAAAGAAAGCGAAACATGGATATACAAAGTACCGACAAAATATGATATGTAGATGAGTGAATCATCGGCGTACCTCCCCCCAAGCTTAGGCTTTTGGCCTAAGTGGAGATCAATCCCAGCTCGGCCATGAAGTGGCGTCCCCAAAATATGACGAAGAAGCACCTTCGTCCTGATATGAGCTCGAGGGCGCCCCGGTGTGGTACGTGGTGTAGTGATAGGCCGGCTCCTCCTCTTCCTCCTGGTCCACGACGCCATGCTGCACGTTGAAGCCGAGCAACCTAAGCTTCTTGTCTAACTCCTCCTTCGAGCGCGACCATGGCCTGTTGTTAATACTGAACAAAGTAGGTTGTGGCAAGGGCACTTCCCTTTCCTCTCCATCTGTAAATAACATTCTATAAACTAATTTCCCTGCACAAGAGTTAGCGGTAACAAAGTGATGGAGCTTCATGGCAGCAAGATCAAGCCTTTGTGGAGTCAACAATATATCATGAGGAGCAATAGGAAGTCCAAGAGCAGCAACAATGTGCGCAGCAATAATGCCTCCATAAATAGGTCCCCTAGCGGCTAGGCGACGAGCAACAAGAGCACCGAGGTTATACTTCCTGCTAACATCAAGAGCGGTAGCTAGAAAAGCTAAATGGTAATTGGAGATATTGCTAGTGTTCCCTCTACCAAGAATACTAGTGGCAAGATAGTAAGTAAAATATCTAATAGCTGGGAGTTGAATGTTTCTTATCTTGCCACGCTGTGCTATGCGGTCATCATCATTAGTCACTCCTCGGTAGAGCTCCAGCAAATCAGTGGGCCGCTATAGCATCTTCTTTGCCGTCCCAAACATGGGAATACCTAAAATGTTACTAAACTTCTCCAAAGACATGGTGATAGACTTATCATAAATCTTAAATGCAATGGAAGGCTTGAAGTGAGAGTTAGTGAATTTAAAGCTTTCAACGAAAATCTTTGTGAGAATAGCATATTGATTACTCTCATCCGTCATGTATGTAGTCAATCCAACCCTGTTAATCAGGAGTATGAAATCCTCAAGAATCCCTGCATCACTCAAAAAGTTAGCACAAGGGAAGGTGGATGGATGCGCATCTCCATCGTCTCCCTCAAGGTTTGGTGACATAAGATCTTCATTGTAGGATATCCTATATTGAGCAGTGGATCTTGAAGGCCTTGATGACCTTGGTGCTTCTCTTTCAAAGACTTCTCCATAGGTTTAGTTGTCCATTTCCCTTTTCTGAAATTTTTAACAAACCTCATAAAAAAATGAATTTGAGACAAACAAATGTAGGGAACTACTATAGGGAGTTACTAGAGGGCTAACATGCATCAAAATAACATTTCTAAGCAATAGAACAAGCATGCAAACTCATTTCACCTGTCACCTATAGAGCTAAAATACTCAAAAAATACTCCACTAAACAAAATTCTACTTGAACAATCAGAGGAGTCACATACCGGAGAACAAATGCTCCAAATCTCAGCAACAATGATGGGCTGAGCAAGGAGATCGAAAAATTGAGAAGGAGAGCAGCAAGAACACGAGTTTGAGCTGGTGCATCGTTGTTTTTCAGGAGAGAGAAAGAGCTGGGGAGGAAGAGATAAGTGAGAGGCCAGGGGGCCCCCCTCACCATAGGTGGGCGTGGCCAGGGCTGGGCCGCGCCCCCTGGTGGTGAGGTGGAATGGCAGGTCCCCCTGAGGTCTCCCAGGTGCCTCTCTGCCCCATTTTTGACATAAAAATTTAAAAATATTTTTCTGGAATTTTTCGAGAAACTTAATTTTCGAGGATTTTTCGGAAAAACGATAAGAGAATAAAACTCGGGAAAACAACGGTGGAGCGATAGAAAGCAAATCAAAACCAAGTATGCAGCAGCTCTAAGATATTCTAGTATGAAACTAAATAGAGAGAACAAAAATGAACAAGTAAATATAAGTGAGGTAAAGTAAATGCGGTGAAAATGAAATTTCGTTCATATAAAATCACTTTGTTAACAAGGTTGATCAAGTCTTGTTACCAAACTAACTTTATATGAGGAAAAACTTTGCATTTCACTATATGCTTATGTTACCTCAACCTTGATAGGCATAGTCCCAATCATAAGAATTTTATATTCTTCCTTGGGCTTTTGCTCTGAACAAATAATTTGACCAACTCGAATGGTCTCAACATTCTTGATTGAATTTAGAGCGTTCTTTCTATCAATCTTCTTGGGAAAATAGACCATATATTCTTTGTCATTGACATTGAAAGTTACTTTTCCTTGATTGCAATTAATAACCGCACCTGCAGTGTTTAGAAAAGGTCTTCCAAGAATAATAGACATATTATCATCTTCAGGCATTTCCAACACAACAAAGTCAGTTAATATCAAACAACTGTTAGCAACTTGAACAGGAACATTTTCACATATACCAATAGGAATAGTAGTAGACTTATCAGCCATTTGCAAAGATATATCAGTTGATACCAATTTTTCTAGATCAAGTCTCTTATAGAGAGAAAAAGGCATGACACTAACTCCGGCTCCCAAATCACATAAAGCAGTTCTAACATAGTTATTTTTAATGGAGCAAGGAATAGTTGGTATACCTGGATCTCCAAGCTTCTCTGGAACTTTACCATCAAAAGAATAGTTAGCAAGTAAAGTGGAAATTTCCTCATTAGGAATCTTTCTTTTGTTAGTAACAATATCCTTCATATACTTTGCATAAGTAGGCATTCTAATAGCATCAGTCAAAGGGATTTGCAAAAATAAAGGTCTCATCCATTCGCAAAACCTGTTGTAGTGTTCTTTTTCCTTGGACTTGTGTTTCTTACTAGGAAAAGGCATTGGTTTCTGAACCCAAGGTTCTCTCTCATTACCATGCTTGTTGGCAATGAAGTCTTCTTTGGTGTACTTTGCATTCTTATCAATCTTTTCTGGTTCCTCTTCAACTTCTTCTTTATCGGAAGCATCACCTGGTTCAGTTTCAGCATCAGAAATAGAAACACTATTAGGATCTTTACCTGCTTTAGAGGATTCTGCAACTGTTTTATGCTTCTTCTTCTTCTTCTTGGAAGGAATATCATCATTTGAAGTGCGTTGAGAATCTTGCTCGATCCTCTTAGGGTGTCCTTCAGGATACAAGGGGTCCTGGGTAGTATCTCCTCCTCTTGTGCGTATCTCACACGCTTGTTTTTCTCTTGCAGCATTAACTAGCGAGTCTTTTTGCACCTTGGTAAGCTGATCAATTTGAGTCTGAACCATTTGAAAATGTTTAACAAGTATCTTCACATCATTGGAGGTTCTCTCCACAATATCCTACAACTTGTTAATAGCTCTAGAATTTTCCAGTAAATGATTCTGCACCATTCTATTAAAATTATCTTGCTTAACAATAAAATTATCTAATTCATCTAAGCATTGATCAGGTGGTTTAGAGTAAGGAATATCTCTATCATCAAAGCGTTGGAGAGAGTGTACCTCAATAGTAGATGAGTGAGGGATTGTCTTACATAATTCTTCTATAGAAGGTAAATTCTTCACATCTTCGGATTTGATACCTTTCTCCTTAAGAGATTTCTTGGCTTCCCTCATATATAACTTCATCATTTAATTCAATCATTCCTCTCTTCTTCGGTGTCGGTTCTGGAACTGGCGCAGGTGTTGGTGCTGGCGTTGGATCAACTAGAGTCCAATCATCATGATTCTGGCTTATTTTAGCCATTAATTCTTCAGCTTCAACCGGAGTTCTTTCCCTGAAAACACAACCAGCACAACTATCCAGATATGTCTTAGATTCACCAGTTAGTCCATTATAAAATATATTAAGGAGTTCATTTTTAGGCAATGGCTCTTTAGGCAAAGCTCTAATTAAAGAACAAAACATTGTCCAAGATTCAGGCAGTATCTCACCTTTTTCCTGTTCAAAATCAAAGATTTTCTGCACAGCAGCATGTTGAGCACTAGCAGGAAAATATTTCTGAAAGAAAGCATTAACCAAAGCAATAGGACTATGAATAGATCCAGGAGACAAACTATTAAACCAAGTCTTAGCTGCATCTTTCAATGAGAAAGGAAAAATCTTAGCAACAAAGTAAGTGCGAAGCTTAATATCATCAGAAAACAAATTACTCAAAGTAGAAAGCTCATTCATGTGCTCCATAGCACTTTCATTCTCAGTACCACAAAAAGGCTCTTTCTCAACAATAGATATGTAAGATAAATCTAAAGAGAAATCATAATCCTTATCTCTAATATTTATGGGAGAAGCAGCAAACTTAAGATCAGGAGATAATTTATATCTAACAGCACGTCTTGCTAGAAGTTCCTTAACAGCTTTAGCATCACGAGTAGCATGAGCTTCAGCAATAAAATCATCGTCAAGCTCAATATAAGCATCATCAAAATCATCACTAGGACACTCCCTAGACTCAGGTGAACTAACAGGTGTAACAGTGGTGTTTCCCATCTTAGCTCTAGCAATTGTAGCATCTAAAAAGGAACCTAGTGAACCACTCTCATCAAGCATAGTAGAAGCATCATCTAAATTATCAGTGGCATTTTAACTCAGCAGAAGAAGTAGTAGTAGCGTGTGCATGTGGTGGTGTAAGCAACTTACTCATAACAGATGGCGAATCAAGAGCAATGGAGGTGTTCAGAGTCGTACCTCTTCTTGTAGTGGATGGCAATATGGGAACTTTTCCATCACGAGGTTTACCCATGATGAAAGGATTGGATCGAACAATATGAATTCCAAGTGAACTTACAAATAAAGCTATGCTCCCCGGCAACGGCGCCAGAAAATAGTCTTGATGACCCACAAGTATAGGGGATCGCAACAGTCTTCGAGGGAAGTAAAACCCAAATTTATTGATTTGACACAAGGGGAGCCAAAGAATATTTATAAGCCTTAACAGATGAGTTGTCAATTCAGCTGCACCTGGAAACAGACTTGTTCGCATCGGTTTATCAGTAGCAACAGTTTTATAGTGGTGATAGTAGTGAAATAGTAACAGCAGTAGTAAAATAAAAGCGGTAATAGTAGCAATAGTAAATAGTAGGATAAAATATTGTAGGCATAGGGATGGATGTACGGGCGTTGCATGGATAAGATAATTCATGAAATCAGTGAGACATGGGCATTGCAGATAAATAATGATAAGCATCCTAGTACTAACAATCATAGGCATGTGTTTCGTATATAGTCGTACGTGCTCGCAATGAGAAACTTGCATGACATCTTTTGTCCTACCAGCCTGTTGCAGCAGGGCCTCAAGGGAAACTACTGGTAATTAAGGTACTCCTTTTAATAAAGTACCGAAGCAAAGCATTAACACTCGGTGAACACATGTGATCCTCACATCATAGCCATCCCCTCCGGTTATCCCAATTTCTGTCACTTTGGGGCCTCGGGTTCCGGACAACAATATGTGTATACAACTTATAGGTAAGACCATAAACAACAAGTATCATCATAAAACAATAACAAGTTCAGATCTGAGATCATGGCACTCGGGCCCAAAGTGACAAGCATTAAGCACAACAAGTTGCAACAATGTCATAAGCACTAACAGTAGATACTAGGCACTATGCCCTAACAATCTCATAGCAAATTACATGAATGATCTCATCCAATCCCTACCATCCCCTTTGCCTACAGTGGGAATTACTCACACATGGATGGGGGAGTCATGGATGGTTGATGGAGAGACGTCGGTGATGATGGTGATGAAGATCTCCTCCGAATCCCCGTCCCGGCAGGGTGCCAGAACGGAGTTTCTGGTTCCAAATCGCGGTTTCTGAATTCGGCGGCGCAGCGGAAGTCTATCTGGGAAAAACGTCGAACCCCCGCTCCTTTCAGGTCAGAGGGTATATGTAGGCGGAAGGAGGGGTCGAGGCGACGGCCGAGGTGGCCTCACCACAGGTGGGTGTGGCCAGGCCTGGGCCGCGCCCCCTGGTGGTGAGCCCAGGCCACTGCCCCCCTTCGTCTCTCCTTCTGGCTCCGTGGGTCTTCTGGTAAAATAGAATTTTTACAATATTTTCTTGGATTTTTCCTGAAAGTCGGATTTCTGCACAAAAACAAGACACCAGAGCAATTCTGCTGAAAACAGCGTGAGTTCGTGTTAGTTGTATTCAAAACACACAAATTAGAGGAGAAACAATAGCAAAAGTGTTCGGGAAAGTAGATACGTTTTGGACGTGTCAGTTACCTTTGAACCGCTTGCCATAAGGCACATGTGAACTTGCGTAGATGATGATGGAACATCAATAGAAGCACATTCTTCATTTTCAAGTGTAGGATAAGCTCTTGCGAGATGTCCATACCCGTGGCATTCATAGCATTGCCTTCTCTTGATAGAAACCTTCTTGGTTCTTCTATTGATTTCTTCTTTAATTATGTGACCCAATTTTTCTTTAATTTCCTCTACATCGTTAGTCATACAACAACTAGAGGAAATAGAGTCATTTTGATCATGGTCACAACTAGAGACAAGCATATCATCACAAAATTTAATAAAGAAAATTTTAGGAGATATGCAAGGACCTTTAACACAAGAATGAGTAAAGAATTTCTTGCAATAAGTGTTTAGATCCAAACTCTCTACACCAATAGGATTTATAGAAATATAATCATTGGTGTAAAGAACAAGACTACCATCATCACATATGATTTCTTCACTCACCATATCATTACCTTGTGACAAGTCACATGTTGGTGAAGTGGAAGAACTTGAACAATCATCACGACCGGATGTGGAAGCAATTTGGAGCTCTTCATGATGTGAAGGTGAAGAGAGCTCCTTGGGTTCACTTTCAACCTCAAGTGAAATGGACCCACCAAATGACTCTTCTAGCTTGGTCCATATCTCATGAGACGTCTTGCACTTTGAACCCATCAAGCAAACATAAACTCTGGAGCTCACAGACAATAAAATTTCATTAGATACTTGAGCTTCAAGATGTAAATTTTTCTCATCCTCTAAAGATAGATTTTGAGGATCCATCGGAGGAGAAAAATCTACATCTTAAAATCGCTCTATATTTGGACACAAAGTCCGGAGATTACAAAGCATGCGATTTCTCCATAAGATATAATTTGTGCCATAAAAAATAATTGTGTCATTGTGCACTAGATAACTAGCCGACATCTTTACTCTCAAGGCGGTGAAGCCTAAACAAGGAGAGACCTTGCTCTGATACCAATTGAAAGGACGAGATGTCGCCTAGAGGGGGGTGAATAGGCGTTTTAAAAACTATTACGGATTTGGCTTGTAAGAATGCGGAATTAAAATAACATTTATTTTACAAGCACAAAACCTAAATAAGCTAGGCTCAACTAAGTGCACCAACAACAACTAGAGCTAAGCAAGATAGCACAAGATATAATTCACAAGTGATAATCAAGATACAAGTACTTCAAGCACGAAGGCTATCACAAGGAAATAAACTCGGGTATAGAGATAACCGAGGCACGCGGAGACGAAGATGTATCCCGGTGTTCACTTACATAAAGTAAGCTAATCACCGTTGGAGAAATGCGGGTAACCACGAAGGCCCCCGAACGCCATGAAGGCTCACCTTCTTCTCCGAGTCCCCCACGAAGCTAGGGACCCCATCTTATGGTTAGCTTTTCCTCCACTCCGGAGATGGAAAGCTCCACAACTGAAAGGAATATGCCCGAGAGGCAATAATAAAGCTGTTATTATATTATTCCATTTTCATAATAGATGTTTATTTTTCATGCTAGAATTGTATTAATCGGAAACATTAATACTTGTGTGATTAACAAACTAAAAGGGTTCCTAGTAAAGCCTCTCTTTTATACTAGCTCGTTGATTAACTGATGATCAAGGTTTCCTGATCATGAACATTGGATGTTGTTAATAACAGGGTCATATCATTAGAAGAATGATGTGATGAACACTCACACCCATAGTACGAATAGCAATACGATCAAGTCATCAAGTTCATTGCTATATCAAACTCATGCGAAGTAGTTCTAATCCTTAGACCATGAGATCATGTTAATCACTGATACCGGAAGGGTACTTTGATGATATCAAACGTCACACCGTAATAGGATGATTATAAAGGTTGATTTGGGTACTCTGAAAGTATTAGTTGAGGCTCATGGATCAAGAGTGGGATTTGTCCATCCGGATGACGGAAAGATATTCTCTGGGCCCTTCTCGGTGATATTGCATTGGAATCGCTTGCAAGCATGTGACTAGGTCACAGGAATGCATTATCACGGAACGAGTAAAGAGACTTGTCGGGAACGAGATCGAACTAGGTATGGTTGATACCAAATGATCGGATCTCGGACAAGTAATAATATCGCGAGACAAAAGGAATTAACTATATTCGTTACTGGTTCACACGATCACTAGTTCATCGTTGAGTAAGTGGGAGTCATCATGGATTTCCAGATCCCGCTGTTGATTATTGATCAGAGAGGAGTCTCGATCATGTCCACGTTATTCGCGAACCGTAGGGTGACACACTTAAGGTTCGCCGTCGTTTTTGAGTGGATACGATACTCCGATCGAATTACAGGACAGCATAAGGGTTGTTTCAGAAAAGCACCGAAACTGTTTCGGGATATCGAAATAACTCAAGGGTGTATTTGTTAATGTTTGTTAATTGAATGAATTAACAAATATTAAAGAAATAAAAATGTTTTATTAAATCAATAAGTGTGAATTTTAATTAGCATGAATGTCATGCAAAATTAAAATGGGAGTTACCTCATGTTGATGAGGGGGTTACCACCATGAAGGGAATGAACAGGGAGTTATCACCATGAAGAGGAGGAGACCTCCTTGGCTGCCCAACCCCTTGGGGGCTGCCCCTCCTCTCCTATATAAACCCCTCCCTCTCCTCCATGTGAGACACTTCTTGATCCTCTCCTCCCTTGCATAGTTGCTACCCACTTTCCATTTTGGCTTAGCGAAGCTCTGCCGGAATTGTAGTTTGTAGTTCATACACTTGGAGAAGTGTGTGGAGGAGTGTCCGGCGGATCCCTTCTTCCGCTGCCCCGCTGGACCGAGGGCGTGGAGGAGTCGACGTCGAGCTGCACGTGTGACCGAGCACGGGGGCGCTGCCGCTTGTGGCGCCGGGTACACGATCTTGTGATCGTCAAGTGAACCACGACGTCGACTACGTCAAGTGAACAACTAAGTCGACTACGTGCGTCTCCACCAACTCTCCATCATCAACGTTTGTGCGGGAACGTAATCCCCGCTTATGGTCGTCAAGGGTTAGTATCCGTTGCTACCACCTCGTAGAGTATCTTGGCCAGTTTATGCGTTCTTGCGTAGGAATTTTTTTGTTTTCTATGCTACGAACCCATCAGTGGTATCAGAGCCATCTCTATGCGTAGTTGGTATGCACGGTTAGAACACATATGGATGTGGGCGTTGATGATCATGTTATTGCAATTTTTTGGTATTTTGGATCATAGTGGCATAGTGGGATTGAAGCTGCCCGAGACTAACCTTACGTGACCACGTTCACGAGACTTGTCCCACACTTGACATGCTTCGGCATATGTGACTTTGCGGGTGCACGTTTCTCCCACTATAGTTATGATCTATTTTACAAAGAGTTGTTAATAATATTTTTATCACCGTTGTGGTTCTTGTTCGTAGGTAAGAACGGTTCTTCCTAGAAAGCTCCAAACTACGTAAAATATGCAAGACAAATTAGAAACGTCTAACTTGTTTTTGCAGGGCATGTGATGTGATATGGTCAAATTGTTTATGTTACAAATTGTATGCGATGATCCTTTTTGTAAAGTTATAAACAACCGGCAGGAGCCATATGGTTGTCTTTACATTTAAATGGCCTGCGTGCCGTATATATATATCCAAGTGATATATTGTAATGGAGGAAGACAACCAAGTTGGCGCGCCATGGACCTTGGTGCTACGCCGGTGGAATGATGGAGATCATGCCATGACGCACAAGATGGAGATCGAGTGCATGAAGGACCATATCATATCACATTATATATGCATGTGATGTTTATCCTTTTATGCATCTTATTCTGCTTAGATTTGATCGCGCGGTAGCATTATAAGATGATCCCTCTCATATAAATATCAAGATAAAATGTGTTCTCCCATAACATGCACCGTCACGAAAGTTCGTCGTTTTGAGACACCTCGTGATGATCGGGTGTGATAGACTCTACGTTCACATATGATGGGTGTAAGACAGTATTACACACGCAAATGTTATGGTTCTACTTGGCGAGCCTAGCATGTACAGACATGGCCTCGGAACACGAACCGAAAGGTTAAGCATGAGTCATATGGTTGATATGATGAACATGGTGATATTCACCTTTGAAACTATACCGTTGCACGTGATGATCGGTTGCGGTATTGTGGATTTGGTTCGTGTAATCACTTAAGAAAACTAGGAGGGATGTTGTTTTTAAGTGGGAGTTCACGTAGAATTTGATTTAACCTGAACTCATTCTATTATGAACTTAGTCTAAGTCAACTTTGCAAATAATTTGTAGATCATGGCACCACCTGCTCTGAATTTCAATGCGTTCATGGAGAAAGAAAAACTAGCCACCAACGGTAGCAACTTCACCAACTGGGCACTTAACTTGAGGATCCTCCTCAATGCCTCTCAAAAGGGCTATGTGCTTGAGGCACCGCTAGGTAACCCGCCTGCAGAAGATGCTCCCGATGAAGAGAAAAATGTTTTTCTGACTCGTAAGGAGGACCACAGTTTAGTTCATTGCGGCATACTGTATGGACTTGAGCCGGAGCTGCGAAAACGTTTCGAGAACAGCAACGCTTATGATACAATGGGAGAGTTGAAACTGATCTTCGACTCCCATACTGCCATAGAGAGTTATGATGCTTCAGAAAAGTTCTTTAGCTGCATGATGGAAGAGAACAGCTCCGTTAGTGAGCACGTACTCAAAATGTCTGGGTACGCCGATAAGCTCATCTCTTTGGGAATAACGATTCCCAATGAGTTGGGAATACATCGGGTTCTCCAATCTCTCCCACCTAGCTTCAAGGGCTTTGTGATGAACTACAACATGCAGGGCATGAGGAAGTCTCTCCCCGAGCTTCTCTCAATGCTTAAGACTGCAGAAGTGGAGATAAAAAAGGAACATCAAGTGTTGATGGTCAATAAGACCACTAGTTTCAAGAAAGGTAGAAAGGATAATAAGTCCAAGGGAAGAAACAAGAGGGACGGCAAATCTGTTGCCGGTTCTGAGAAGAAACCTAAGGCTGGTCCTAAACCTGAAACTGAGTGTTTCTACTGCAAAGAAACGGGGCACTGGAAGCGCAACTGCCCAAAGTATCTGGCGGATAAGAAGAACGGGAAGATTAACAAAGGTATATATGATATACATGTTATTGATGTGTACCTTACTAGTAGTCGCAATAGCACCTGGGTATTTGATACTGGTTTGGTTGCTCACATATGTAACTCGAAACAGGGGCTAAAGAATAAGCGGCAACTTGCGAAGGATAAGGTCACGATGTGCGTCGGCAATGGATCAAAAGTTGATGTGATCGCCGTCGGGACGCTGCCTCTACATTTACCATCTGGATTAGTTTTAAACCTAAATAAATGTTATTTGGTGCCTGCGTTGAGCATGAACATTATTTCTGGATCTTGTTTAATGCGAGACAATTATTCATTCCAGTCTGAGAACAATGGTTGTTCGATTTATATGAATAATATCTTTTATGGACATGCACCTGAGAAGAAAGGTTTATTTCTTTTGAATCTTGATAGTAATGAAACAAATATTCATAATGTGAATGCCAAAAGAATTAAGTCAAATGATGATATAGCCGCATATATGTGGCACAGCCGTTTAGGTCATATTGGTGTTAAACGCATGAAGAAGCTTCATTCGGATGGACTTCTAGAATCACTTGATTATGAATCATTTGAAACATGCGAGCCATGTTTTATGGGCAAGATGACTAGAACGCCGTTTTCCGGTTCAATGGAACGGGCGACAGACTTATTGGAAATCATACATACCGATGTATGTGGACCTATGAGTGTGCCGGCGCGTGGTGGATATCGTTATTTTGTTACTTTCACTGATGACTTAAGTAGATATGGGTATATTTACTTAATGACACACAAGTCTGAAACGTTTGAAAAGTTCAAAGAATTTCAGAGTGAAGTAGAAAATCATTGTAACAGAAAGATTAAATTTCTACGATCTGATCGTGGAGGTGAATATCTTAGTTACGAGTTTGGCGCACATATGAGAGAATGTGGAATAGTTTCACAACTCACTCCCGCTGGAACGCCACAACGAAATGGTGTATCCGAACGTCGTAACCGTACCTTATTGGATATGGTTCGGTCTATGATGTCTCTTACCGATCTGCCACTATCTTTTTGGGGTTATGCGCTAGAAACAGCCGCTTTCACTTTAAATAGGGCTCCATCTAAATCCGTTGAAATGACACCGTATGAATTATGGTTTGGAAACAAACCTAAGCTGTCATTTCTAAAAGTTTGGGGATGCGATGTTTATGTGAAGAAACTTCAGCCTGATAAACTCGAACCCAAAGCGGAAAAATGTGTCTTCATAGGATACCCTAAAGAAACAATTGGGTACACCTTCTATCATAGATCCGAAGGCAAAGTGTTTGTTGCTAAGAACGGATCCTTTTTGGAGAAGGAGTTTCTCTCGAAAGGTGTGAATAGTAGGAAGGTAGAACTCGATGTGGTTATTGAACCTCCTCTTCATGAATTGGCGAGTGGCGCAGCGCCGGAAACCGTTCCGGTGGTGACTTCACCAAATGAAGTGGGAGCTAATGATGAAGATCATGAAACTCCAAAAGAGGATACTACCGAACCTCGCAGGTCGACAAGAACACGCGCTGCTCCTGAATGGTACGGTGATCTTGTCGTAAATGCCATTGTTGAGAACGATGACCCTGCGACGTATGATGAAGCGATGATGAGCCCAGATTCCAACAAATGGCATGAAGCCATGAAATCCGAAATGGAATCCATGTATGAAAACCAAGTATGGACTTTGGTGGAACTTCCCAATGACCGAAAGGCCGTTGAGAATAAATGGATTTTCAAGAAGAAAACAGACGCTGATGGTAATGTGACCGTCTATAAAGCACGACTTGTCACAAAAGGTTTCCGACAAATTCAAGGAATTGACTACGATGAGACTTTCTCACCCGTAGCGATGCTAAAGTCTGTTAGGATTATGTTAGCAATTGCTGCATTTTTCGATTATGAAATTTGGCAGATGGATGTGAAAACCGCGTTCCTTAATGGTAACATTGAGGAAGAGTTGTACATGGTACAGCCCAAGGGTTTTGTTGATCCTAAGGATGCTGACAAGGTATGCAAACTTCAGCGATCCATTTATGGACTGAAGCAAGCGTCCCGGAGTTGGAATCTCCGTTTTGACGAAGTTATCAAAGGGTTTGGATTTGTCAAAACTTATGGAGAAACTTGTATTTACAAGAAAGTGAGTGGGAGCTCTGTAGCATTTCTAATATTATATGTGGATGACATATTGCTAATTGGAAATGATACGGAATTTTTGAAGAGCGTAAAAGATTACTTAAACAGTAAGTTTTCAATGAAAGACCTTGGTGAAGCGGCGTATATTTTAGGCATCAAAATCTATAGAGATAGATCGAGATGCTTAGTTGGGCTATCGCAAAGTACATACCTTGACAAGATTCTAAAGAAGTTTAGAATGGAAGATAGTAAGAAAGGGTTCTTACCTATGTTGCAAGGAAAGATATTGAGTAAGACTCAAGGTCCGGCTACAGCTAAAGATAGAGAAGAAATGAATAAGATTCCCTATGCCTCTGCCATAGGCTCTATCATGTATGCCATGTTATGTACAAGACCGGATGTGGCACATGCTATTAGTTTGACTAGTAGGTACCAATCTGATCCAGGTTTGGAACACTGGACAGCGGTCAAGAATATCTTTAAGTACTTACGAAGGACTAAGGATATGTTTCTCGTATATGGCGGTGAAGAAGAGCTCGTCGCAAGTTGTTACGTCGATGCTAGCTTCAACACTGATCCGGATGACTCTAAGTCTCAATCCGGGTACGTATTTGTTATGAATGGAGGAACGGTAAGCTGGAGGAGTTCCAAGCAGAGCGTGGTGGCGAGATCAACTACAGAGGCGGAATACATTGCTGCTTCAGAAGCGGCAGAAGAAGCAGTTTGGATGAAGGAGTTCATATCCGAACTGGGTGTGGTTCTGAGTACATTGGATCCAATGGTTATCTATTGTGACAACAATGGTGCCATAGCCAATACTCAGGAGCCAAGGTCTCACAAGAAATTCAAGCATGTAAAGCGCCGATTTCACTCCATCCGTGAACATGTCGCAGATGGTGATGTAAAGATTTGCAAAGTGCACACGGATCTGAATGTGGCAGACCCGTTGACTAAAGCTCTCCCCAAGGCAAAACATGATCAGCACCAGAACTCAATGGGTGTTAGATTCATCACTATGTAATCTAGATTATTGACTCTAGTGCAAGTGGGAGACTGAAAGGAATATGCCCGAGAGGCAATAATAAAGTTGTTATTATATTATTCCGTTTTCATAATAGATGTTTATTTTTCATGCTAGAATTGTATTAATCGAAAACATTAATACTTGTGTGATTAATAAACTAAAAGGGTTCCTAGTAAAGCCTCTCTTTTATACTAGCTCATTGATTAACTGATGATCAAGGTTTCCTGATCATGAACATTGGATGTTGTTAATAACGGGGTCATATCATTAGAAGAATGATGTGATGAACACTCACACCCATAGTACGAATAGCAATACGATCAAGTCATCAAGTTCATTGCTATATCAAACTCATGCGAAGTAGTTCTAATCCTTAGACCATGAGATCATGTTAATCACTGATACCGGAAGGGTACTTTGATGATATCAAATGTCACACCGTAATAGGGTAATTATAAAGGTTGATTTGGGTACTCTGAAAGTATTAGTTGAGGCTCATGGATCAAGAGTGGGATTTGTCCATCCGGATGACGGAAAGATATTCTCTGGGCCCTTCTCGGTGATATTGCATTGGAATCGCTTGCAAGCATGTGACTAGGTCACAGGAATGCATTATCACGGAACGAGTAAAGAGACTTGTCGGGAACGAGATCAAACTAGGTATGGTTGATACCAAATGATCGGATCTCAGACAAGTAATAATATCGCGAGACAAAAGGAATTAACTATATTCGTTACTGGTTCACACGATCACTAGTTCATCGTTGAGTAAGTGGGAGTCATCATGGATTTCCAGATCCCGCTGTTGATTATTGATCAGAGAGGAGTCTCGATCATGTCCACGTTATTCGCGAACCGTAGGGTGACACACTTAAGGTTCGCCGTCGTTTTTGAGTGGATACGATACTCCGATCGAATTACAGGACATCATAAGGGTTGTTTCAGAAAAGCACCAAAACTATTTCGGGATATCGAAATAACTCAAGGGTGTATTTGTTAATGTTTGTTAATTGAATGAATTAACAAATATTAAAGAAATAAAAATGTTTTATTAAATCAATAAGTGTGAATTTTAATTAGCATGAATGTCATGCAAAATTAAAATGGGAGTTACCTCATGTTGATGAGGGGGTTACCACCATGAAGGGAATGAACAGGGAGTTATCACCATGAAGAGGAGGAGACCTCCTTGGCCGGCCAACCCCTTGGGGGCTGCCCCTCCTCTCCTATATAAACCCCTCCCTCTCCTCCATGTGAGACACTTCTTGATCCTCCCCTCCCTTGCATAGTTGCTGCCCACTTTCCGTTTTGGCTTAGCGAAGCTCTGCCAGAATTGTAGTTTGTAGTTCATACACTTGGAGAAGTGTGTGGAGGAGTGTCCGGCGGATCCCTTCTTCCGCTGCCCCGCTGGACCGAGGGCGTGGAGGAGTCGACGTCGAGCTGCATGTGTGACCGAGCACGGGGGCGCTGCCGCTTGTGGCGCCGGGTACACGATCTTGTGATCGTCAAGTGAACCACGACGTCGACTACGTCAAGTGAACAACAAAGTCGACTACGTGTGTCTCCACCAACTCTCCATCGTCAACGTTTGTGCGGGAACATAATCCCCGCTTACGGTCATCAAGGGTTAGTATCCGTTGCTACCACCTCGTAGAGTATCTTGGCCAGTTTATGCGTTCTTGCGTAGGAAAATTTTTGTTTTCTATGCTACGAACCCATCAACAACCACTTCACAACTCCCACGAAGAGGAAGCCCATGCCTCTTCACAATCTTTCACAAAGAGGTCACAGAGGCACCAACCGCCAAGCCAACTAGGAGGTCACCCTCCAAGAGTAACAAGCTCACGGTCTCTCACTCGAACAAATCGTAATGGAGAGCTCAACACTATGCAAGGATGCAAAGCAAGAACACAAGGGGAAGTGCTCAAATCCTTCTCTCTCAAATTCCACCAAGGCAACAAATGCTATGGAGGAGTTAGAGAGGAAGAACAAGGGTGGAGGTCAACCAATCACTCTAAGATCTTGATTCAAAGGATTCCCCTCACTTAGAGGAGGAATGAATTGGTGGAGATTGTAGATCAAGATCTCCTCTCTCAAATCCCTCAAAAATATGCAAGAATCATTGGAGGGAAGAGGGAGGAAGAAAGCTCAAGAGGTTCAACAATGGAGGTGAGAGAAATGCTCAAGAACACACTAGGAACCCTAGAAAACCATTGGGGAAGAAGCCCATTTTATATGGAAAGCCAAATATGGCCGTTGGGGTCATTTTTCACTTGTTCGGGTGATTTTCGGTCCAAAACTCGGTCCAACCGGACCCAAAACCGAAAATACAAGAAAACAGTTCTCAACTTTTCGGTTGATTTCCGGTTGAATTTCCGGTTCAAACCGAGCTCGGAACCGGCAGAAAATAGCCTCACGAAAAATGCGATAACTTTCACATCCAGACTCGGATTTTAGCAAACTTGGGCTTTTTGAAAAGCTAAGAAAAATATCTATCCAATGGAGACCATAAAACCCAAGAAGTAGTAAGAGATAAAATACCAAATTAGAAGAGGTGAAAACCACTTTTAAGAAAGAACCGGTAAAACCTCGAAACTCGAAAACGTGATAAAAGATGCATATGGATTCTGTTTTCGATGAACTTGGACTTGTTGGAAAGCTAGCAACAACCACAAGAACCTCACATAGAGAAACACCAATAAGCAACAAAGTAGGGAGAAGCAAAGTATGCAAAGGTTTGAGCTCTGATGTCTACGCACGCTTCTATCCTTGTAGACAGTGTTGCGCCTCCAAGTGCAGAGGTTTGTAGAACAGCAGCAAGTTTCCCTTAAGTGGATCACCCAAGGTTTATCAAACTCAGGGAGGAAGAGTTCAAAGCTATCCCTCTCAAACAACCCTGCAATTACGATACAAAAAGTCTCTTGTGTCCCCAACACACCCAATACACTTGTCAGATGTATAGGTGCACTAGTTCGGCGAAGAGATAGTGAAATACCAGTAGTAGTGATGATTATAAGTAGTAAATGTAATCTAAAATAAATATCACTGCAAGCAAACATGTAACAAAACTGAAAGGAAACGGTGTGCAATGCTTGGAAACAAGGCCTAGGGATCATACTTTCACTAGTGGACACATAATTGAACCAATAGATACTATCATCAATATGCAACTCAAAATAATTCTCCAATGGATAACAAACACTAATCATGCGTAGAGCTACAAAGCACTCCTCAAAGTCCGTATGTACCCAAACTAGATTGTCCCACACTATCACCGTGAACACACTAAATAGTTCCAACAAACACCAACAATTTATAGAGACATTAACCAAAAAGATACACATGATGCGCACATTAGTCACCTTCGCACCATGATACAAGGTATCTCCGGAGATTACAAATAATAAGCACGGGAGTAGCATAATATCTGAATAATAACATCTACCAATTCAACTAGCTACAAAGCTCACGATCACATAAAGATCATATCATGGGAGAGAGAGGTGAACCACATAGCTACCGGTAGAGCCCTTAGCCCCAGGGGAGAACTACTCCCTCCTCATCATAGGAGACAACAAGGTTGATGGAGATGGCGGTGAGGTCGATGGAGACGGCAGAGACGGCGATGGAGACCAATGGAGACGGCTCCGAGGGCACTTCCCCATCCCGGCAGGGTGCCGGAACAGAGACTTCTGTCCCCCCAAAATTTGTCTTCGATGGCGGCGGCGCTGCGAAACTGTTCTGGAAAAAACGCCGATTGATTTAGGGTTTTCCGTCGAGAGGCTTTTTATAGGCGAAGGGGCGTCGTCAGGAGGCGACCAGGAAGGTCTCACGACAGGGGGGCGGCCAGGGGCTGGACCGCGCCCCCCTCATGGTGAGGCTGGCCCCTGGCCCCCCTCCGGCTCTCATTCGGTCTTCTATACTCTTCCGGGAAAAATAAGACTTCGTGAACTTGTTTCGTCCAATTCCGAGAATATTTCCTGTGTAGCTTTTCTGAAACACAAAAACAGCAGAAAACAGGGAACTGGCACTGTGGCATCTTGTTAGTAGGTTAGTTCCGGAAATCGCATAAAAATGCCACGAAGTGTAACGAAACACAAGGCAAATGGTGTAAAAACAAGCATGGAGCATCAAAAATTATAGATACGTTTGAGACGTATCAGCATCCCCAAGCTGAACTCCTGCTCGTCCTCGAGTAGGTAAGTGATAACAAAAGAAATAATTTTTGAGGTGACATGCACCAACACAATCTTGATCATCTATGTAGAGCATTGAGTGTTGGGATCAAAAGAACTTAAAACATGGGCATGAAAGACATAATCTTGATAGAAGAAACTTAGCAACCATGTTATAATATGAAAAAGAACACAAACGAAAGATCATGAAAAATCAAATGATGAAAGTCAAACGTGTGTTCAAATCATATGGAAAAACATAGCAAATGGTTTTCAGCTTGTTCTTCATGAGAGAGCAAAACATAAATGCATAGGACACCTTCAAGTTTAAGAGGGCGACTAGATACAAGTAATTTAAGAACAAGTGAAACCAAAATTATGAGTCAATCAATGATAAAGTTTGGGACTATGCACATTAAACTCAGAATGGCAACTATGCTCTCTTAGACGGTGCATAAAGGTAGAAGGTGGAGACTCAACATAAAAATAAAAGAAAGGCCCTTCGCAGCGGGAAGCAGTGATTGCAAGTTTTATAAACCTTCAAAAATTATGGTACTTAATAGCTTTGAGCTCTCATTGCCCCCATCATAAGCATCTTGAATGGTTAAAGTTAATACAAATATACTTATGATGCATATGCTTGACAAATTATAAGTTGAAAACCTCG
The DNA here is from genome assembly GCA_007115705.1 of Dactylis glomerata. Taxonomy (NCBI): domain Eukaryota; kingdom Viridiplantae; phylum Streptophyta; class Magnoliopsida; order Poales; family Poaceae; genus Dactylis; species Dactylis glomerata. The sequence goes on along the minus strand of QXEO01001330.1, from coordinate 967,658 downwards.
TGTCACGTGAAGTACGAATACCCAAACCTCATGCTACTCGACTTAGAGTCCCAAGCAAGCTCTTGTCATTGTAAGTATACACGTATCATTGAGAACCGCCAATGGGGTACCTCCGTGCCCGATGACATGGAACCAACCCACATCAAAATAACAGGACAAACAGACAATGAACACCTCGGCATCTCTTTTATTTACCATTGGTATAGCTTTTTATTGTGAGATGCGTCGTCGAATGTTCACTATGGGCATGCTATAAATTTCCACCATGAATTATGCATGGCTTAGATTAGCGGCCTATGCGTTTCTCTAACACATATACAAACTTCATGATCCCGCAAGATTCCCAAATTATTTCACATCACGAGTATCCATAAACAAAAGATCACGATATCAACTCAAATAAGAAGTGCAATGTTGAAAGCTTGCCCCATGACGGCATGGCTGGGCTAATTTCCAACTTACAACTTGCAAGCATAACAACTCAACATAAGAGAGCCACAATGTCAAATTTTTAAGAACGAGAAAAGTAAAGTGTGCCATCAGGTTCGTGAGAGCTTTACTGACCAATTTTCGCCTAACACCAAAAAGAGTTTAATTTAAAGGATAGATAAAAGCAAGTCAAATGTACTTTGGAATAGCAAATTGCTAATAGGTATGTATGGTGGACACATTGGCAAACTTGGTATTTAGGAGTTGGATGCACGAGTAGAGCTTATACTCATTACAAAATGAGGGCTAGCAAAAGACTAGGAGCGACCAACTAAGAGAGCAATAACGGCCATAATCATGCAAAGCGACAAAGTAATATTAAAAGAAGTATAAGATGGCATCAAAAGTCAAAAACTAAATGATCATAGAGGCTTATGGCGACTTTGTATGAGTCTAACATGTGTGAGTATGCGCCAAGTCAACCCAAATAAAGCATCAAAGGAGAAAACCAAAATAATGCTTCCAAATAATTAAAACAACGCATGATTTTTTCAAAGGCTCATTAAGCAATCTCAGTCATTTGAGACAAGTCATGCTACAGCAAACCCACTAAGCATACTATCAAAATGACATCAAGCACGACATGCAAAAGCCTAAGCCACAGTCTAAACAAGCTCCTTTTTGTACCACTTTTTTGCATGAACCTTTTTCTCTTTTCCAACACCATTTGAACCTTTTTGAAACAACTCTTTTGATGAAAACCAGCATGGACCAGAGGTAAAAATACACCTTGATGCAAAGATATAACAAGATCTGAACGAAAATCAAGGCGAAAAAGAAAGCTAAACGCAGTAGCAAAAAAAAAGAACACTCGTTGAACGATAAGAGTGAAAACTAGAGTGTTCTTGGCAATGAAAAAGGGAAAAAGTCTCTCTCCAAAACAACATGATGTGATCAAACCGTTTATTACAGCAAGCAAAAACAACTGACGCTCCAAGAAAAACGCATAATGCATGAAGCAATAAAAATATAGTGTCTTGAAAGGTGACCTGATTTTTGCCGATGAAGAAGGGGTGCCTCGGGGGCATCCCCAAGATTTGACACTTGAACCTCTTAGATATTTCCTTGGGGTGCGTGGGCATCCCCAAGCTTAAGCTTTTGTCCACTCTTCAACTCATCTCATCATTCTCCAATCCCTACACTTGAAAACTTCCTTCATACAAAACTAAACACAATTCTATTAGCAACATTAGTGTAAGCATAGCAATGAATCAACCCTTTTTGCTTCAGGTTTCAACTCAAAACCACCACATATAAAGCATATACTACTGTAGCAACTTCCCCAAAAGTTCCGTGATCAAAAGAACTCAAAAAGAAAGCGATCGAGTGGCAAACACAAATATTGGCAGAAATCTGTCAAAACAGAACAGCTGACAAAGGTCAAATTTTTAGAGGGGTTTCTGTTGCTCAAATCAAAAAGTGTATAACTAATGAAAGTTTGGATATAACCTGGGGCAAATGCACAAGAAATCTCAGGTCAAAAATATATTCTGAGAATTTTCACAAATTCTTACGGTGCAGCACCAAAATCTTTTTCAGGACAGCAACTTCCCCAAATCTTACCTCCCTCACATTAGAGGTTTCTCTTGGTACAACAACGAAATAAAAAGGATAAGGAGCGGTTATTACAGTAGTAATAACTTCCAAGACTCAAATAAAAGAAAAAGAACTGAAAGTAAAACATTGGGTTATCCCCCAAGAGTGCTTTTCTTTAGCGCCTTTGAGCTAGGCGCAATAATTTGAAAAGATGCTCATGTAGGCGCCCGAAAAGAACTTAAGGCAAAGGTGCCATAAAGGAACTTGAAGCAAGAGAGAGCATTAAAAAGCAAATATGAAAAACATTTAAATCTAAACCACTTCCTATGCATAGGAATCTTGTAAGAAAATAAATCAACAAGGCACACAGTAGCAAACATGGATAGAAAAAACAAGTGCAACTTCAAGATTTGCAACATAGAGAGGGGGAACTCAATATTGAGATCCATCAAACCATGTTTCCCTCTCTCATAATAACTTTCAGTAGCATCATGAATAGAACTAACAATATAACTATCACATAAAGCATCCCTATCATGAGCCATATGCATAAAAGAATTAATAATCCCCACATGAACAATCGTAGTAGGAGCAGATTCAACAGAATAATTATTCTCATCACCATAATCATCAAAAATAGGAGGCATATTGTAATCATAACTAATTTTCTCCTCAAAAGTAGGTGAACTGAAAACATTATACTCATCATTGTAACCATCATAAACTAGAGGTTTAGTATCATCACAAGCTAGCGAACAACTATTTCGCAAGGCATATTCATCAAACATATCATCATAAGAAGGAACGTGGATAGTACTAATGGTACAACAATTATTAACCTTCGAATTGGTACCAAAAAGATTTTTAGTATCAAAAGTAGAGTGCTTTTCCCAATCATGATCACTAACATAGGTAACATGCATGGGAACATCATCCCAATCAGAATTATCATAATCTATAATAGGATCAAAATGCTTAGGGGAAGATACCGTTTTCTCTCGCCTTTTACTCCTCTTCTTCTTCTTCATACTCTTCTTACTCTCTCCTTTAGGAGGGAGAGGCTTGAAAGGCATTTTCTCCACATAATCTGGTTTACTGATAGAAACAACAGAAGAAACTTTGGAGGATTCCTCCTCTCTATTAATAAGATGGAAGCATCTATCAGTCCTGTCATAGCTTGGCAAAACATCATGTTTTATAAGATTTTGTATGTAAGTATTTGCGAGGCAATCTTTAATACAATAGAGACGACAACCACGAAGGGTGCTATTAATATCAACATCACTCATGTCTACCAAAGAAATCTTTCTAGATATCTCTTCACACCCCAAGAACAAAGTGAGCTCATCATGCTGATTGAGAGTAATCTTGTTATCACAATACAAACTTGCGGTACTAGAAAGGTAACTATTAGGGCTTGAGCATTGAAAATTAAAATGACCTATGTCATCGCAATGTTTACAAAGAAAATGATAAAGCTCACAAACCTTTTCACCAAGCTCACCCAGAGCCTTGTGCCACATTCGGGTTTCTTCATTCCCGTGGTGGATACAATAATCTTCCTTGTTGTGACTATGTTCACAAGGACTATGTACTCCACAAAAATTAACATGCTTATAAGAAATATGACTTTCAAAGGTTAGAGCATGTTTATTGCAATCATCAACAATAATATCACTTTCTATGCAAGTGTCTTTAAAAGGTTCATGATACACATCCCCATTTCCTTTGGGAACATTAATATGGGAAGCCAAAGGCTCTAAAACAATCAACCATAATTTTAGGATCAAGACCATACTTAGCACTAAGCTCTTGAAAATCAGCAGTTTCAGCGAAAGACTTAATGCAATCATACTCATAATTTATACCTGATCCTTTACCTTTGTTGCTATCCCAATCTTCAATATTGCTTTGAATTGTTTCAAGCAGATTCCACTTGACGTCAACATCCTTGCTTGTGAAAGAGCCATCAAAGCATGCATCTAGATAGTCCTTGTAATATCCTGAAAGCCTTGCATAAAAATTATTAATAACAATATTACGGGGAAGATCATGAATAGGACATTTAAGCATTAGTGACTTCAATCTTCCCCATGCTCGTCCGCTTCATGTGTCAAAAAAATCGCCCTGTCCGTCCCTTGTTACATAAAAAATTGCTCGTCCACAAGGCCTCTCCAGATCCGCATCGTCGCCACTGTGGCCGAGCCAATGTCACTGTTATCTTCCCTGACCGTGACCACCACGACCACGCTGAGGGCTACTAATGGGAAGGAGAAGAGGAGCGGCCGGAGCGTCGATTGGAGCGTAGGTGGAATACTCTGTTAAGGTGTGATTGATTGAGGAAGGAGGAGGAAAGGAATGGAGAAGAGGGACGGTCGGAGCGCCAATGGAAGCGGGATGGAGGAGGCAATCCCCAGTGGCTTGCATAGTTGCGACTTGGGAGCTCGGAGGTTCGCCCTATCCCCTGGGTTACGAGGTTGGGAACGAAGGCAGCGTTGGCCTAGCTCAGGGATTGGTGGCGGCGAGTATAGGTGGTCGGCTCAGTAGGTGCCGCCTTGGTCGCGTCCGGGGATGGCAGCGGCGGCATCCCAGATCTGCAGATCGGGGATGCAAGAAGATGACGGGCTTCCATGGGCGCCGTCCTCTACCGCTCGACTTGTCCTGGACGGCTTTGCCGGTGCTCGGGACGATGGGTGCGGCGTAGGTCGCTCGAGCTCCTTACGTTGGGTTCGTCGAGGATCGCTGTGCAGAAGGAATTTGCGCCACTAGCAGGGGAGGTGAGGTGAGCTTGCCCCACATATGCCAGCTCTAGGTTGAGCGCAGCGCCTTTGTGTGCAAGCAGGGGAGGGAGATGGCCATCAGGGTAGGTAGAAGGGGGACTGGGGAGTCTGGGGCGACCTTGATTTGAGTTGATGGGGGTGGAGAAGGGAGGGAGTAGGCGGCGATGTTGAGGGGCGGGGAGGGCAGCGAGGAGGTCGAGGGCGACCATGGCATGCTATGCAGTGGTGATGTGTGAGAGAAATTGAGGAGAGAGACGAGATAGAGATAGCTGAGTTTGTGTGTTTTCTGTTGTCAACACTCTTTGCTACTCCCCCAGTTCCAAAATATAAGATGTTTATAGACTAAAACATCTTATATTTTGGAACAAAGGGAGTAGATGCGTACTTTTGCTAATTGTTGTTGCTGCTACTTGCTAGCATGTATCAAAGCGTAGTGGTGCAAACAACTTCACCATGTACTCCAGTGTATTACCGATAACGTCTCCGCTATTGTTACAAACTGCAAAAGTTTCTCTGGTCTACTGTATCCTGCAATAAGCCATTGTTAAGTAAAACATATATTTCAGGGTCTGCATATGAGTCGTTGCTTAACAGTGTGAAAAAAGCGAGAATGCTTCCCTCTCCCACCTTGTCAAATTGTAGAACAATAGAATTTTCTTTGGCCTAGCACACCTGTTAACATTGAAGAACCTCACACACTATCAAGAAAAAAACATTGTTCCGGTCATTTTTCTTTCAGATAGTTGTACCATGCAATTTTATTTATCAGCTACCGCGAGGAAACAACAACATAGTCACACTTTATTCCAACTTAAAAAAAGTATGTACATGGATATATTATATGATACTCTATATAAAAAGCAAATTTCTTTGAAGTTTTATTCTATTTTAAAAAGTCAAAAATATATCTTACAAAAATGATAAAGCCCGTGGCAACACACGGACATTCAACTAGTTGTTATTAAAAAGGGACGTGCTAACCAAGGTCAGCCTCGATTTACCTTAACGCGAGGTCACCCCGACAGCCTATTTACGGAAAGCAAGTCATTCACGCTTCTTTCCATTTTGAGGAAAACAATCAATCCCGCGCTCCCTCCTGCAAGTTGTTCAGGCGTTCGGCTTTGCTGAACCAGATTTGCATATTGCTTTTTCTTCCTCCGTGACGCAACTAAGACACAGAAAAATCCATGCAACTTCCTCCCTGGCGAAGCCAATAAGCTTGTAATAAGAACTCTCAAAGAAAAAATTCACATATGTACCTTGTTACATCCACTGTATCAGGAAGCAAAATAGCTGCATGATCCATAAATGGCTAATCGGAGTGCATAATAACAGATTTTTACATCCCAGTGCATATAGAAAAAAAAAAGCATGCCCTAGGATCAAGGAAAAAAGGGACGCATTGGCACTCATATATATCCAGGTGTGTCGCATATCATATATTACATCTGGAACAGAGTTAAAAGAATTGCATAAACCCAGAAGTTGTTAATCTGAAGTAAATGCTAGAAATATTTGTTACATCCAAGTGCTTGAAACGAATAAGGGGGGCTCATTTTGCACTCATATTTTGCAACTATGCATCTGAGGTGTGTCGTTCTTTTTGTTACATGCCAGGTGCATGTATGTATATGTTTCTTTTCCCTGTAACATTATGTATATTTGAAAACAAAATTGCATCTAGTGCAATGGACAAAATAAAATATAAGTAAAAACATCAGATGAGTTACGTCGACGATAAAAATGAACTACCATTCTGGGTGAGTTACGTTCCTGTAAATTAACTAACATCCATATGAGTTACGCCGATGATAAAAATGAACAACCATACCGGATGAGTTTACATCCCGGTAGTTTAACTAACATCCCCGGTTAGTTACATCATGATAAAATTTAACTACCATCGCGGTGAGTAACTTCAATGATAAAAATGAACTACCATCCTAAATGAGTTACATCGCTATAAATTAACTAACATCCAGATGAGTTACGTCAACGATAAAAATGAAGTACCATCTTGGGTGAGTTACATCGCTGTAAATTAACAAACATCTAGATGAGTTACGTCGACGATAAAAATGAACTAACATCCCCGTCAAGTTACGTCACGATAAAATTAAACTACCATCCCGGCGAGTTACGTCGACGTAATTTAACTACCATCCCAGGGTTACGTCGAGGTAATTTAACTACCATCCCTAGGAGTAATGTCGAGGTAATTTAACTACCATACCGGGGAGTTATGCCACAATAAAAATGAACTAACATCTCGGTGAGGTACATCACGATGAAAATTCAATTAACATCCAAGGTGAATTATGTTGCGCTAAATTTAACTACATCCAGTTGTCTATCGCCGACTTACATTAAGTGAACTTCCATTTCAGTGGGTCCTAAATTTTAGTTACGTCGCGCTTATAAAAACTAACATCCTATTGGTTTGATAGTAGTTAGGAAATTAATTAAACAACATATAGCGAGAAGAAAAAGGTTACCCCAAATATGAAACTATATCACATGCAAGCCCTACTCTCCCTAGGATAACTGTTTTTTTGGTGTTTGCTGAGTTGCTTGCAACCCCATGTCTACTCACTGGAGCTTCGTCGTCAAGGTCGCCGGACTGGGCTGGTCCAACGCTATCTTACATCTTCTTGGTTGATCCCCTGGTTAGCTGTAGCACGTGCGCACAAGGAAAAAGAACGTTGTAAAGACTTATAACAACAATTTCTTCCAATGACAAATCATAAGTTGCTTCTATAAAAATACTTACAATCAAAAATCATAAGTTGCTTCTATAAAAATTAGTTCTGATCATAGATCATAAATTACTCCTAGACAAAAAAACTTCTAATCACAGATTACTTCTACAGTGTTACACCTAAAAAAACTACCTCTAATCACAAATCATAAATTACTCGTAGACAAATTACTTCTAATAACAGATTACTTCTGCCATGTTTCGACTGAAACAAATTACTTCTAATAACAAATCATAAATTTCTCCTAGAGAAGATACTTCTAAAACAAAGATTACTTCTACCATGTTACATCTATCTCAGATAGAACATCGCATTGTGTAACAAAAATAAACACAAGCATCTCCTGCTACATAACAAAGTCCTAAGGAGATCTCCTGTCATACGCATAAAATCCATAGAAAATTACTTCTAGTCATAAATCATAAATAACTTCTAGTCATAAATCCATAGAAATTGCAAGTAGATTTAGCATTGCAGCTATAGTTATTAACAGATCAGAACGTAACCGCTTGAAGTATATTTACATCAGTAGACAGTCACATATACATGTTGACAGGAACAACACGCACGGATATCTGGGCCCTTTGGATAGAGCTGCTGAACACAAGAGTTAGCCCTAACAAAAACGATATGAGATCATTCATAATCCGTATAAAGATTACATCTATGTACATCTGAAGCTCTTCATCTAATTTACCGATGGAGGAAATTTCTAAGTTACATCTACAAAACACATAGGGGAGAAACAACGAAGGTGCCCACTCGTTCATCATCAGCCGAGCCCTAGCATAAATCGAAAAACTGTGCAGCAAACTACTATGTCGAGATGTTCCAGGTTAGAAAAGACAATTTTCATTGCGCTGGATGTAGCAGGAGACGCGAAGTGAATGTAGCATACGTGAGGAGATGAAGCCGGAGCCGCGGGCATGATGGCGACGGGGCATGAAGACGGCGACGCGACGATGTAGCCGCCGCCGCGTGGAAGAAGCCACCGCCACGCGGGAGCAGCAGCCGCTGCGAGGAACCCGCCGCCCACCGCGAGGATGCCGCCGCCCACCGCGAGGAATCCGCGGCCCACCGCAAGGATGCAGCGAGCGCGGCAAGGATGTAGCCGACGCCGACGACCAGCGCCGTCCAATCTCATTCATGGCTCTGCGAATCGGAGAAGGAATTTGGGAGAGAACACGAAATGGGGAAAGGTTCTATGCACAGCGCAGTGCTCGAAATCGGAAGCGACGAGACGAGCCACGAGGCCAAGCGGACGACACGCACCACTCTTCGCCGGCCGTCGGATCGTGATCCCGCGGACAGAAAGCGTGACCTCGGCGTAACTCAAAACGAGGTCAGAGTAGGAATAGATTTTCCGTATTAAAAAGGGGTGAAAACTTAAACCTGAGACCTGCCCTTTATACGCTGGGCACGGTTACTGCTAGCCACAGGAGAGTTCTCGCATCGACCGATCTCAACTCTCGAGGCGTTTATTCACAGATTACATGAGTTAACATCCGTGGCATGCAGGAGAAGATGGTAATCTAAAATCTGATCGATAGATAGCGTGTTCTGACAACTAGTATCTGAATCAGTCCAGTACAACACTATACCAGCAGTAGCAGTACTGACATGGCGACAAGCTAGCGTGGTCATATCGAGACGCGGCAGTGGGGGACCGGCAGGGCAGGCAGCGCTTGGGGCGGCGATATGCGTGCCGGCCGGCCGGCGATCGATCGTACGTGGACCCAACAAACGTCGTCCTCGCATACGTAGCTTCCATGTGATGCCAATTGTTTTTCTGCGACTTCCTTGATCGTCCCATTTGGAGTAGTGCTTACGGGATCGCCGTGTGGCGGCTCGTCGTGCATCCGGAGACTACTTATGTTGTACACAAAATGCACCGCGCAGCGCAGCTTATCTCCAACTCCAATGTCGCACTACTACGTGAGACCCACCCAGTAGGCCAGTAGCCATGACAGACGTCGAGGGCGCCACGTACATGCTACGGTCCGAGGAAATGATCATGCTATGGGTTAGGGACCGGCCGGCTGGGAGTTGGCAAATGATGGGTGGATTAATCAGACCCGTGGAGACAAACAGGCAATGTGGCATCAAACAAGCACGTCCTAATTATTTGGAGGACCTTAGTTTGCTTTTGTGGCTTGTGCCGAGTCTTTGCTTAACTGGTTGGAATCACCGTCTAGCAACAACGCTACTCGTAGTAATTACTCCTGTCACTAGCAAAGGTGCCCATCTCTCTCCCTCCCGGGTCGCTAACGCCCGAGCGACTTTGGAGGCTCTCCTCGCCCTAATCCTAGTCCTCCCTTTCGTCTATTGCTTCCAGTCGTCGCTGCCACAGGTGTCGACGGCGATGGCAGCACCTCATCTGTCGAAGACGGCGGGGAGGCGGAGCTCCTTCGGCGGTGCTTCACGGGCCATGTGTGGCGTGGCTAAGGCCGCGCGGCCATGGCGGTCGAGGCCTGAGCTGCTCCGGCGGATTGTCGTCATGAGGCGGTGGCACGCCTAGCTACTTTGCAGGCAACAAGCTGAAATTGCGATGGGTTGCTTCTCCTCTACGACCAGTCTGCCATGGAGTTGACCAGCGACATGGGGGCATGCTGGTCTTGCGAATAAGATGGCGGTCCTAGGGTTTTAACTCACACCCAGATGATGATCTGTCGGATGCTTCTCCCCATCGATTTGGCTGGAGTGTTGTCTCCACCGACGAACTCCCTTGGACGACATGCCTGGAGATTGCTGGATCGGGTGATAGTCGGTTGTGCGCATGTCTTTTCTGACTGTTTGGTTCTAGAGGGAGCGTGGCAAAGCTTTGTTATCTGTTGCCATCACGAGACACGTCTTACAGTCCACGGTGAAATCAGAGGCAGAGAATGACATGAAAGGCGAGTTCCTGATGACTAGCAACAATGGTTCGAGTCTTTGTGGCGATAAGGAACTCTTGGTGCTTTCTGACTTGTAGCAGCGGCATTGACAAGTGGGGACGACAGTACATGAAAAGTTCAAAGTCCTATCTTGTAGGTGAAAATCCAAGGTCCGGCCTTCGTTGTTTATTTTAGAGAACCGTTCGCTTTATTGATTAATAATCATAATATAATTACAAATAGCCTCCCGGATACAAACCGGAGGAACACCACGCCACACGGCATCAACTGAAAACTCACTCTGCCTAGCTAAATTGTGTGCAACACAGTTGAGCACACGATAGACATGACAAAAAGAAACAAGTTCAAAAGACTTTGCCATCCGTTTCACATCTTCAATAGCAGGACCACAGATGGATCGATCAGTCACTGGCGACTCAATGCGCTAGATCACCTCCAGACAATCAGAGGCAAATATCACCATGGAATATCCTTCATCAAGAGCAAAGGAGACAACACTCTTGATAGCTAAAGCCTCTGCCAGTTCTGGGTTAACCACCTCTTCATATCTCTCACCACAAGCAACAATGAAGGATCCATTGTGATCATGAGAAACAACACCAACTCCCATCTGCCGAGTGGAAGCAAACGTAGCCGCATCAACATTCACAAGTACCGAACCTGTTGGCGGCAGAACCCATTTTGATGTCAAAGAAGAAAGTTCACGCCTGTTAGCATGTTTTGGCTTGTTGAGATGAGTGTAGATCAACTCGATGTAGGTCTTGATTTTTGCGGCTACCGCTTTAGGGTGAGTCGCACCTTCTCCCTCCTAGCATTTGTTCCTGGCATCCCAAATGTGCCACAACGCAACCACCAGAGTGGTCGCCTCTAGTTCAGAGCATCGATCAATGAAGTCTAGAGTCCAAACCCTCGGAGAAGTGAAGGTCTTTCGGTGCATATGAGTCTCGTGATCAGCCTTGACTTCCTGCCAAATCTCAGTAGAAAAGGTCTGGCCTTAGTTGGTTGTACATGACAATGGCCTTGTTGAAGGTATTGTTTTGTGAGCGGAACTTTCTCCAGGGTGAAACCTAAGGTCTATGATTGAACGACGACGGCGCTTACACATTGTTTCCTTCTTGAAGATGTCAGTCTTGGAGAAGTTGGACTTCTGGTGCTATCTTGGTGGTGTTTGCCGCTACTGCTACAAGAAATTGATCAATGTAGCAGAATTTTTTTTGTAATTCTTCTTCCTTTTTAGCTATGTGCATCTGTATTACCATTAGGATACCGCGTTGTTACAAAGACTAGGTGTAATCTATATCTTCTTGATATTAATACATGCTCCTTATAAAAAAAGCAAAAGGCTATCCATCGCGCGAACGGGGCCGGGGTAATTATATGCGCAGATTATTTACCCGAGATCCGACTCTTATCGTTGTTCAGCGCTGCCGCAGCAGCAGATCCGGTGACAGCAAACCAGCGTCGGCAGCGCACGATACACTCTCCTCCTCCACTGAATTTTATTTTCGGCCCATCCGGCACGGGCACCGCGTGAACGCGACGGGGTGGCGGCCGGCAGTCATCGCCCGCACCCTGGCTTTGACCGCCTACCGACGATGTCGCCGGAACGCGCTTCTTTGCCCAGAGGAGCGCCTGCCCTGCCTCCCCGCATAGTTTATGACCGCGCGCGGCTTGTGCAGCCAAATCTCTCTCCTTAAATTTGGAACCAAGGAACCTTGACGCGCTAGCCAGGACGGGCGTTGTGGACTCTTTTGCACGGAAAAATATACTGTACTAATTTTGTGGCTACCAACTTCCAATGGAACATATGAAAACCATGTGAAAATCCTATTTAAATAGTTGTAAAAATTCTCAAGGAAAAAATTACCATTTAGGAAACATAGAGTTTTACAGGCAAGTAATTAAACATTCAAATTGAAACTCAAAATTAGTTAGGTGCTATGACAATGCCAAGTTGAGCAATGAAGAGTACTTCCTCCGATACATACTCAGTGTCGGGAATTCAGTATACAATTGTACTAAGTTCGCACTCAATTCCTGAAACTTTTTATGGTTCGGAGGGAGTACCCAAAAGAAAGATACTTTTTATTTGTTGCTTAATCTGTCTTTTATATAATTGTGAAATGAATACAAGTTGAAACTTGCAAATTTATGCGTCTGTAGAACTCTACCTTTCCAACATAATGCATTTTTTTTTCTTCTTATACCTTCTAACTATGGATTCCAAAAAGTTTTTGTTGTAAGGTGGTTTCTATTGGATACTTTCTCCTCTCGCATATCTCACTCCTCACTTCAGCACACCGTTACGGTTATGACGTCGCCGTGAGCAGTAAAGACTTTCGAGCATAGGCTTCGAGTTCTAATTTTTAGCCCGTGGAAAACCGAGTGGGGCGAGTGCCAAGTAGATGTTTATTTTAAACATTTAAACATAATATCCTGTAATTTTTTAAAAAAAATCTATTTGTGTACTTACATACATGTAGTTTCGTTGATTAGTGTGTTACAGTTTGCGTATGCAAAAGAAGACAAAATCAAATCTATATAAAGGAACAGAAAAGGTCATTTATGCTCGTCACATTTGTCTTTTTTGTCCATGTGACACTTAACATATGTGTCGGATACCAACAAGATAGTTGGAGTCCTCCCAGGGCGGCACGGGCGGATCCCCTCAACCCTAGCCCCGTTCTCCCTCCTCTTCCTTCCCTCAACCCCTCCCCCCCCCCCCCCCCCCCCGAGGAAGCTGCAGGGCGAAGCCCTCTCAGTGGATGGGCGGCGGCTGGGATTGGTCTGGCTCGTCGCGGCTGCGGGCGGTGGAGGTGGGTGCTCGGGCTGATGCCGCGCCGTCTCGTCGTGGTGCAGTCCTCCGGCGCACTGCCGTAGCTGCTCCCGGTGGTGGTCGTCGCGCAGGCGCGGTCCTGGAGCGTGGGCGCGGTGTCGCTGCTTGCTGCGACGGCGGGGGTCCGACCTGGGCCCTCTCCGGGCCCGATCTGGGCCGCTAGCCGGGCACGGTGACGCCGACGCGTTGGAGAGGTGCTGGCGCGGTGGTGTGGCAGGGCGCTGGTCGGCCGGCGGCGCCCGTGTGCGTGCGGGCCCGATCTGGACCTACGGGTTCGGTGCGGGCAACGCCCTCGAGCGGCTGTTTCCTGGTGCGGGGCGCTGGTGGCCTCTGCAGGCCGCTGGCTTCGCCTCGCCTGTGCTGCTGCATACCAGCACGGGGATCGTGGTTGAAGGGCGAGCAACGATGTAGGGCTGCCCGGGTGAAGCTCGTGTCGGTCGACGTTTCCCTTGCATGTTGTTGCCGGCTTCTCCTCTGTGGTTGTTCGGTTTTGGCTCCGGTTTGCCTCCTGGTTGATTGTGGGGAAGATGATAGGGCTGGGAGAAATCCCTATGCCGTTGCAGGAGGACGGCGGTGCCTGCGGGTGTCGTCCCCTTCTTGAAGGCGTCGTTTTGGTCCTTCCATCTTTCCCCTTCCGAGCAACAGGGGAAACCCTAGACCTTTTGGGTTAGGAAGTGGCGGCGCTCTCGCGTCGTTCCCTCCATGGAGGCGCTGTTCGGGTTGCTCATGGAGTCCCATGTCGGCGTTCGGATTCAAGGTTGGCCGCTGCTTGGAGCGTGGGCGTCGTAGGCGCAATGTACACTGCCGTCGACACCTCTTTGGTTGACGCTTTCCTCAGGTCTGGTTAGGTCCTGCAGCTCACTCGCCGACTTCTCTAGGCGGGTTGTACGTCGATGCGCGCCATCCTCAAGTTTGGGGTCTGCTTCGAGTTGTTGCTTCAGTTGTGACGCGGTTTCGATGCCCTGTGTCCCGATCGTGTGCCTTCTTGGCCGGTGTTTGGACAGGGTGTGTGCTTGTCGTGTGCTTCGGGTGTGCGTTGTACGCCGCTTGGCTTCATATGTATGATTTTCGGGTCCGGTTTTCCTTATAAACTGGATCATGTTTCTCTCGTAAACTTAATACAATGACGACGAGCTCTCATGCTTGTTCTAAAAAAAACATATATGTCGACAATACTTGGTACCTACATACTAGGCAAATTTATGCACTTCATATAAATTTCCGTCATCTTCGATCGTCTCGCGGTTTAGTCATCCGGCGGTTTAGCATGAGAATACTGCATGACATTTTGGCAATAGATGTCGTGTTTAAGAGTAGGTGTGCATTTTAGCTACCACTGAATATTCTTGCTCGTTAGGAAGCCCTCCGCTTTTAGAATTTTTGACATAAATAACCACTGTTGAGACAAGCACCTGCCGCCACAGCCCAGGCGGCATCCCGACTAACGTTAATCAACGTCTGGTGGGACCTGCCTCCACCAACAAAGGCGGCATGTCGCTAACCAGGTAAATAAGCATGCATGGCCTGCACAACATCCTGATCCTAATGGTGGAGCTAGACCTACACTTGCTTTAATCAGCGAGGCTGTATATGCATGCTGCACGGAAAGCAGCCGCCTGCACCAAGTAAATTTCTTTGAGAGCATGCCGCCAGACGCTATGGCGGCAAGTCCGACAATGGACAGCAGCTGGGGTGCCGCCTGGCGCTGTGGCGGCAGGTACTTGCCTCCACAACTTTTTTAGCAATTTTTTTGGTACGTGATCTTTTTTGACAATACCTGAGACAAGTGGTTATTTATGTAAAAAATTCCCGCTTTTATGCCGCTGGTAGTGTTCCGAGGGACATTCGCTCCCTTCGCTTCGATCGTGCCGGCGTGGTGCCTACTCCCTTCATACCGGATTATAGGGCAATTACGTATTTTGAGACAAACTTTGATCTCTAATTTTAGTCAAGAAAATATAAGATAAATCTATCTATCTATCTATCTATTATATACTAAAAGCACAATACGGATGTCTAAAATAAAGACACCACGTTGATCCACATCATTAGTTTTATATTAGCTGTTAGATCTAAAATTAATGGTTAAGATTTTAAAAAATTACGTAACATATAACGACACATATTTGTATAGACATACACAATATGTCACAAACGTGACACCGCAATTAAATTGCATATATTACGTTGACAGATTAAGTATGGACACGTTATCCATACTTTGCATAGTAAGAGACTAGAGTCCGCATGCAAAACGTGTGTCCAAAGTATATCAGAGCGATTTAATTATTATTATTATTTTCTATTATATACTAAAAGTAATATAAGGAGATTTTTTAAAAACATCATGTTAACCCACATCATCAGAATTATTATAAATATTAGATCTATATATATAATTTACGGTTAAAATTTAGCAGAAGATTACGTAACTTTAGTACGTAACACATGTTTGTGTGTTAAAGAAAAAAACATATGTAGCCCATCTGAAAACGCTCTCAAAAAATAGATCAAAGTTAGAGTCCGTACATGTCCAAAAAAGTTAAGAGTTCATATATGTTACGTGTCAAAAAAAAGTATCTTTTAGCCGATCCAGAAGTGTTACCAGGAAAAATAAAATAAAAATTCTTAAGCTTACCAGGCTGTCACGTTGGAACACTTCTACTTTTCCATAATTTGAGCTAACTAAAAGTCCATCGTATAACTAATTTCAATCTACAAAATTTCATGATACAAGAGGGAAAAAATTACACATTTGCACGAGAAAATAAAATACTTACAAATTCCAATATTTTTAGACAAGCGAGAAATAATGGAAACATGAAGGTCTATGAAGCCTTGATTGTTTGGGATAAATATTATACATAAATTTAACTTGTCCTATCTAATTGAAATACGACATGGCTTTGGCATATTTCGCATACACATAATATTTTGTATTATCACTATATGCTTAGAGACCGCAAGCTAGGCGAGGCAAGAAGGTCGTCTACAACATCAAAATATGAAGTATATGAAACTATCTTTTTTTACAAAGGACCAACACAACTTGATGTTACTAAGAATCGTATAAAGTTACACATTAGCACGAGAAAATGAAATCCCAAAAATTTCAATATTAAATGATTGTCTAGGATAAAGAGAATCTATACAAAAAAATTAGACGACAAGCTAGGAGAGGCGCGCCAGGGTGGCTGTGATTGCTTTCCAAAGTACATGCGATGATAAGTTTGACCGCATATATAAGAAAAAATATCAACATCAAAATTTAAAATGATTATTATTAGAATCATCATAAAATGTATATTCATATTATATGATGCTTTATGTGTACTTAATACGAGAGAAAATGTAACCCATTGGTTTAAAATTGCCCTAGTTTTTGGGTTAAAATGAACTTTTATAAGGTTGAACCATATATATAGGAAAAATATCAGCATAGAAATATAATTTTTTGAAGTCATCATAAAATTTATTCATGCAAAACGTGTGTCCAAAGTATATCAGAGCGATTTAATTATTATTATTATTTTCTATTATATACTAAAAGTAATATAAGGAGATTTTTTAAAAACACCATGTTAACCCACATCATCAGAATTATTATAAATATTAGATCTATACTAGTTGAATGCCCGTGCGTTGCTACGGGCCATTAAAAAAATATAGATAATTTTATTTTAGCAAAGTAATTAAATTTTTATCAAACAAAAATGATCAGCAAAAACAGGTCATTCTTACACATTCAAATTAAAGCATGTTTGGTACCTAGCTATTCAGTGGTGAAACATTTTTTTTGGGAGAAAATGTCGATCTTCTTAAGAGAGAACATGGAAGAATTTGTTTCACCGTGTACTTTCTCTTTCACCCAATCTCTCATTTTTTTTAATTGGCGAAAAGTTGTTGCGGTGTCTCACTAACAATTTAAAAGAAAAAATATCCCCTTAATTGCTGACATGCAGCTGGTTGCCGGTTCGCCGGCCTTCTCCCCTCGGCCATAGTGTTGTTCTAATATTGTGAATCTAGATTATTAAGGTAGACGAACAAGATTGTCATATGAACTTGTTGTTTCATATGGATCATTACAAACTTCACTAATTTCAAGTTGATGATTCCTATATCGAATAGATGTTAAGTTCAACAATTAGCACGATGCAGATGTAAAAGAAACCAAAACATGACATCTTATAAGTGTATACATCTCAATTAATCTAGGTCAAACAAATTTCGAGCATGCTACAGATACATTTCGTCATCTGATCGTCTAAGCGGGCATAGTTTCAGGCATAAGGAGGCAAATCTCTTCAGGCATAAGGTGGCGAATTTCTTCATCGTTTAGTAGAATGTAGAAAATGTGAATCAATCAATTTACGGATCTAATGAACAAAATAAGATAACTGAGAGCTTTCTCTGAACCAAACATCATAAGGTAACATATAGCACGGTTTATTACAAATTTGTTAGCTCATGAGTATAGCAGGAGAACAAAGCCGGCACTGCACTTTTGCCCCTGCGCTATAGCTAAAAAGCCTTTAAAATTGTCTACTATGAATCCTAGTCATTGGGACTAAATTGTAACGTGCACTGAACAATCGTTAAAACTGTAGCAGCAAGTCTCAGATCTGCACACAGCATCATAGCTATTCTCTCTCATAGTAGCAAGCTAGAAATCATAAGCATCAGCAAAGCACAGATGAAAGCAAAACGTCTTGTTCTCCCTGCACAATCTCTTGCCACAATAGAAAACCAGCAGCAGAAACAATCTTGTTGCAAAATTGCGAATCACCTCTGCCTTCTCTCGTGGCGGCGGTGTATGCGTCAGGAGGAAAAATGGATCTCGTCATCGCAGGCTCATGGCTGCATAAAAGTCTTCCAGGCATAAGTAGTAATTTTATTCGAAAATCTTGAAAATGACCTAGATTTGAAAAGATTGGCACATAAACAAATCCCAATTATTATTGTACAATTGTTCACACACAAGTATATCAATTATCATAAGGAATTCTATTGTAATAGCAAAACACATGTAACAGCTAGGAGCAAACACATCCGCTCCGTCTAGGTAGCAGCAGTGTACGCATGAAGCAAAAAAAAGGGCAGCCGCACCAGTTCCGCGGCTACTCGCACGAGACCAGGAGCATAAAACAAATTCTACTCACCGACCACGGAGACGCAAGTCCAGTTCCACGCCCATGGCGCGAGCCAGCTTCCGTTCCTGTCTGACAGCATCACAAAGAAGTCGCTGTTCAAACGCAGGGAAACGGCGGAGGCCGGGAGTCTCCATTGGCTCCGCCCCCACCCACATCCTGTCCTCCCCCTCTTCCAATCATTTCTTGCCGGGAAGATGGCGAGGCGGAGACTACGCTCGTCGGCACTGGCCGGCGGAAGCCCATCACTGCTGATCCAATCCGACCGCGCTCGTCTGAGCTGGCCGGCAGGAGAGGAAATTGGATTGGATTGCGGGTGGAATTTCCAGTTTTGTGAGGGGCCAAAGTGCAAAACGGAGCGACGCACGTACGAACCTACCGTCGCATTGCAATTTTATTAGTTGAGATATATAATTTACGGTTAAAATTTAGCAGAAGATTACGTAACTTTAGTACGTAACACATGTTTGTGTGTTAAAGAAAAAAAAACATATGTAGCCCATCTGAAAACGCTCTCAAAAAATAGATCAAAGTTAGAGTCCGTACATGTCCAAAAAAGTTAAGAGTTCATATATGTTACGTGTCAAAAAAAAGTATCTTTTAGCCAATCCAGAAGTGTTACCAGGAAAAATAAAAAAAATATCTTAAGCTTACCAGGCTGTCACGTTGGAACACTTCTACTTTTCCATAATTTGAGCTAACTAAAAGTCCATCGTATAACTAATTTCAATCTACAAAATTTCATGATACAAGAGGGAAAAAATTACACATTTGCACAAGAAAATAAAATACTTACAAATTCCAATATTTTTAGACAAGCGAGAAATAATGGAAACATGAAGGTCTATGAAGCCTTGATTGTTTGGGATAAATATTATACATAAATTTAACTTGTCCTATCTAATTGAAATACGACATGGCTTTGGCATATTTCGCATACACATAATATTTTGTATTATCACTATATGCTTAGAGACCGCAAGCTAGGCGAGGCAAGAAGGTCGTCAACAACATCAAAATATGAAGTATATGAAACTATCTTTTTTTACAAAGGACCAACACAACTTGATGTTACTAAGAACGTATAAAGTTACACATTAGCACGAGAAAATGAAATCCCAAAAATTTCAATATTAAATGATTGTCTAATGATTGTCTAGGATAAAGAGAATCTATACAAAAAAAATTAGACGACAAGCTAGGAGAGGCGCTCCAGGGTGGCTGTGATTGCTTTCCAAAGTACATGCGATGATATTTCAAATTTAATTTTTGGGTCATATGGCTAAACATTGTCAAGTTAATATGAAATACTAGAAATTTTGCATCCCATAAAAGCAAATCATTCATAAAGCATGTTCGTGATCTTTTTAGTTATAATTGTGATGACATAATTGTTGTGATACCTACTATATATAGTTAGGAAAAATAGAGTCCATCAGATTGGTAGCCGGATGTTTTGGTGTTTTATATGAAATTTTGTTCTAAATCAGCGACAACTAATTTCTTGGGTATCTCTCTTTGCAGTCGTATTAAGATTGTAATACATAATATAAAAGATACAGTTAAATTTTGTAGGTTTGAAGATATTCATGGGGTAATCGGTGATGCCCTCGCATTTGCGAGGGCCACCTTGCTATTTATATAAAATATATATCATTGGATTCATATTCAAAAGAACTTTTCAATGGTATAATTTTTATGTCAAATATCTCATATTTTCTTGACTAAAATTAATGGTTAAAGTTTGTCTTAAAATACAAAATTGCCCAATAATCCGGTATGGAGGGAGTATTATTTATGGCGTAATGACCTTGGGTTAAGAGCATCTCCAGCCGTTGAAGGCCCCCAGGCCGAAATCTGGCGCTATTTAGCGCCGGATGGATGTAAATTTCGGCCTGGGAGGCCCATGTTTCCAGCGGCGAGCCCATGACACATTTTGATTTCAAACTGAAAGTTGACGAAAAGTGGCGTACTTTGACGAAACTTAGAGATATTTATATTAATAGGGCGAAATATATATATATTTTACATATATAGGCCGAATTCGTAATATATTCGAATTCGGCGGAAACCTAAACTAAAACACTCGTTCTACATGCCAAAATGGCGGTAGAAACGGGTGTAGTCACCGCCGTCATCGTCGGAGGAGCCGACGTCCTGCGGCGGCGGCGCCTGGCGGCTGGAGCCCTGCCCAGCGTCGCCGAAACGTGGCGGCATTGGGCGGTAGAGCTCGTCGTCGCTGGACTCCTCCAGCTTGATGACCGGCGGCGCGCCGCGTCGAGATAGCGCTGCGGCGTCGACGCGACGCTGTGCGGCGGCTGATACGTCTCCAACGTATCTATAATTTTTGATGCTCCATGCTTGTTTTTACACTATTTGCCTACTGTTTTGTTACACTTCGTGGCACTTTTATGCATTTTCCAGAACTAACCTACTAACAAGTCACCACAGTGTCAGTTCCCTGTTTTCTGCTGTTTTTGTGTTTCAGAAGTGCTACACAGGAAATATTCTCGGAATTGGACGAAACAAGTTCCTGAAGTCTTATTTTTCCCGGAAGCTTCCAGTGATCCGAAGAGGAGACGGAGAGGGGCCACAGGCCACCCTCACACAAGGGCGGCGCGACCCAGCCCCTGGCCGCGCCCCCTATGTGTGAGGATGCTTGGGTCCACATCTGACGATGCCCCTTCGCCTATAAAGACCCCCCGACGGAAAAAACCTAAGTACCCGATCAATTTTCCAGAAACACATCGCGATCCGCCGCCGTCATTGACCCGAGATCGGGAGGGTCCAGAAGCTCTTCCCGGCACCCTGCCGGAGAGGGGAATCGCCACCAGAGGTCTTCTTCATCGCTATGCTTGCCTCCGGAGCGATGAGTGAGTAGTCTACCTTGGACTATGGGTCCATAGCAGTAGCTAGATGGTTGTCTCCTCCACCATGTGCTTCATGTTTAGATCTCATGAGCTGCCCTACATGATTGAGATCACCGTTATGTAATTCTACATGTTTGGTTTATTGGGATCCGATGAATATTGGTGTTATGATTGAGTTGCTATACTGAAATTTATCTTATGTTATCTCTATGTTGTTTATGATCTTGCATGCTCTCCGTTGTTAGTAGCTATCTTGGCCGAGTAGTTGCTAGTGACTCCAAGAGGGGGTATTTATGCTCGATAGTGGGTTCATGCCTCTATTTAACCTGGGAGAGTGACATAAATCTCTAAGGTTGTAGATGTGCTGTTGCTACTAGGGAGAAAACAACATTCATATGCTCAAGGGCATATGCTTTGTTTACATTACACACTTTGCTTAATGCAATTATCTGTTGTTCGTAACTTAATACTCATGGGGTGTTCGGATGATATCCCCAGGAGTGGATTATTAGTCATAGCTGCAGTTGGATGGCGGTCTATGTATTTTGTTGTAATGCCCAGAGTAAATCGCATAGTGATCTTCTTGACATATCACGTTATCTTTATTCTATCAATTGCCCAACTGAAATTTGTTTACCCAGCATGTGTTATTTATTTTATGGAGAGACACCACTAGTGAACTGTGGATCCCGGTCCTATTTCCATCATATTGCTATCACCTGTTTACTTTACTCGCATACTTTCACTGCTTTCCACTCGATACGCTCATACCCTTTGTTTCAAGCAAACCGGTGAGATTGACAACCTTATCGCAAGTTAGGAACAAAGTATTTGGTTGTGTTGTGTGCAGGTTCCACATTGCTGCTAGCAAAGCAAAGCTTGGACGAGGCGCCATATATAAATTGTCTGAAGCTGTCGCGAAGCTTGCAAGCATCACCTTCAGTCGTTTGTCTCTCCTCTCCTGATCGACAAACCTTGGTTTCTTAACTGAGGGAAAATCTTGATGCTATATTCATCACACCTTCCTCTTGGGGTTCCCAACGGGCTGGTCATCAACCACGCATCAAGCCATTTTCTGGCGCCGTTGCCGGGGATTGAAGAAGAATAAGCTCCCACGTCAACTAGGCACCAGCACATTTTCTGGCGCCGTTGCCGGGGAGGAAGTAGAAGACTTCTGCGAGGGGAGTTTTTTGCACGCACATCCTTTACTTTGTTATTGTTTTGATTTACTTTATTTATTTTACCTGCATCATTTTATCAAAAACCCAAAAAAATTAGAATCCTTGGTAGTTGTTTTTACTTATCTGCTTTTAGTTTTGCTAAAATGGCTAATCCTGAAAACACCAAGCTGTGTGACTTTACTAGCACGAACAATAGTGATTTTATCTGCACTCCTATTGCGCCACCTGCTCCTGCTGCAAACTTTTATGAAATTAAGCCTGCTTTATTGAACCTTGTTATGAAAGAGCAATTTTCTGGTGCTAGTACTGATGATGCTGCAGCTCATCTCAATAATTTTGTTGAGCTATGTGAGATGCAGAAGTATGAGAATATTGATGGTGATATTATTAAGCTCAAGTTGTTTCCTTTTCTTTGAGAGGAAAAGCTAAAGATTGGTTGCTGTCTTTGACTAAGAATAGTATTGATTCATGGACTAAGTGTAAGGATGCTTTTATTGGTAGATATTATCCTCCTACTAAAATTATATCTCTGCGTAGCAATATTATGAAGTTTAGTCAGTTTGATAATGAACATGTTGCTCAAGCGTGGGAAAGAATGAAATCTATGATAAAGAATTGCCCCACTCATGGACTGACTACTTGGATGATTGTTCAAACTTTTTATGCAGGACTGAATTTTTCTTCGAGGAACCTACTTGATTCAGCTGCTGGAGGCACTTTTATGTCCCTTACCTTGGGCGCCGCAACAAAGCTACTTGACAACATGATGGTAAATTATTCCGAATGGCACACCGAGAGAGCTCCACAAGATAAGAAGGTAAATTCTGTTGAGGAAACCTCTTCCTTGAGTGATAAGATTGATACCATTATGGCTATGCTTGCTAATGATAGGACTCATATTGATCCTAATAATGTTCCTTTAGCCTCTTTGGTTGCTCAAGTAGAGCATGTTGATGTGAATTTCATTAGAAACAATAATTTTAACAACAATGCTTATAGGAACAATTTTGCTAGTAACAATTATAGGCCGTATCCTTCTACCAATGGTAATGGTTATGGTAATTCTTATGGTAATTTCTCCAACAACACTAGGGCCGCGCCCTCCGAGCTTGAGGTAATGCTCAAGGACTTCATCGGTAAGCAAATTGCTTTTAACAAGTCTGTTGAGGAAAAGTTAGGCAAAATTGATATTCTTGCTTCTAAAGTTGATAGCCTTGCTCATGATGTTGAACTTCTGAAATTAAAAGTGTTGCCTAATGATGTGAAAGAGAACAATGTTTTTTGCTACTGCTAATGCTATTCAAGTTGGAATTGATGAAAATATTAGATTATTAGCAGAATTGCATGCTAGATGGGAAAGAGAGGATGAGATTGCTAGGAATATGAAAGTTTGTACTATTACTACCTCTGATGATGTTGTTCCTAATGCTAGCAATCCTCTTACGTTGATTGGTGTAGAGAAAACTCCCACTCCTTGTGTTAAAAAGCCTAAAACTGCCAAAACTTTTTCTCAAAAGAGTGCTGAAATTTTTTGGAGTGTAGGAGATGATAGCTCTACTTCTTTTAATGATTTTGATGTTGATGGCTGCAATATATCTGAAGTTATTTTGTTCTTGCAAAATCTTGCTTTGACTCCCAATGCTAGTTCTTTAAATATTGCTTTTACTAAGCATATTACCAATGCTCTCATAAAAATTAGGGATGAAAAGTTACAGCAAAAAGCTTCTGTTCCCAAGAAGTTAGAAGATGGTTGGGAACCCATCATTGATATGCATGTTAATGGTTTTGATTGCCATGCTTTATGTGATTTAGGTGCTAGTATTTCTATCATGCCTAGAAAGATTTATGACATGCTTGATTTACCACCTCTTGAAAAATGTTATTATGATGTTCCTATTGCTGATGATGCTAAGAAGAAACCTTTGGGAAGACTTAATGATGTTCTTATTGTGGTTAATAATAACCTTGTTTCCGTTGATTTTCTTGTTATGGACGTTGAATGCCATGCTTCATGTCCTATTATTTTGGGAAGACCCTTTCTTCGAACTGTTGGTGCCATCATTCATATGAGAGAAGGCACCATCAAATATCAATTTCCACTCAAGAAAGGTATGGAACACTTCCCTAGGAAAAGGAAGAAATTACTTTTTGACTCTATTCTTAGAGCAAATTATGAGCTTGATGCTTCATCACTTGATGTTACTTGATTCGCAATTTTCTGCGCCTAGATCAAAGGCGTTAAAGAAAAGCACTCTTGGGAGATAACCCAATGTTTATTTTCAGTACCTTTTATTTTATTTGAGTCTTGGAAGTCATTACTAATGTAATGACCACTCCTTATCCTTTTTATTTCATTGTTGTGCCAAGCGAAGCCTCTAATTTGAGTGAGGTAAGATTTGAGGATGTTGCTGTCCTGAAACTGTTTTCGGTGCTGCACCGTAAAAATTCGTATAAATTCTCTGTATATATTTTGGACCTGCGATTTCTTGTGCATATGTCCCAGGTTATATCCAAACTTTCATTAGCTGAACACTTTTTGATTTGAGTAACAGAAAACCCCTAAAAAATTTGGCCTTTGTCAGCTGTTCTGTTTTGACAGATTTCTGCCAATATTTGTGTTTGCCGCTTTATCGCTTTCTTTTGAGTTCTTTTGATCACGGAACTTTTGGGGAAGTTGCTACAGTAGTATATGCTATATATGTGGTGGTTTTGGGTTGAAACCTGAAGCAAAAATAGGTTGATTATATGTTATGCTACACTAATGTTGCTAATAGATTTGTGTTTAGTTTTATATGAAGGAAGTTTTCAAGTGTAGGGATTGGGGAATGATGAGATGAGTTGAAGAATGGACAAAAGCTCAAGCTTGGGGATGCCCATGCATCACCCCAAGAAATATCCAAGAAGTACAAGCGTCAAAGTTTGGGGATGCCCCTGAGGCACCCCTTCTTCATCGGCAAAAATCAGGTCACCTTTCAAGACGCTATATTTTTATTGCTTCATGCACTATGTGTTTTTCTTGGAGCGTCAGTTGTTTTAGTTTTCTTTATTAGTATAGTTTTGTTTGCTGCAATAAATGGTTGGACCCCAATAAATTTCTTTTGGAGAAGTTGCCTTGCTTTTCATTTGCCAAGAACGCTCTAGTTTTCACTCTTATCAAAAACCGAGTGTTATTCTTTTTGTGCTACTGCTTTTGGTTTTTGTTTTCGCCTTAATTTGCATTTATACCTTGTCATATCTTTTCATCAAGCTGTATTTTTGCCTCTGATCTTTATTGGTTTTCATCAAAAGAGGTGTCTTAAATTTTTTTGAATGGTATTGGAAAAGAGAAAAAGCTTTATGCAAAAAAGTGGTACAAGAAGGAGCTTGTGTAGACTGCGGCTTAGGATTTTTCATGTCACGCTTGATGTCTTTTTGATAGTATACTTAGTGGTTTTGCTGTAGCATGACTTGTCTCAAATAACTGAGATTGCTTAATGAGCCTTTGAAAAAATCATGCATTCTTTTTATCGTTTGGAAGCATTATTTTGGTTTTCTCCTTGATGCTTTATTTGGGTTGACTTGGCGCATGCTCACACATGTTAGACTCATAGAAAGTCGCCAATAGCCTCTATGATCATTTAGTTTTTGACTTTTGATGCCATCTTATGCTTCTTTTAATGTCACTTTGTCGCTTTGCATGATTATGGCCATTATTGCTCTCTTAGTTGGTCGCTCCCAGTCTTTTGCTAGCCCTCGCCTTGTACTGAGTATGAGCTCTACTCATGCATCCAACTCCTAAAAACCAAGTTTGCCAAAGTGTCCACCATACATACCTACTAGCAATTTGCTATTCCAAGTAAATTTGACTTGATTTTATTTTCTCTTCAAATTAAACTCTTACCAGTGTTATGCGAAAATTGGTCAGTAAAGCTCTCACGAACCGGAAGGCACACTTTACTTTTTCATGTTCTTAAAAATTTGACGTTGTGGTCTCTTATGTTGAGTTGTTATGCTTGCAAGTTGTAAGTTGGAGACTAGCCCAACCATGCTGTCATGGGGCAAGCTTTCAACATTGCACTTCTCTTTTGAGTTGATATCGTGATCTTTTATTTATGGATGCCCGCGGTGTGAAATGAATTGGGAATCTTGCGGGGATCATGGAGTTTGTATATGTGTTAGGGAAACGCCTGGGCCGCCAATCTAAGCCATGCATAATTCATGGTGGAAATTTGCAGCATACCCATAGTGGACATTCGACGACGCATCTCAAAATAAAAAGCTATACAATTGGTAAATAAAAGAGATGTCGAGGTGTTCATTGTCTGCTTGTTCTGTCATTTTGATGTGGGCTTGTTCCATGTCATCGGGCATGGAGGTACCCCATTGGCGGTTCTCGATGATACATATATACTTACAATGACAAGAGCCTTGCTTGGGACTCTAAGTTGAGTAGCATGAGGTTTGGATACTCGTATTCACACGACACGAGGTTTTCAACTTATGATTTGTCAAGCATATGCATCATAATTGTTCTCGCATTAACTCTAACCATTCAAGATGCTTATGATGGGGGCAATGAGAGCTCAAAGGCGGTAAGTACCATAATTTTTGAAGGTTATAAAACTTGCAATCACTGCTTCCCTCCGCGAAGGGCCTTTCTTCTACTTTTATGTTGAGTCACCACCTTCTATCTTTATGCACCATTAAGAGAGCATAGTTGTCATTCTTAGTATAATGTGCATTGTCCCAAAGTTTTCATTGATTGATTCATATTGTTGGTTTCACTTGTTCTTAAATTATTTGTATCTAGTCGCCCTCTTAAACTTGAAGGTGTCCTATGCATTTATGTTTTGCTCTCTATGAAGGACAAGCTTAAAACCATTTGTATGTTTTTCCTTGTGATTTGAACACACGTTTGACTTTTATTGTTTCATTTTCATGATCTTTTGTTTGTGTTCATTTTCATGTTTACAACATGGTTGTTAAGTTTCCATTGTCAAGATTATATCTTTCATGCCCATGTTTTAAGTTCTTATGATCCCAGCTCACAATGCTTACTTATATGATCAAGATTGTGTAGGTGCATGTCACCTCAAAAATTATTCTTTTGTTACTCGAGGATGACCAGGAGTTAAGCTTGGGGATGCTTGATACGTCTCCAACGTATCTATAATTTTTGATGCTCCATGCTTGTTTTTACAACATTTGCCTACGGTTTCGTTACACTTCATGGCACTTTTATGCATTTTCCGGAACTAACCTACTAACAAGTCGCCACAGTGCCAGTTCCCTGTTTTCTGCTGTTTTTGTGTTTCAGAAGTGCTACACAGGAAATATTCTCGGAATTGGACGAAACAAGTTCCTGGAGTCTTATTTTTCCCGGAAGCTTCCAGTGATCCGAAGAGGAGACGGAGAGGGGCCACAGGCCACCCTCACACAAGGGCGGCGTGGCCCAGCCCCTGGCCGCGCCCCCTATGTGTGAGGATGCCTGGGTCCACTTCTGACGATGCCCCTTCGCCTATAAAGACCCCCCGATGGGAAAAACCTAAGTACCCGATCAATTTTCCAGAAACACATCGCGATCCGCCGCCGTCGTCGACCCGAGATCGGGAGGGTCCAGAAGCTCTTCCCGCCACCGGAGGTCTTCTTCATCGCCATGCTTGCCTCCGGAGCGATGAGTGAGTAGTGTACCTTGGACTATGGGTCCATAGCAGTAGCTAGATGGTTGTCTCCTCCACCATGTGCTTCATGTTTAGATCTCATGAGCTGCCCTACATGATTGAGATCACCATTATGTAATTCTACATGTTTGGTTTGTTGGGATCCGATGAATATTGGTGTTATGATTGAGTTGCTATACTGAAATATATCTTATGTTATCTCTATGTTGTTTATGATCTTGCATGCTCTCTGTTGTTAGTAGCTATCTTGGCCGAGTAGTTGCTAGTGACTCCAAGAGGGGGTATTTATGCTCGATAGTGGGTTCATGCCTCTATTTAACCTGGGGGAGTGACAGAAACCTCTATGGTTGTAGATGTGCGGTTGCTACTAGGGAGAAAACAACATTCATATGCTCAAGGGCATATGCTTTGTTTACATTACACACTTTGCTTAATGCAATTATCTGTTGTTCGTAACTTAATACTCATGGGGTGTTCGGATGATATCCCCGGGAGTGGATTATTAGTCATAGATGCAGTTGGATGGCGGTCTATGTATTTTGTTGTAATGCCCAGAGTAAATTGCATAGAGATCTTCTTGACATATCACGTTATCTTTATTCTATCAATTGCCCAACTGTAATTTGTTTACCCAGCATGTGTTATTTATTTTATGGAGAGACACCACTAGTGAACTGTGGATCCCGGTCCTATTTCCATCATATTGCTATCACCTGTTTACTTTACTCGCACTGTTTACTTTACTTGCATACTTTCACTGCTTTCCACTCGATACGCTCATACCCTTTGTTTCAAGCAAACCGGTGAGATTGACAACCTTATCGCAAGTTGGGAACAAAGTATTTGGTTGTGTTGTGTGCAGGTTCCACATTGCTGCTAGCAAAGCAAAGCTTGGACGAGGCGCCATATATAAATTGTCCGAAGCTGTCGCGAAGCTTGCAAGCATCACCTTCAGTCGTTTGTCTCTCCTCTCCTGATCAACAAACCTTGGTTTCTTAACTGAGGGAAAATCTTGCTGCTATATTCATCACACCTTCCTCTTGGGGTTCCCAACGGGCTGATCATCAACCACGCATCAAGCCATTTTCTGGCGCCGTTGCCGGGGATTGAAGAAGAATAAGCTCCCACGTCTAATAGGCACCAGCGGCTAGGTCCAGCAGCCACCGCTGCTGCTCCCGCTCCTCCCGCTCCCACTCCCGCTGAGACCACTCCAGTGCCGCGTCGAGCGGCATGGCATTCTCGGCGGGGACGACGTCGCGAAGAGAGCGCTTGATGGCCCCCTCCGTCGCCGCCTCCTCGGTGAGGTTTGACGCGGCCTTGGCAGCGGCGTCCTTCTTCGCCTTGCGATGGCGCGGCGGCGACGCGGTGCGCGCCCCTCCCTCGCGGATGATGAGGGCGCCGCTGTTGCGGCGAGGCGCAGTCGCCGACTCCTGCTTCACGGTCCTCGGCGTGGATGCCGAGGACCGTGATCCCGACCTCGTCGCCGACCCGGAGGAGCCGGATGCCATCCGCCGTGGCATCCAGGAGCTCCCGCGGCGGCGGGAGAGCGTCGGACGCGGCGACGGCGGCATCTCAAGGGCGGGGTCGTTACCGCGCTCGATGTGGTCGAGGACGAACGCGAGCGCCCGGCCGGGTGCGCTCCATGATGTCTACGCACGCGTCTGTTCTTGTAGACAGTGTTGGGCCTCCAAGTGCAGAGGTTTGTAGAACAACAACAAGTTTCCCTTAAGTGGATCACCCAAGGTTTATCGAACTCAGAGAGGAAGAGGTCAAAGCTATCCCTCTCAAGCAACCCTGCAATTATGATACAGAAAGTCTCTTGTGTCCCCAACACACCCAATACACTTGTCAGATGTATAGGTGCACTAGTTCGGCGAAGAGATAGTGAAATACAAGCGGTAGTGATGATTATAAGTAGCAAATGTGATCTGAAATAACTATCGCTGCGAGCAAACATGTAACAAAGCAGTAAGTAAACGGTGTGCAATGCTTGGAAACAAGGCCTAGGGATCATACTTTCACTAGTGGACACACTCCCAACAAATATAACATAATTGAACCAATAGATACTATCATCAATATGCAACTCAAAATAATTCTCCAATGGAAAACGAACACTAATCATGCGTAGGGCTATGAAGCACTCCTCAAAGTCCGTATGTACCCAAACTAGATTGTCCCACACTATCACCATGAACGCACTAGATGGTTCCAATAAACACCAACATTTCATAGAGACATTAACCAAAAAGATACACATGATGCACACACTAGTCACCTTTACACCATGATACGAGGTATCTCCGGAGAGTATAATAATTAAGCATAGGAGTAGCATAATATGTGAATAATAACATCTACCAATTCAACTAGATACAAAGCTCACGATCACATAAAGATCACATCATGGTAGAGAGAGGTGAACCACATAGCTACCGGTAGAGCCCTCAGCCCCGGGAGAGAACTACTCCCTCCTCATCATAGGAGACAGCAAGGTTGATGGAGATGGCGGTGAGGTCGATGGAGACGGCGGATGATGCCTCTGATGGCGACCAGACTGTCCTTGTGCGTGGTGAATAACCAGCCCGTTGGGAACCCCAAGAGGAAGGTATGATGAGTGCAGCAGCAAGTTTTCCCTCAGTTTAAGAAACCAAGGTTTATCGAACAGGAGAACAGGAGAAGGTGTTGTGGAACCTGCACACACACAAACAAATACTTTGTTCCCAACTTGCGATGAGGTTGTCAATCTCACCGGTTTGCTTGAAACAAAGGTTATGAGTGTATCGAGTGGAAAACAATATAGTATGCGAGTAAAGTAAACAGTATGAGTAAAGTAAACAGGTGATAGCAATATGATGGAAATAGGACCGGGGTCCACAGTTCACTAGTGGTGTCTCTCCATAGATAAAATAGCACATGCTGGGTAAACAAATTACAGTTGGGCACTTGATAGAATAAAGATAACGTGATATGTCAAAAAGATCACTATGAGATTTACTCTGGGCATTACAACAAAATACATAGACCGCCATCCAACTGCATCTATGACTAATAATCCACTTCTGGTGAATCAATCCGAGAACTCCACAAGTATTAAGTTGCGAACAACAGATAATTGCATTAAGCAAAGTGTGTAATGTAAACAAAGCATATGCCCTTTAGCATATGAATGTTGTTTTCTCCCTAGTAGCAACAACACATCTACCACCTTAGAGGTTTCTGTCACTCCCCCAGGTGAAATAGAGGCATGAACCCACTATCGAGCATAAATACCCCCTCTTGGAGTCACTAGCAACTACTCGGCCAAGATAGCTACTAACAACAGAGAGCATGCAAGATCATAAACAACATAGAGATAACAAAATATATAATTCAGTACAGCAACTTAATCATAAACACCAATATTCATCGGATCCCAACAAACCAAACATGTAGAATTACATAACGGTGATCTCAATCATGTATGGCAGTTCATGAGATCTAAACATGAAGCACATAGTGGAGAAGACAACCATCTAGCTACTGCTATGGACCCATAGTCCAAGGTAGACTACTCACTCATCGCTTCGGAGGCAAGCATGGCGATGAAGGAGACCTCTGGTGGCGATTCCCCTCTCCGGCAGGGTGTCGGGAAGAGCTTCTGGACTCTCCCGATCTTCGGGTCGACGACGGCGGCGTATCGCGATGTATTCTGGAAAACTGATCGGGCCCTTAGGTTTTTCTCGTCGGGGGGTCTTTATAGGCGAAGGGGCGTCGTCAGAAGAGGGGCCAGGCGGCCTCACAAGGCGGTGGCGCGGGCCAGGGGCTGGCCGCGACACCCCTGTGTGTGGGCCCCTGGTCCCTCACCTCTTACTCTCCTTCGAATCTCTGGAAGCTTCCGGGTAAAATAAGACTTCAGGAACTTGTTTCGTCCAATTCCGAGAATATTTCCTGTGTATCACTTCTGAAACACAAAAACAGCAGAAAACAGGAAACTGGCACTGTGGCACTTCGTTAATAGGTTAGTTCCGGAAAATGCATAAAAGTACCACTAAGTGTAACGAAACAATAGGCAAATGGTGTAAAAACAAGCATGGAGCATCAAAAATTATAGATACGTTTGAGACGTATCAAGCATCCCCAAGCTTAACTCCTGCTCGTCCTCGAGTAGGTAAGTGATAACAAAAGAATAATTTTTGAGGTGACATGCACCTACACAATCTTGATCATATATGTAAGCATTGGTGAGCTAGGATCAATAGAACTTAAACATGGGCATGAAGATATAATCATGACAATAAGAACTTAGCAACCATGTTGTAAACATGCAAATGAACACAAACAAAAGATCATGATAATGAAACAATGAAAGTCAAACGTGTGTTCAAATCATAAGGAAAAACATACAAAAGGTTTTCAGCTTGTCCTTCAAAGAGAGCAAAACATAAATGCATAGGACACCTTCAAGTTTAAGAGGGCGACTAGATACAAATAATTTGAGAACAAGTGAAACCAACAATATGAATCAATCAATGAACTTTGGGACAATGCATATCACACTAAGAATGACAACTATGCTCTCTTAATGGTGCATAAAGAAAGAAGGTGGTGACTCAACATAAAAGTAAAAGAAAGGCCCTTCGCAGAGGGAATCAGTGATTAAACATGTGCTAGAGCTTTTCATTTGTAAAACAGAGAGATAAAACTTGATTTTGAGAGGTGGTTGTCTTTGTCAACGACTGGCAATGGGGTTCTTACTATCTTCCATACAAAAATGAAGCAAGTTTTTGAGAGAGAGATTGGCACTTTTGTGCTCTTTTTATAAAACTTGGCTCTCCTCCCCACCTTTTTCCTTTCACATACCATGGCTAACCGATTCCATTGGGTGCCCACCAACATTCACATTCTTTGGAGGAGTGCCTTTTTTCTTTCTTTTTTCTTTTTTTTTCTTTTTGGAATAAGCAATATGGAAGATAGCAAATCCGACCACTACGTCCCCATGAGCTGAAAACAGTGTCACAAAACGAGAAGTGTTTTGAAGGTTTTTGAAAGGTAGCACATGAAAATTTTACTTTGGAATGGCTTACAAATACCATGCATAGGAATTTATAGTGGACACAATGGCAAACTTGGTTTTTAGGAGTTGGATGCATGAGTAGAGCTCATACTCAGTACAAGGCGAGGGCTAGCAAAAGACTGGGAGCGACCAACTAAGAGAGCAATAATGGCCATAATCATGCAAAGCGACAAAGCGACATTAAAAGAAGCATAAGATGGCATCAAAAGTCAAAAACTAAATGATCATGAAGGCTATTGGCGACTTTGTGAGAGTCTAACATGTGTGAGCATGCGCCAAGTCATCCCAAATAAAGCATCAAGGAGAAAACCAAAATAATGCTTCCATACAATAAAAACAACGCATGATTTTTCAAAGGCTCATTAAGCAATCTCAGTTATTTGAGACAAGTCATGCTACAGCAAAACCACTAAGCATACTATCAAAAAGACATCAAGCATGACATGAAAAAGCCTAAGCCGCAGTCTACACAAGCTCCTTCTTGTACCACTATTTTGCACAAAGCTTTTTCTCTTTTCCAACACCATTTGAAATTTTTAAAGACACCTCTTTTGATGAAAACCAATGAAGATCAGAGGCAAAAATACACCTTGATGAAAAGATATGACAAGATCTGAACGTAAATCAAGGCGAAAACGAAAACCAAAAGCAGTAGCAGAAAAAGAAGAACGCTCGATGAACGATAAGAGTGAAAAACTGAGCGCTCTTGGCAAATGAAAACAAGGTAACTTCTCCAAAGAAAATTTGTTGGGGTCCAACCATTTATTGCAGCAAACAAACAAACTAAACCAACTAAGAAAACTAAAACAACTAACGCTCCAAGAAAAACACATAGTGCATGAAGCAATAAAAATATAGTGTTTTGAAAGGTGACCTCGGGGGCATCCCCAAGCTTTGACGCTTGTACTTCTTGGATATTTCTTGGGGTGATGCATGGGCATCCCCAAGCTTGAGCTTTTTTCCATTAGTGCAACTCATCTCATCATTCTCCAATCCCTACACTTGAAAACTTCCTTCATACAAAACTAAACACATTCTCCAATCTCATCGCTCCGGAGGCAAGCATGGCGATGAAGGAGACCTCCGGTGGCGATTCCCCTCTCCGGCAGGGTGTCGGGAAGAGCTTCTGGACCCTCCCGATCTTTGGGTCGACGGCGGCGGCGTATCGCGATGTATTCTGGAAAACTGATCAGACCCTTAGGTTTTTCTCGTCGGGGGGTCTTTATAGGCGAAGGGGCGTCGTCAGAAGAGGGGCCAGGCGGCCTCACAAGGCGGTGGCGCGGGCCAGGGGCTGGCCGCGCCACCCCTGTGTGTGGGCCCCTGGTCCCTCACCTCCTACTCTCCTTCGGATCTTTGGAAGCTTTCGGGTAAAATAAGACTTCAGGAACTTGTTTCGTCCAATTCCGAGAATATTTCCTATGTATCACTTCTGAAACACAAAAATAGCAGAAAACAGGAAACTGGCACTGTGGCACTTCGTTAATAGGTTAGTTCCGGAAAATGCATAAAAGTACCACTAAGTGTAACGAAACAATAGGCAAATGGTGTAAAAACAAGCATGGAGCATCAAAAATTATAGATACGTTTGAGACATATCAGCGGAGACGGCGATGGAGACCGATGGTGTAGCGCCCTGCCTTTTGCTAAAGACAGAACTCCTGTGTTGCTGTGCCATTCCCTGGATCAGTAGATAGCACCACAGTACAAAATAAGTAATCATTGCAATAGCATCAAAATTTTAACGTAAATCTAGTTACATAGGTCTTCAACCTTACGAGTACACAGC
Source organism: Dactylis glomerata (assembly GCA_007115705.1). Taxonomy (NCBI): domain Eukaryota; kingdom Viridiplantae; phylum Streptophyta; class Magnoliopsida; order Poales; family Poaceae; genus Dactylis; species Dactylis glomerata. The sequence continues at coordinate 932,664 of QXEO01001330.1, read as the reverse complement.
ATAAGCATAGTTGCAGTGAGCCTCCATTCTTCATCACATGCCACAGGCAAACATGTTGGAATGTAGTCTCGAGATCCTACTCCTGGTTCCTTACTCGATATAAAACCTGCACGTTTGAATATATAGCCCCGAAGGGGTCAGTACAATGATGTACTGGCAAATGACACATATTTGGTGGCATTTTGTGGAAAGACTATACTACATGACATTTGGCTGGTGGATCTTATGGCTGAATTGCATAAAGCCAATTTTTATCCTATCAAAACATTTTTAAAACATTCAGGTTTTCTTTAAGGTCAAGATAACCCCCAGGTGATAACCACCACACAAGCCTTGGGTTGATAGCCAAGTTGTGTAGCCCTGGGTAGTAACTCAACAAAACATGAATAACCCTCAGGCGATGACAACCACACATATCCTGGGTTGATAGCCAGGTGTGCAGTCCTGAGTAGTTACTCAATTAAAACTAGAATAACCCTCAGGCGATGACAACCACACATATCCTGGGTTGATATCCAGGTGTGCAGTCCTGAGTAGTTACTCAATTCAAGCCCCAAGGTAACCCTTAGGTGATAACCACCACACATGTCCTGAGTTGATAGTCAGGTGTGTGGCCCTAAGTAGTTAGTCTTGGGATTGGTGAGGACCCTTAGGTGATAACCACCACACATATCCTGAGTTGATAGTCAGGTGTGTGGCCCTAAGTAGTCACTGTTCAAGTTTTAATTATTTTGAAAAGGTGATGAGATTCCTTTCACGCGACATGTCCTCTCTCTGTTCCTAGGTACAACCAATACAAAGTATTCTCAGGTGATAACCACCACACATGTCCTGGGTTGATAGCCAGGTGTGTAGCCCTGAGTTGTGTACTCTCAGGTGATAACCACCACACATGTCCTGGGTTGATAGCCAGGTGTGTGGCCCTGAGTAGCCACAAGATTGCACCCAGGTGGTTCATTGGGTTGTTAAATTTTCATTTTCACAAATCATACACAGCAAGGCATTGGCATCATTTTGCAAAGCAAGTTTGCAATCCTAGCAGGTGGGGTTTAAGGGATAGCTACCTCTACTAGGAGCTAAGCATTTCATAACCACTTTGAAAATTTTCATATCATGCACAATATTGAAATCACTAATGCATAAAATAAAAGGTAGGTGGAAGTATGTGTGTCACTTGCCTTTTTGAAGATCACGACGTTTCACTTCTCTCGACTAAGCACGTAGCTCTTCGCACCAACTATAGCACAGAATAGCATACCATAAACACACCATACCAATACAATCAAACAAATCAAACAATTGAAAAATTGTTTGTTTAACAATTTGGTTTATTGAGATGTTATGACAAGAAAGATATGGTAAAGGATCAAGATTTGTGAGATATGGATTTGAGAGCTCAGTTGGGAAAGATCAATATGATTGGAGAGATAATTGGACTAGGCAAATATAATTGATGAAGTTTTTAGGTTTTAAGAATGCTTGAACTACTCAATTAGCACATTTGCAAGTTGAATAGTTCCATACACGTGAACAAAACTAAGTAGGCATTGTATTGGGTATGAATGATTGATTTTTGAGAGTATAGCTCAATTGGTTCACTGATCAACATGGTGTATAATACACACTATGGTATGGGTTATAACAATACCATATTGACAAAATCTAGGTTTGAGATGCATTCATATTCTACTCAAGTAGCACAATTGCAATTTGAGTATAATATGAATTAGACAAAATATGTCTAGTTGGACAAGGTATGGGTCAAGGATTCATGAAACATCGAGTTACTCAATTAACTCATTTGTTAATTGAATAGTTCTACACATGAAATCAGGATCAAGTGGACAGATGATTGAGTATGGGTAGATAACATTTGAGATTATGGTTTAAGGTTTCTATTAGGTACAAGGAGTGTCAGATAGGTGCCATAATGTTGATTTGATCAACACTACAAGGATAGCAAGCATAGAATCTAGGGTTGAGATGTGTCACACTTTACTCAAACAACACAATTGTAATTTGAATATGTGTGAACTAGACATGATAGGTCTAAGTAGATATGATCTTGATCAAGATTTTATTCAGATAACATTGATGACTAGGTATGATTATGAGATTTGCTATAGTAGAAGGAATCATTGATTGAAATAGAATTAGAATTAATCTATATAGGAATACTCAAATTCTCATATTAGAATTTGAATAATTGTGACATGGTTCAAGAAATTATGGGAGTGATGCTACTGGATAGCTTGCAGTAAAGCAAAGTCATTGCAATTGGAATCATTCTAGAATAAGTTATAGAAATTGAATTATCACCAAAGTAGTGATTTGGACAAATTTGAATGCACAAGGTTTGTGCACGTATCAAATTTGGATTTTCTTGATCCTATGATGTCCTACAAGTTGAGAGGATTCCAGAGACTACAAATTCATAATTTTTGGACACTTGGTTCAAAAGATATGAATTTAACAAGCTAACAGATAGGTTTGATTCAATTTGAAAATAGTTTCAAATTGAACCCATAAAATATGAATTTTTATTGTACTAATGGATTCTACACTTCCTAAGGGTTCCAACGGTATCTCATTTGTTATTTTTGGACTTACAGAACAATAGATATGATTTTCTGAAGATTTGGATCAAATCTGATTCCAATTTCAAAATCGAAACTCTGTTTAAATAGGAAGCCAACACTTGTCGTGTTTTAATTGGTTAGTACCGGTTCGTTCGGATTGGCTTTGTGGATCGTTGGATTTAAGTGGATCTGGACGCACGAGATCATCCAGTACCGGTTCGATAAGTGATTCCATTAGGATCGTTAGATCGAGATCTGACGGTCACTGAGAGAGGGAGAGAAGTCTCACCGGGCTAGCTAGGGTTCCGACGAGGTCCGCCGGCGAGGCGCACTGGGAGTTGATCTCCGGCGAGCTCCGGTGGTCTCTGGCACTGGAGAAATCATGGACGGTGTGCAGATGGACTGGGCGAGTTCACCTGCGTGGGCGGCGTCGTCGATTTCTTCCTCGGTCGAAGAGGAGACACGGCTGGAGACGGGCGCGCATCGGTGAAGCTTCGGGTTCGCGCGAGGGCGTCGATCTGCTATGGTTAAGACGAGGAAGAGGGGCCAGGGTGGAGCTCCGGGTCGAGGGAGGAAGGTAGGAGGCGAGAGGGGGAGGCTGGCTCACCGGGGGCGCCGAATCGGTGTGCAGATGCCCGTAGGCGAGCGGAGCTCCGACGAGAAATTCCTCCGTCTTGGCGGAGTCTCCTACAGGGGAACGAAAAGGAGATGGAGGAGGAGCGCGAGGGGATCTTATAGCTACGGTTAGGCGAGATTAAGGCAGGGATTAAAGAGGTTTTAAGAGGGGGAGTAACGGCGGGGAAGAAACAGTCTCCGGCGAGAAATCCGGACCGAGGTGGAAGATGGTGTCGGTGCTGACACGTAGGGCCCATACGTCAGCGAGATAAGGAAAAAAGAGAAGATACCGCTTCGGTTTGCTACTGGGCTGCGGGCTCCTTTTCTTTGCTGGGCTGAAACGGGTTCCCGGGGTCCATTTATATATTTTTCTTTCTTTTTCTTCTTTTCCTTTTCTATTTTTCTTGTTTCTTCCATAGCTTTTGCATATATGCTTCAAATCAATTCAAACCACTTTCATAAATTTTGTAAAATTCACAGTATGGTTTTAAACCAATAACAAACATGTTTTCAGAACCAAAACAAGAATTTTATTAAAAGATCTAAATTGAGCCTAATGGCTTTGCTTGCATAAATTAATAGAAATAGAGTTTGAAAACAAATCCTTTGAAATAAGAGATAAAGCTTTATATAATAATGTTTGAAATTATCTTTCAAACTTAGTTTTTTTTAAATACAATCTTTATAAAATAAAACACATTTGTGATTCACTCCTTTGCAAGCAAGCTTGCATAGGTTTGAATAAAGAATGGAAAATAGTATTTTGATATTTGATCTTTCTCAAAGAAGTTCTTCAAGAAAATAATAGAAAGTTTCAAATAGTTTTCTATTAAATCCTTCAAATAGACTCAAAAGTTTTAAATTCCTGTGAAATTCCAATCATCTCAAGCAAAACAAAAGCGAGAATTTTCCCCCAAAATTTGATAAAATCTTGGGATGTTACAGATGGAGATGGCTCCGGGGGCACTTCCCCGTCCCGGCAGGGTGCCGGAACAGAGACTTCTGTCCGCCAAAATTTGTCTTTGACGCCGCGGCGCTGCGGAACTGTTCTGGGAAAAACGCCGACTCCTCTAGGGTTTTCCATCCCGAGGCTTTATATAGGCGAAGGGGCGTCGTCAGGGGGCTGCCAGGGCGCCCTCACACGTAGGGGGCGCGGCCAAGGGCCAGGCCGCGCCGCCCTATTGTGTGGGGCCCTCGTGGCCCCACTCCGTCTCCTCTTCGGTTCTCTGGAAGCTTCGGTGAATTTCTGGATGTTTGGCTTTTGTTTCGTCTAATTCCGAGAATATTTCCTGTGTAGCTTTTCTGAAACACAAAAACAGCAAAAAACAGGGAACTGGCACTGTGGCGACTTGTTAATAGGTTAGTTCCGGAAATCGCATAAAAACGCCACGAAGTGTAACGAAACACAAGGCAAATGGTGTAAAAACAAGCATGGAGCATCAAAAATTATAGATACGTTTGAGACTTATCAGCATCCCCAAGCTTAACTCCTGCTCGTCCTCGAGTAGGTAAGTGATAACAAAAGAATAATTTTTGAGGTGACATGCACCTACACAATCTTGATCATCTAAGTAGAGCATTGAGTGCTGAGATCAAAGAACTTAAAACATGGGCATTAAAGACATAATCTTGATAATAGAAACTTAGCAACCATGTTATAACATGAAAAAGAACACAAACAAAAGATCATGAATAATGAAACAATGAAAGTTAAACGTGTGTTCAAATCATAAGGAAAAACATACAAATGGTTTTCAGCTTGTCCTTCATGGAGAGCAAAACATAAATGCATAGGACACCTTTAAGTTTAAGAGGGCGGCTAGATACAAATAATTTAAGAACAAGTGAAACCATGATCATAAATCAATCAATGAAAACTTTGGGACAATGCACATTATACTCAGAATGACAACTATGCTCTCTTAGACGGTGCATAAAGATAGAAGGTGGTGACTCAACATAAAAGTAAAAGAAAGGCCCTTCGCGGAGGGAAGCAGTGAATTGCAAGTTTTATAAACCTTCAAAAATTATGGTACTTGCAAGGGTAAATTGCCCCTAAGTGTGTTTTTGGTAATTAATGACAATCCCTATGGACTAATGTTTTCATCGAGCTTTTTGTGAAGGAATTGTTCATAGGAATTTCTTGAAGTCCATGTGTTGGATTCAAGGCTTGGATGCCATGAAGATAAAGATTTATCTTAAGTATTGGCATCAAGATCATTGAATACAAGAGATGAATTCATTATGATCAAGAAGAAGAAATAAAGATGTAGTTCTTGTGTAGAACTCTTGTTATCCATGCTCTAGCTTATGTGTTAAGCCAAGGAGTCTCAAGATCTTGAGAGTTTGGTTACATGAGAAGAATTCAAGATATGGCTCTATGTTGAGGTCATGATGGTCTCATGAGTTGAGATATGATTGACTAATACCTAGAGCATGCAATCAAATGAAGAATTCATTATGTGGCTCAAGATATTGTGATAGATCATGAGAAGATTCAAGGTTGACCAAGGCAAAGATCAAAGATTGGATTCTAGTTTGGTCAACACATGAAGCATAAGGAATGTGCCATGATGCGTGGTGAATGACCAGCCCGTTGGGAACCCCAAGAGGAAGGTGTGATGAGTATAGCAGCTAGTTTTCTCTTAGTTAAGAAACCAAGGTTTATCGTTCTTGGAGAGGAGAGACAAATGACTGAAGGTGATGCTTGCTAGCTTGCGATAGCTTCGGACAATTTATATATGGCGCCTCGTCCAAGCTTTGCTTGCTAGCTGCAACGCGGAACCTGCACACAACACAACCAAATACTTCGTTCCCAACTTGCGATGAGGTTGTCAATCTCACCGGTTTGCTTGAAACAAAGGTTATGAGCGTATCGAGTGGAAAACAATAGAGTATGGGAGTAAAGTAAATAGTGCGAGTAAAGTAAACAGGTGATAGCAATATGATGGAAATAGGACCGGGATCCACAGTTCACTAGTGGTGTCTCTCCATAAGATAAATAACACATGCTGGGTAAACAAATTACAGTTGGGCAATTGATAGAATAAAGATAAACTTCATATGTCAAGAAGATCACTATGAGATTTACTCTGGGCATTACAACAAAATACATAGACCGCCATCCAACTGCATCTATGACTAATAATCCACTTGTGGCGAATCAATCCGAGAATTCCACAAGTATTAAGTTGCGAACAACAAATAATTGCATTAAGCAAAGTGTGTAATGTAAACAAAGCATATGCCCTTGAGCATATGAATGTTGTTTTCTCCCTAGTAGCAACAGCACATCTACAACCTTAGAGGTTTCTGTCACTCCCCCAGGTTAAATAGAGGCATGAACCCACTATCGAGCATAAATACCCCCTCTTGGAGTCTCTAGCAACTACTCGGCCAAGATAGCTACTAACAACGGAGAGCATGCAAGATCATAAACAACATAGAGATAACAAAAGATAATATTCAGTACAACAACTTAATCATAAACACCAATATTCATCGGATCCCAACAAACAAAACATGTAGAATTACATAACGGTGGTCTCAATCATGTAGGGCAGCTCATGAGATCTAAACATGAAGCACATGGTGGAGAAGACAACCATCTAGCTACTGCTATGGACCCATGGTCCAAGGTAGACTACTCACTCATCGCTCTGGAGGCAAGCATGGCGATGAAGAAGACCTCCGGTGGCGATTCCCCTCTCTGGCAGGGTGCCGGGAAGAGCTTCTGGACCCTCCCGATCTTCGGGTCGACGGCGGCGGCGGATCGCGATGTGTTCTGGAAAAGTGATCGGGTACTTAGGTTTTTTCCATCGGGGGGTCTTTATAGGAGAAGGGGCGATGTCAGAGGAGGGGCCAGGTGGCCTCACACCATGGTGGCGCGGGCCAGGGGCTGGCCGCGCCACCCCTGTGTGTGGGCCCCTGGTGGCCCCCCTCCTACTCTCCTTCGGATCTCTGGAAGCTTCCGGGTAAAATAAGACTTTAGGAACTTGTTTCGTCCAATTCCGAGAATATTTCCTGTGTATCACTTCTGAAACACAAAAACAACAGAAAATAGGGAACTGGCACTGTGGCAACTTGTTAATAGGTTAGTTCCGGAAAATGCATAAAAGTGCCACGAAGTGTAACGAAACAGTAGACAAATGGTGTAAAAACAAGCATGGAGCATCAAAAATTATAGATACGTTGGAGACGTATCAAGCATCCCCAAGCTTAACTCCTGCTCATCCTCGACTAGGTAAGTGATAACAAAAGAATAATTTTTGAGGTGACATGCACCTACACAATCTTGATCATATATGTAAGCATTTGTGAGCTGGGATCATAAGAACTTAAAACATGGGCATGAAAGATATAATCTTGAGAATAGAACTTAGCAACCATGTTGTAAACATGCAAATGAACATAAACAAAAGATCATGAAAATGAAACAATGAAAGTCAAACGTGTGTTCAAATCATAAGGAAAAACATACAAATGGTTTTCAGCTTGTCCTTCAAAGAGAGCAAAACATAAATGCATAGGACACCTTCAAGTTTAAGAGGGCGACTAGATACAAATAATTTGAGAACAAGTGAAACCAACAATATGAATCAATCAATGAACTTTGGGACAATGCATATTACACTAAGAATGACAACTATGCTCTCTTAATGGTGCATAAAGAAAGAAGGTGGTGACTCAACATAAAAGTAGAAGAAAGGCCCTTCGCAGAGGGAAGCAGTGATTGCAAGTTTTATAACCTTCAAAAATTATGGTACTTACCGGCTTTGAGCTCTCATTGCCCCCATCATAAGCATCTTGAATGGTTAAAGTTAATGCGAGAACAATTATGAAGCATATGCTTGACAAATCATAAGTTGAAAACCTCGTGTCCCGTGAATACGAGTACCCAAACCTCATGCCACTTTACTTAGAGTCCCAAGCAAGGCTCTTGTCATTGTAAGTATATGCATATCATTGAGAACCGCCAATGGGGTACCTCCGTGCCCGATGACATGGAACAAGCCCACACCAAAATGATAGGACAAGCAGACAATGAACACCTCGACATCTTTTTATTTGCCTTTTGTTTAGCTTTTTATTGTGAGATGCGTCGACAAATGTTCACCATGGGTATGCTGCAAATTTCCACCATGAATTATGCATGACTTAGATTAGCGGCCCTGCGTTTCCCTAACACATATACAAACTCCATGATCCCCACAAGATTCCCAATTCATTTCACACCGCGGGCATCCATAAACAAAAGATCACGATATCAACTCAAATAAGAAGTGCAATGTTGAAAGCTTGCCCCATGACAGCATGGCTGGGCTAGAATCCAACTTACAACTTGCAAGCATAACAACTCAACATAAGAGACCACAATGTCAAATTTTTAAGAACAGGAAAAAGTAAAGTGTGCCTTCCGGTTCGTGAGAGCTTTACTGACTGAATTTCGCATAACACTGGTAAGAGTTTAATTTGAAGAGAAAATAAAAGCAAGTCAAATTTACTTGGAATAGCAAATTGCTAGTAGGTATGTATGGTGGACACTTTGGAAAACTTTGGCTTTTAGGAGTTGGATGCACGAGTAGAGCTCATACTCAGTACAAGGCGAGGGCTAGCAAAAGACTGGGAGCGACCAACTAAGAGAGCAATAATGGCCATAATCATGCAAAGCGACAAAGCGACATTAAAAGAAGCATAAGATGGCATCAAAAGTCAAAAACTAAATGATCATGAAGGCTATTGGCGACTTTGTAAGAGTCTAACATGTGTGAGCATGCGCCAAGTCAACCCAAATAAAGCATCAAGGAGAAAACCAAAATAATGCTTCCATACAATAAAAACAACGCATGATTTTTTTCAAAGGCTCATTAAGCAATCTCAGCTATTTGAGACAAGTCATGCTACAGCAAAACCACTAAGAATACTATCAAAAATACATCAAGCATGACTTGAAAAAGCCTAAGCCGCAGTCTACACAAGCTCCTTCTTGTACCACTATTTTGCATAAAGCTTTTTTCTCTTTTCCAACACCATTTGAAATTTTTAAAGACACCTCTTTTGATGAAAACCAATAATGATCAGAGGCAAAAATACACCTTGATGAAAAGATATGACAAGGTCTGAACGCAAATCAAGGTGAAAACGAAAACCAAAAGCAGTAGCGGAAAAAGAAGAACACCCGGTGAAATTGTAAGAATGAAAACGGAGTGTTCTTGGCAAATGAAAACGAGTACAACTTCTCCAAAAGAAATTTGTTGGGGTCCAACCATTTATTGCAGAAAACAAACAAACTAAACTAACTAATAAAACTAAAACAACTGACGCTCCAAGAAAAACACATAGTGCATAAAGCAATAAAAATATAGCGTCTTGAAAGGTGACCTGATTTTTGCCGATGAAGAAGGGGTGCCTCGGGGGCATCCCCAAGCTTTGACGCTTGTACTTATTGGATATTTCTTGGGGTGATGCATGGGCATCCCCAAGCTTGAGCTTTTGTCCATTCTTCAACTCATCTCATCATTCTCCAATCCCTACACTTGAAAACTTCCTTCATACAAAACTAAACACAATTCTATTAGCAACATTAGTGCAAGCATAACATATAATCAACCTCTTTTTGCTTCAGGTTTCAACTCAAAACCACCACATATATAGTAAATACTACTGTAGCAACTTCTCCAAAAGTTCCATGATCAAAAGAACTCAAAAGAAAGCGATAAAGTGGCAAACACAAATATTGGCAGAAATCTGTCAAAACAGAACAGCTGACAAAGGACGAATTTTTGAGGGGTTTTCTGTTGCTCAAATCAAAAAGTGTTCAACTAACAAAAGTTTGGATATAACCTGGGGCATATGCACAAGAAATCGCAGGTCCAAAAGATATACAGATAATTTATACGAATTTTTACGGTGCAGCACCAAAAACAGTTTTAGGACAGCAACATCCCCAAATCTTTACCTCACTTGAATTAGAGGCTTCTCTTGGCACAAAAACAAAATAAACAAGATAAGGAGCGGTCATTACAGTAGTAATGACTTCCAAGACTCAAATAAAATAAAAAGTACTGAAAATAAAAACATTGGGTTATCTCCCAAGAGTGCTTTTCTTTAACGCCTTTGAGCTAGGCGCAGAAAATTACGAATCAAGTAATATCAAGTGATGAAGCATCAAGCTCATAATTTGCTCTAAGAATAGAGTCAAAAAGTAATTTCTTTCTTTTCCTAGGGAAGTGTTCCATACCTTTCTTTAGTGGGAATTGATATTTGATAGTGCCTTCTCTCATATCAATGATAGCACCTACAGTTCGAAGAAAGGGTCTTCCCAAAATAATAGGACATGAAGCATGGCATTCAACGTCCATAACAAGAAAATCAATAGGAACAAGGTTATTGTTAACCACAATAAGAACATCATTAATTCTTCCCAAAGGTTTCTTCTTAGCAACATCAGCAATAGGAACATCAAAAGAACAATTTTCAAGCGGTGGTAAATCAAGCATGTCATAAATCTTTCTAGGCATGATAGAAATACTAGCACCTAGATCACATAAAGCATGGCAATCAAAACCATTAACATGCATATCAATGATGGGTTCCCAACCATCTTCTAACTTCTTGGGAACAGAAGATTTTTGCTTCAACTTTTCATCCCTAATTTTCATGAGAGCATTGGTAATATGCTTAGTAAAAGCAATATTTAAAGAACTAGCATTGGGAGTCAAAGCAAGCTTTTGCAAGAACAAAATTACTTCAGATATATTGCAGCCATCAATATCAAAATCATTAAAAGAAGTAGAGCTATCATCTCCTACACTCCAAAAAATTTCAGCACTCTTTTGAGAAAAAGTTTTGGCAGTTTTAGGCTTTTTAACACAAGGAGTGGGAGTTTTCTCTACACCAGTCAAAGTAAGAGGATTGCTAGCATTAGGAGCAACATCGTTAGAGGTAGTAATGGTACATACCTTCATCTCTCTAGCCATCTCATCTTCTCTTTCCTACCTGGCATGCAATTCCGCTAACAATCTAATATTTTCATCAATTCCAACTTGAATAGCATTAGCGGTAGCAAAAACATTGTTCTCTTTCACATCATTAGGCAACACTTTTAATTTCAGAAGTTCAACATCATGAGCAAGGCTATCAACTTTAGAAGCAAGAATATCAATTTTGCCTAACTTTTCCTCAACAGACTTGTTAAAAGCAGTTTGCTTACCGATGAAGTCCTTGAGCATTACCTCAAGCTCGGAGGGCGCGGCCCTAGTGTTGTTGTAGGAATTACCATAAGGGTTACCATAACCATTACCATTGGTAGAAGGATACGGCCTATAATTGTTACTAGCAAAATTGTTCCTATAAGCATTGTTGTTAAAATTATTGTTTCTAATGAAATTCACATCAACATGCTCTTCTTGAGCAACCAGAGAGGCCAAAGGAACATTATTAGGATCAACATGAGTCCTATCATTAGCAAGCATAGCCATAATGGTATCAATCTTATCATTAAAGGAAGAGGTTTCCTCAATAGAATTTACCTTCTTACCTTGTGGAGCTCTCTCGGTGTGCCATTCAGAATAATTTACCATCATGTTGTCAAGTAGCTTTGTTGCGGCGCCCAAGGTAAGGGACATAAAAGTGCCTCCAGCAGCTGAATCAAGTAGGTTCCTTGAAGAAAAATTCAGTCCTGCATAAAAAGTTTGGATAATCATCCAAGTAGTCAGTCCATGAGTGGGGCAATTCTTTATCATAGATTTCATTCTTTCCCAAGCTTGAGCAACATGTTCATTATTGAACTGAGTAAACTTCATAATATTGCTACGCAGAGATATAATCTTAGCAGGAGGATAGTATCTACCAAGAAAAGCATCCTTACACTTAGCCCATGAATCAATACTATTCTTTGTCAAAGACAGCAACCAATCTTTAGCTTTTCCTCTCAAAGAAAAAGGAAACAACTTGAGCTTAATAATATCACTATCAACATCCTTATATTTCTGCATCTCACATAGCTCAACAAAATTGTTGAGATGAGCTGCAGCATCTTCAGTACTAGCACCAGAAAATTGCTCTTTCATAACAAGGTTCAACAAAGCAGGCTTAATCTCATAAAAGTTTGCAGCAGGAGCAGGTGGTGCAATAGGAGTGCAGATAAAATCACTATTGTTTGTGCTAGTAAAGTCACACAACTTGGTGTTTTCAGGATTGGCCATTTCAGCAAAACGAAAGTAAACAAGTAAAAACAACTACCAAGGATTCTAATTTTTTTGGGTTTTTGATATAAAACGATGCAGGTAAAGCAAAACAATAACAAAATAAAGGATGTGCGTGCGAAAACTCCCCTTGCAGAAGTCTTCTACTTCCTCCCCGGCAACGGCGCCAGAAAATTAGCTGCTGGCGCGTAGTTGACGTGGGAGAGTATGGTTGATGTAGGAGCTTCTTCTTCTTCAAGTCCCCGGCAACGTCGCCAGAAAATTAGCTTGATGCGTGGTGAATGACCAGCCCGTTGGGAACCCCAAGAGGAAGGTGTGATGAGTATAGCAGCTAGTTTTCCCTCAGTTAAGAAACCAAGGTTTATCGTTCTTGGAGAGGAGAGACAAACGACTGAAGGTGATGCTTGCTAGCTTGCGACAGCTTCGGACAATTTATATATGGCACCTCGTCCAAGCTTTGTTTGCTAGCTGCAACGCGGAACCTGCACACAACACAACCAAATACTTCGTTCCCAACTTGCGATGAGGTTGTCAATCTCACCGGTTTGCCTGAAACAAAGGTTATGAGCGTATCGAGTGGAAAACAATAGAGTATGCGAGTAAAGTAAATAGTGCGAGTAAAGTAAACAGGTGATAGCAATATGATGGAAATAGGACCGGGATCCACAGTTCACTAGTGGTGTCTCTCCATAAGATAAATAACACATGCTGGGTAAACAAATTACAGTTGGGCAATTGATAGAATAAAGATAAATGTGATATGTCAAGAAGATCACTATGAGATTTACTCTGGGCATTACAACAAAATACATAGACCGCCATCCAACTGCATCTATGACTAATAATCCACTTGTGGCGAATCAATCCGAGAACTCCACAAGTATTAAGTTGCGAACAACAGATAATTGCATTAAGCAAAGTGTGTAATGTAAACAAAGCATATGCCCTTGAGCATATGAATGTTGTTTTCTCCCTAGTAGCAACAGCACATCTGCAACCTTAGAGGTTTCTGTCACTCCCCCAGGTTAAATAGAGGCATGAACCCACTATCGAGCATAAATACCCCCTCTTGGAGTCACTAGCAACTACTCGGCCAAGATAGCTACTAACAACGGAGAGCATGCAAGATCATAAACAACATAGAGATAACAAAATATAATATTCCGTACAGCAACTTAATCATAAACACCAATATTCATCGGATCCCAACAAACCAAACATGTAGAATTACATAACGGTGATCTCAATCATGTAGGGCAGCTCATGAGATCTAAACATGAAGCACATGGTGGAGAAGACAACCATCTAGCTACTGCTATGGATCCATGGTCCAAGGTAGACTACTCACTCATCGCTCCGGAGGCAAGCATGGCGATGAAGAAGACCTCCGGTGGCGATTCCCCTCTCCGGCAGGGTGCCGGGAAGAGCTTCTGGACCCTCCCGATCTTCGGGTCGACGGCGGCGGCGGATCGCGATGTGTTCTGGAAAAGTGATCGGGTACTTAGGTTTTTTCCGTCGGGGGGTCTTTATAGGTGAAGGGGCGATGTCAGAGGAGGGGTCAGGTGGCCTCACACCATGGTGGCGCGGGCCAGGGGCTGGCCGCACCACCCCTGTGTGTGGGCCCCTGGTGGCCCCCCTCCTACTCTCCTTCGGATCTCTGGAAGCTTCCGGGTAAAATAAGACTTCAGGAATTTGTTTCGTCCAATTCCGAGAATATTTCCTGTGTATCACTTCTGAAACACAAAAACAGCAGAAAATAGGGAACTGGCACTGTGGCAACTTGTTAATAGGTTAGTTCCGGAAAATGCATAAAAGTGCCACGAAGTGTAACGAAACAGTAGACAAATGGTGTAAAAACAAGCATGGAGCATAAAAATTATAGATACGTTGGAGACGTATCATGCCACATGGGACCAATCGGTCTTGTGGTATGGTATGGTTTGTCAATTATGCTTTGTGAACTAACCCATTACATATGTGTGTTTGTGTTGTCTATGTGGGTTAGGTATTGTGTCATGGATATGCATCACTAGTGAGATTTCATATAGACCATGAAAGGATGATATCAAGTGGTGGTTGTCATCAAGGTTGTGAAGTGCAAGTTTCAAGATAAGCATCTCGAGAAGATCATATGCTTGAAGCTTATCATCCATTGGGTGATAATGGAATTGTGAAGACATGCCTTAGTGAAGGTATCCCATAGTGGTGTATGGGGGAGCATATTGGAAGTCTTCACGAAGCAACAATGATCAAGTGAAGCATTCCGGCTTGACGGAAGCATGAAGCATCATCATCAAGATCAAGCGGGGTGCGCAAGGCAAAGGTTTGTCCTTGCTAGGTTTTCCTTTTACCGGTCTCAAGGTGTTTGTTGAGAGACCGGGTTATAGGATAGATAGCCACACTATCAAGAGGGGCCTTTGGTTGGGTAACTTGATCACATCGTCTTAGCGAGCTCAATCCTTTGCATACTTTGCATCTTCCTAGTTTGTTGCTTCTTGGTGTTTCTCCATGTGAGGTTCTTGTGCTTGTTGCTAGCTTTCCAACAAGTCCAAGTTCATCGAAAACGGAATCCGTATGCATCTTTTATCGCGTTTTCGAGTTTGGAGGTTTTACCGGTTCTTTCTTAAAAGAGGTTTTCACCTCTTCTTATTTAGTATTTTATCTCTTACTACTTTTTGGGTTTTATGGTCTCCATTGGATATATATTTTTCTTAGCTTTTCAAAAAGCCCAAGTTTGCTAAAATCCGAGTCCAGATGTGAAAGTTATCGCATTTTTCGTGAGGCTATTTTCTGCCGGTTTCGAGCTCGGTTTGAACCGGAAATTCAACCGGAAATCAACCAGAAAGTTGCAGAACTGTTTTCTTGTATTCTCGGTTTTGGGTCCGGTTGGACCGAGTTTTGGACCGGAAATCACCCGAACAAGTGGAAGATGACCCCAACGGCCATATTTGGCTTTCCATATAAAAGGGGCTTCTTCCCCAATGGTTTTCTAGGGTTCCTAGTGTGTTCTTGAGCATTTCTCTCACCTCCATTGCTGACTCTCTTGAGCTTGCTCCCTCCCTCTTCCCTCCAACGATTCTTGCATATTTTTGAGGGATTTGGTAGAGGAGATCTTGATCTACAATCTCCACCAATTCATTCCTCCTATAAGTGAGGGGAATCCTTTGAATCAAGATCTTGGGGTCATTGGTTGACCTCCACCCTTGTTCTTCCTCTCTAACTCCTCTATAGCATTTGTTGCCTTGGTGTGATTTGAGAGAGAAGGATTTGAGCACTTTCCCTTGTGTTCTTGCTTTGCATCCTTGCATAGTGTTGAGCTCTCCATTATGATTTGTTCGAGTGAGAGACCGTGAGCTTGTTACTCTTGGAGGGTGACCTCCTAGTTGGCTTACGGTTGGTGCCTCGGTGACCTCTTCATGGAAGATTGTGAAGAGGCCTGGGCTTCCCTTTCGTGGGAGTTGTGAAGTGGTTGTGGAGCTTGCCATCTCCGGAGTGGAGGAAAAGCTAACCATAAGAAGGGGTCCCTAGCTTCGTGGGGGACTCGGAGAAGAAGGTGAGCCTTCGTGGCGTTCGGGGGCCTTCATGGTTTCCCGCATCTCTCCAACGGTGATTAGCTTATTTTATGTAAGTGAACATCGGGATACATCTTCGTCTCTGCGTGCCTCGGTTATCTCTATATCCGATTTTATTTCCTTGTGATAGCCATCGTGCTTGAAGTACTTATATCTTGTTTATCACTTGTGAATTATATCTTGTGCTATCTTGCTTAGCTCTAGTTGTTGTTGGTGCACTTAGTTGAGCCTAGCTTATTTAGGTTTTGTGCTTGTAAAATAAACGTTAGTTTAATTCCGCATTCTTACAAGCCAAATCCGTAATAGTTTTTAAAACGCCTATTCACCCCCCCCATCTAGGCGACATCTCGTCCTTTCCGTACTTACCGGCTTTGAGCTCTCATTGCCCCCATCATAGGCATGTTGAATGGCTAAAGTTAATGCGAGAACACTTATGCTGCATATGCTTGACAAATCATAAGTTGAAAACCTCGTGTCCCGTGAAATACGAATATCCAAACCTCATGCTACTCGACTTAGAGTCCCAAGCAAGCTCTTGTCATTGTAAATATATGTGAATCATCGAGAACCACCAACGGGGTACCTCCGTGCCTGATGACATGGAACAAGCCCACATCAAAATGACAGGACAAACAGACAATGAACACCTCGGCATCTCTTTTATTTACCATTAGTATAGCTTTTTATTGCGAGATGCGTCGTCGAATGTTCACTATGGGCATGCTGTAAATTTCCACCATGAATTATGCATGGCTTAGATTAGCTGCCCAAACGTTTCCCTAACACATATAAAAACTTCATGATCCCGCAAGATTCCCAACTTATTTCACATCGCGAGTATCCATAAATAAAAGATCACGATATCAACTCAAATGAAAGATAGTGCAATGTTGAAAGCTTGCCCCATGATGGCATGGCTGGGCTAATTTCCAACTTACAACTTGCAAGCATAACAACTCAACATAAGAGAGCCACAATGTCAAAATTTTAAAACGAGAAAAGTAAAGTGTGCCATCAGGTTCGTGAGAGCTTTACTGACCAATTTTCGCATAACACCAAAAAGAGTTTAATTTGAAGGATACATAAAAGCAAGTCAAATGTACTTGGAATAGCAAATTGCTAATAGGTATGTATGATGGACACAATGGAACAACTTGGTTTTTAGGAGTTGGATGCACGAGTAGAGCTCATACTCAGTACAAAATGAGGGCTAGCAAAAGACTGGGAGCGGCCAACTAAGAGAGCAATAACGGCCATAATCATGCATAGCGACAAAGCGAAATTAAAAGAAGCAGAAGATGGCATCAAAAGTCAAAAACTAAATGATCATAGAGGCAATGACGACTTTGTATGAGTCTAACATGTGTGAGCATGCACCAAGTCAACCCAAATAAAGCATCAAAGGAGAAAACCAAATTAATGCTTCCAAATAATAAAAAAATGCATGATTTTTTCAAAGGATCATTAAGCAAGCTCAGTCATTTGAGACAAGTCATGCCACAGCAAAAGTCACTAAGCATACTATCAAAAAGACATCAAGCACGACATGCAAAAGCCTAGGCCGCAGTCTACACAAGCTCCTTCTTGTACCACTTTTTTGCATAAAGCTTTTTCTCTTTCCAACACTATTTGAACTGTTTTTTTAAACAACTCTTTTGATGAAAACCAACATGGACCAGTGGTCAAAATACACCTTGATACAAGGATATAACAAGATCTGAACAAAAATCAAGGTGAAAAACAAGAGCTAAACGCAGTAGCAGAAAAAGATAACACTCGTTGAGCGATAAGAGTGAAAAATAGAGTGTTCTTGGCAAATGAAAAGCGGAGCATGTCTCTCTCCAAACACATGATGTGATCCAAAATTTATTGCAGCAAACAAAGCAAAAGAAAACTGAAAATGAAAACAACTGACGCTCCAAGAAAAACGCATAGGGCGTGAAGCAATAAAAATATAGTGTCTTGAAAGGTGACCTGATTTTTGCCGATGAAGAAGGGGTGCCTCGGGGGCATCCCCAAGCTTTGATGCTTGTACCTCTTGGATATTTCTTGGGGGTTTCATGGGCATCCCCAAGCTTGAGCTTTTGTCCATTCTTCATCTCATCTCATCATTCTCTAATCCCTACACTTGAAAACTTCCTTCATACAAAACTAAACACAATTCTATTAGCAACATTAGTGTAAGCATAGCATTGAATTAACCCTTTTTGCTTCAAGTTTCAACTCAAAACCACCAAATATAAAGTATAAACTACTGTATCAACTTCCCCAAAAGTTCCATGATCAAAAGAACTCAAAAAGAAAGCGATAAAGCGGCAAACACAAATATTGGCAGAAATCTGTCAAAACAGAACAGCTGGAAAAGGTCGAATTTTTAGAGGGTTTTCTGTTGCTCAAATCAAAAAGTGTTCAACTAAAGAAAGTTTGGATATAACCTGGGGCATATGCATAAGAAATCGCAGGTCCAAAAGATTTACAGAGAATTTTCACGAATTTTTACGGTGCAGCACCGAAAACTATTTCAGGACAGCAACATCCCCAAATCTTACCTCACTCAAATTAGAGGCTTCTCTTGGCACAACAACGCAATAAAAAGGATAAGGAGTGGTTATTACAGTAGTAATAACTTCCAAGACTCAAATAAAAGAAAAAGTACTGAAAATAAAACAATGGGTTATCTCTCAAGAGTGCTTTTCTTTAACGCCTTTGAGCTAGGCGCAGTAATTTGCAAAGATGCTCATGTGGGCGCCATGGAAGAGCTTAAGGCAAAGGCGCTATATAGGAACTTAAAGCAAAAGAGAGCATCAAAAAGCAAATATGAAACACATTTAAATCTAAACCACTTCCTATGAAAAATAGACTTGTAAAGAGACAAGTCATGAAAGCGCAAAGCAAAAAGCATAGGAAGACAAAACAAGTACAACTTCAAGAATCGCAACATAAAGAGGGGAAACTCAATATTGTTGAGATCCATTAAACCATGTTTCCCTCTCTCATAATAACTTTCAGTAGCATCATGAATAGAATTAACAATATAACTATCAGATAAAGCTTCCCTATCATGAGCCACATGCATAAAAGAATTAATACTCCCCACATGAACAATCGTAATAGGAGCAGATTCAACAAAATAATTATTCTCATCACCATAATCATCAAAAACAGGAGGCATATTGTAATCATAACTAATTTTCTCCTCAAAAGTAGGTGAACTAAAAATATTATACCCATCGTCATAACCATCATAAACTAGAGGTTCAGTATCATCACAAGCTAGAGAACAACTATTTCGCAAAGCATATTCATCAAACATATCATCATAAGACGGAACATGGATAGTACTAATGGTACAACAATTATTAATCATAGAATTTGTACCAAAAAGATTTTTAATATCAAAAGTAGAGTGCTTTTCCCAATCATGATCACTAACATAGGTAACATGCATAGGAACATCACATAGGGGAGATAAAATATCATCAGAGCAAACTTTCTCCACTAAAGCTGGGGAACTAAAAATATCATGCTTAACAAAACCAGCTTCCCCAAGCTTAGAATTTTCTATAGCATTAGCAACAACGGTATTCAAAGCATTCATACTAACAACACTATTAGCATGCGAATAAAGCTCCAAAGGTTTTTCAATTTTCTCTTCAAATCTAAACTCAGGAAAAAGACTAAAGAACTCTCTATTTTCCATTAAGCCTAACTAGTGAAAATAAAAACAAGAAACAAAAAGATATAATTGCAGAATCTAAAGGAAATAACTCCGAGCACTCACACAGGAGGATGTGAGTACCTTTTACCTTACCTCCCCGGCAACGGCGCCAGAAAAGAGCTTGATGTCTACGCACGCGTCTGTTCTTGTAGACAGTGTTGGGCCTCCAAGTGCAGAGGTTTGTAGAACAGTAGCAAGTTTCCCTTAAGTGGATCACCCAAGGTTTATCGAACTCAGGGAGGAAGAGGTCAAAGCTATCCCTCTCATGCAACCCTGCAATTACGATACAGAAAGTCTCTTATGTCCCCAACACGCCCAATACACTTGTCAGATGTATAGGTGCACTAGTTCGGCGAAGAGATAGTGAAATACAAGCGGTAGTGATGATTATAAGTAGCAAATGTGATCTGAAATAACTATCACTGCGAGCAAACATGTAACAAAACAGTAAGTAAACGGTATGCAATGCTTGGAAACAAGGCCTAGGGATCATACTTTCACTAGTGGACACACTCCCAACAAATATAACATAATTGAACCAATAGATACTATCATCAATATGCAACTCAAAACAATTCTCCAATGGAAAACGAACACTAATCATGCGTAGGGCTACGAAGCACTCCTCAAAGTCCGTATGTACCCAAACTAGATTGTCCCACACTATCACCATGAACACACTAGATGGTTCCAACAAACACCAACATTTCATAGAGACATTAACCAAAAAGATACACATGATGCACACACTAGTCACCTTTACACCATGATACGAGGTATCTCCGGAGAGTATAATAATTAAGCATAGGAGTAGCATAATATCTGAATAATAACATCTACTAATTCAACTAGATACAAAGCTCACGATCACATAAAGATCACATCATGGGAGAGAGAGGTGATCCACATAGCTACCGGTAGAGCCCTCAGCCCCGGGGGAGAACTACTCCCTCCTCATCATAGGAGACAGCAAGGTTGATAGAGATGGCGGTGAGGTCGATGGAGACGGCGGAGACGGCGATGGAGACCGATGGAGATGGCTCCGGGGGCACTTCCCCGTCCTGGCAGGGTGCCAGAACAGAGACTTCTGTCCCCCGAAATTTGTCTTCGACGGCGGCGGCGCTGTGTAACAATTCTGGGAAAAATGCTGACTCCTCTAGGGTTTTCCGTCCTGAGGCTTTCTATAGGTGAATGGGCATCGTCAGGGGGCTGCCAGGGCGCCCTCACATGTAGGGGGCGTGGCCAGGGGCCAGGCCGTGCCGCCCTATTGCGTGGGGCCCCCGTGGCGCCACTCCGTCTCCTCTTCGGTTCTCTGGAAGCTTCGGTGAATTTCTGGACGTTCGACTTTTGTTTCGTCCAATTCTGAGAATATTTCCTGTGTAGCTTTTCTGAAACACGAAAACAGCAGAAAACAGGGAACTGGCACTGTGGCGACTTGTTAATAGGTTAGTTCCGGAAATCGCATAAAAATGCCACGAAGTGTAACGAAACACAAGGCAAATGGTGTAAAAACAAGCATGGAGCATCAAAAATTATAGATACGTTTGAGACGTATCACTCCACCTGCGGCGGCGCCCGGCGGCGTTGTTGCACGCCGGAGGTGGGGGCGGGCCGTCGTAGGCCGCCAGCTCCCGCTCGTAGCGACGGCGGAAGAACGCCATCCACACCTCCCGATTGTCGGGGTAGAAGCGTGGATCCGCAAGCTGCTCGTCCGACATGGTCTTGAGGACCTCGTCGATGGCGGCGTCGAGGGCGGCTCCCATTGGCGGCGGCGGGATCGGGATGCCGCCGGCGCTCAGGCGCCATTGATGCTAGCGGTGGTGTTATATTTTCACCATCCAGTTGGGAACCCCAAGAGGAAGGTATGATGAATATAGCAGCAAGGTTTTCCCCCAGTAAGAAACCAAGGTATGTCGATCAGGAGAGGAAGGAGCCAAACGACTGAAGGTGATGCTTGCTAGCTTAGTGACACTCCAACAAGGGCACCGTTAATGATCGATAACGAGTTAGCGCGTCTTCAACTAGTAGCAACGTGGAACCTGCACACAACACAACCAAATACTTTGCTCCCAACTTACGATGAGGTTGTCAATCTCACCGGTTTGCTTGAAACAAAGGAATGAGCGTATCGAGTGGAAAATAGTAATAGTATACGAGTAAAGTAAATAGTGCGAGTAAAGTAAACAGGTGATAGCAATATAATGGAAATATGACTGGGTCCATAGTTCACTAGCGGTGTCTCTCCATAAGATAAAATAATACATGCTGGGTAAACAAATTACAGTTCGGCAATTTATAGAATAAAGACAACGTGCATATGATGAGAGGATCACTATGAGATTTACTCTGGGCATTACAACAAGATAGATAGACCGCCATCCAACTGCATCTATGACTAATAATCCACTTGTGGCGAATCAATCCGAGAACTCCATAAGTATTAAGTTGCGAACAACAGATAATTGCATTAAGCAAAGTGTGTAATGTAAACAAAGCATATGCCCTCGAGCATATGAATGTTGTTTTCCCCCTAGTAGCAACAGCACATCTACAACCTTAGAGGTTTCTGTCACTCCCCCAGATTAAATAGAGGCATGAACCCACTATCGAGCATAAATACCCCCTCTTGGAGTCACTAGCAACTACTCGGCCAAGATAGCTACTAACAACGGAGAGCATGCAAGATCATAAACAACATAGAGATAACATAAGATAAATTTCAGTACATCAACTCAAGCATAACACCAATATTCATCGGATTCCAACAAACCAAACATGTTGAATTATATAACGGTGATCTCAATCATGTAGGGCAGCTCATGCGATCTAAACATGAAGCACATGGTGGAGAAGACAACCATCTAGCTACTGCTATGGACCCATAGTCCAAGGTAGACTACTCACTCATCACTTCGGAGGCAAGCATGGCGATGAAAAATACCTCCGGTGGTGATTCCCCTCTCCGGCAGGGTGCCGGGAAGAGCTTCTGGACCCTCCCGATCTTCGGGTCGACGGCGGCGGCAGATCGCGATGTGTTCTGGAAAATTGATCGGGTTTTTAGGTTTTTCCCGTCGGGGGGTCTTTATAGGCAAAGGGGCATCGTCAGAAGTGGACCGAGGTGGTCTCACACATAGGGAGCGCGACCAGGGCCTGGGCCACGCCGCCCTGGTGTGTGGGCCCCTCGTGGACCCACTCCGACTCTTCTTCGGTTCTCTGGAAGCTTTGGTAAAATTCTGGGCGACTGGCTTTGGTTTCGTCCAATTCCGAGAATATTTCCTGTGTAGCTTTTCTGAAACACAAAACAGCAGAAAACAGGGAACTGGCACTGTGGCGACTTGTTAGTAGGTTAGTTCCGGAAAATGCATAAAAGTGCCACAAAGTGTAACGAAACACTAAGCAAATGGTGTAAAAACAAGCATGGAGCATCAAAAATTATGGATACGTTGGAGACGTATCAGCATCCCCAAGCTTAACTCCTGCTCGTCCTCGAGTAGGTAAGTGATAACAAAAGTAATAATTTTTGAGGTGACATGCACCTACACAATCTTGATCATATATGTAAGCGTTGTGCGCTGGGATCAAAAGAACTTAAAACATGGGCATGAAACACATAATCTTGATAGAAGAAACTTAGCAACCATGTTATAACATGAAAATGAACACAAACAAAAGATCATGAAAATGAAATAATGAAAGTCAAACATGTGTTAAAATCATAAGGAAAAAACATACAAATGGTTTTCAGCTTGTCCTTCATGGAGAGCAAAACATAAATGCATAGGACACCTTCAAGTTTAAGAGGGCGACTAGATACAAATAATTTAAGAACAAGTGAAACCAACAATATGAATCAATCAATGAAATCTTTGGGACAATGCACATTATACTAAGAATAACAACTATGCTCTCTTAATGGTGCATAAATATAGAAGGTGGTGACTCAACATAAATGTAAAAGAAAGGCCCTTCGCGGAGGGAAGCAGTGATTAAACATGTGCTAGAGCTTTTTATTTGTAAAACAGAGAGATAAAACTTGAGTTTTAAGAGGTGGTTGCTTTTCTCAACGAGTAATGGGGTTCTTACTATCTTCCATACAAAAATGAAGCAAGTTTTAGAGAGAGAGATTGGCACTTTTTGTGCTCTTTTTATAAAACTTGGCACTCCTCCCCACCTTTTTTTCCTTTCTCAAACCATGGCTAACCGATTCTATCGGGTGCCCACCAACATTCACATATCATGGAGGAGTGCCTTATTTCTTTCTTTTTTCTCTTTTTTTTCTCTTTTTGGAATAAGCAATATGGAAGATAGCAAATCCGACCACTACGTCCCCATGAGCTAAAAACAGTGTCACAAAGCGAGAAGTGTTTTGAAGGTTTTTGAAAGGTAGCACATGAAAATTTACTTAGAATGGCTTACAAATACCATGCATAGGAATTTATAGTGGACACAATGGCAAAAATTGGTTTTTAGGAGTTGGATGCACGAGTAGAGCTCATACTCAGTACAAGGCGAGGGCTAGCAAAAGACTGGGAGCGACCAACTAAGAGAGCAATAATGGCCATAATCATACAAAGCGACAAAGCGACATTAAAAGAAGCATAAGATGGCATCAAAAGTCAAAAACTAAATGATCATAGAGGCTATTGGCGACTTTGTAAGAGTCTAACATGTGTGAGCATGCGCCAAGTCAACCCAAATAAAGCATCAAGGAGAAAACCAAAATAATGCTTCCAAACGATAAAAACAACGCATGATTTTTTTTGAAAGGCTCATTAAGCAATCTCAGTTATTTAAGACAAGTCATGCTATAGCAAAACCACTAAGCATACTATCAAAAAGACATCAAGCACGACATACAAAAGCCTAGGCCGCAGTCTACACAAGCTCCTTCTTATACCACTTTTTTGCATAAAGCTTTTTCTCTTTTCCAACACCATTCAAACTTTTTATAAACACCTCTTTTGATGAAAACCAATAAAGATCAGAGGCAAAAATACACCTTGATGAAAAGATATAACAAGATCTAAACACATATCAAGGCGAAAATCGAAAGCTAAATGCAGTTCTAGAAAAAGAGAACACTCGTTGAAACGAATAGAGTGAAAAATGGAGTGTTCTTGGCAAATGAAAAGCAAGGCAACTTCTCCAAAAGAAATTTGTTGGGGTCCAACCATTTATTGCAGCAAACAAAATTAAACTAAACTAAAAACTAAAAACAACTGACGCTCCAAGAAAAACGCATAATGCATGAAGCAATAAAAATATAGTGTCTTGAAAGGTGACCTGATTTTTACCGATGAAGAAGGGGTGCCTCGGGGGCATCCCCAAGCTTTGATGCTTGTACTTCTTGGATATTTCTTGGGGTGATGCATGGGAATTCCCAAGCTTAAGCTTTTGTCCATTCTTCAACTCATCTCATTACTCTCCGATCCCTACACTTGAAAACTTCCTTCACACAAAACTAAACACAAATCTATTAGCAACATTAGTATAAGCATATCATGGAATCAAACCTTTCTTTTGCTTCAGGTTTCAATCTAAAACCACCACATATAAAGCATATACTACTGTAGTAACTTCTCCAAAAGTTCTGTGATCAAAAGAACTCAAAAAGAAAGCGATAAAGCGGCAAACACAAATATTGGCAGAAATCTGTCAAAACAGAACAGCTGACAAAGGTCGAATTTTTGAGGGGTTTTTTGTTGCTCAAATCAAAAAGTGTTCAACTAATGAAACTTTGGATATAACCTGGGGCATATGAACAAGAAATCGCAGGTCCAAAATATATACAGAGAATTTTTACAAATTTTTACGGTGCAGCACCGAAAATAGTTTCAGGACAGCAACATCCCCAAATCTTACCTCACTCAAATTAGAGGCTTCTCTTGGCACAAAAACGAAATAAAAAGGATAAGGAGAGGTTATTACAGTAGTAATAACTTCTAAGACTCAAATAAAAGAAAAAGAACTGAAAGTAAAAACATTGGGTTATCTCCCAAGAGTGCTTTTCTTTAACGCCTTTGAGCTAGGCGCAGAAAATTGTGAATCAAGTAATATCAAGAGAATCATTAAGATCCATTGAAGAGGTCTTCTCAACAAGGCATTGTATTTCATCCACATAAGTTTTTGAAGACCCTTTATGATCACTCTTTGGTACACTACTTTCATCAAAAAAGTTTTCAGGACAAAACCAACTAAAATTCTTTTCCCAAGCATCGTGAATTCCTACAAGTTTATAAGGTATTGGCACTCTAAAATCTTCATTGGGTGTAACAACAACCGCTACAGGCGAGCCAAGCTTATTAAATTTCTTAAAAACTTTCCTAGCCTCAATTGCAACATATCTAAATTCTATGCGCAAAGTTTCCAAGATAAAAACTTTCTTCTCAGGATCTTCAATTTCATGAAGCTTAAGGAACATGTATTGCATAAAAGGATTAAGGATAGCAAACCTAGCTTCCAACATGTGAATTAAATAAGCAGAAGCAACTTCAATACTAGGAGCAAGCTCAACCAAAGACTTTTCCTCAACTTCCTTATGCATATTAATATGATTAAAGAACTCCTCAATGTTATCTTTCCCAATAATCGAACCACTACCTACTGAGAGGTCCTCCAAAACGTACTTAGGAAACAACATAATGAACTAAAAGTAAAGAAATAACAACTACCAAGGATTCTAATTGTTTTTGGGTTTTTGATAAAATGATGCAAGTAAAATAAATAAAGTAAAGCAAAACTTAAAACAAAGTAAATGATGTGCGTGCGAAAAACTCCCCTCGCAGAAGTCTTCTTCTTCCTCCCCGGCAATGGCGCCAGAAAAATTCTTTGATGCTAGCGGTGGTGTTATCTTTTCACCGTCCAGTTGGGAACCCCAAGAGGAAGGTATGATGAATATAGCAGCAAGGTTTTCCCTCAGTAAGAAACCAAGGTATGTCGATTAGGAGAGGAAGGAGCCAAACGATTGAAGGTGATGCTTGCTAGCTTAGTGACACTCCAACAAGGGCGCCGTTAATGATCGCTAACGAGTTAGCGCGTCTTCAACTAGTAGCAATGTGGAACCTGCACACAACACAACTAAATACTTTGCTTCCAACTTACGATGAGGTTATCAATCTCACCGGTTTGCTTGAAACAAAGGAATGAACGTATCGAGTGGAAAATAGTAATAGTATGCGAGTAAAGTAAACAGGTGATAGCAATATAATGGAAATAGAACCGGGGTCCATAGTTCACTAGCGGTGTCTCTCTATAAGATAAAATAATACATGCTGGGTAAACAAATTACAGTTGGGCAATTGATAGAATAAAGACAATGTGCATATAATGAGAGGATCACTATGAGATTTACTCTGGGCATTACAACAAGATACATAGACCGCCATCCAACTGCATCTATGACTAATAATCCACTTGTGGCGAATCAATCCGAGAACTCCACAAGTATTAAGTTGCGAACAACAGATAATTGCATTAAGCAAAGTGTGTAATGTAAACAAAGCATATGCCCTCGAGCATATGAATATTGTTTTCCCCCTAGTAGCAACAGCACATCTACAATCTTAGAGGTTTCTGTCACCCCCCAGATTAAATAGAGGCATGAACCCACTATCGAGCATAAATACCCCCTCTTGGAGTCACTAGCAACTACTCGGCCAAGATAGCTACTAACAACGGAGAGCATGCAAGATCATAAACAACATAGAGATAACATAAGATAAATTTCAGTACAACAACTCAAGCATAACACCAATATTCATCGGATCCCAACAAACCAAACATGTAGAATTACATAACGGTGATCTCAATCATGTAGGACAGCTCATGAGATCTAAACATGAAGCACATGGTGGAGAAGACAACCATCTAGCTACTGCTATGGACCCATAGTCCAAGGTAGACTACTCACTCATCGCTCCGGAGGCAAGCATGGCGATGAAAAAGACCTTCGGTGGCGATTCCCCTCTCCGGCAGGGTGCCGGGAAGAGCTTCTGGACCCTCCCGATCTTTGGGTAGACGGCGGCGGCGGATCGCGATGTGTTCTGGAAAATTGATCGGGTTTTTAGGTTTTTCCCGTTGGGGGGTCTTTATAGGCGAAGGGGCATCGTCAGAAGTGGACCGAGGTAGTCTCACACATTGGGGGCGCGGCCAGGCCTGGGCCGCGCCGCCCTGGTGTGTGGGCCCCTCGTGGCCCCACTCCGACTCCTCTTCGGTTCTCTGGAAGCTTCGGTAAAATTCTGGGCGACTGGCTTTGGTTTCGTCCAATTCCGAGAATATTTCCTGTGTAGATTTTCTGAAACACAAAAACAGCAGAAAACAGGGAACTGACACTGTGGCGACTTGTTAATAGGTTAGTTCCGGAAAATGCCTAAAAGTGCCACGAAGTGTAACGAAACACTAAGCAAATGGTGTAAAAACAAGCATGGAGCATCAAAAATTATGGATACGTTGGAGACGTATCAGCCATCCTCCGGGCGCCCGGAAGTCCGGCGGCGCCATGTAGCCGGCCGCATGCAGCAGCCGGCCCTCCCACTGGTGCAGCGATCGGCGGCCGAAGCCGTTGTTCGTCGCGCCGTCCTCGTCGGATGGGTAGCCCGCTGACGAAGGAATGACAAATGGGCCCCCGATATTTGCCTACCTGGTTTTCGGCCCAGGGGAGGGCTCTCTCGAAAGGCTCTTGAGGCCCATCAAGGCAGCGGTCTAGTGTGGCCCAGGAGCTAAGCTTGGCGTGCAAGTAAGGACTCGAAGAACCGGAGTTAGATTAGTTTCGTTTGAGTACCGATCCAATCTGTATCTGGCTTGAGAGACCATCCCGAGACCCAGCCTTCGCATATAAAAGGCTGGGAGGGAGGTCTCGAAACCCTAGACGCTTTTCCACCCACCTCACGCCTGAGCGCTCGATAACTTAGAGCTCTCTAGTTCGGCTAGATCCAATCTACGCCACCATTGTAACACCAACATCAAAGCCACCCCATCAATACGAAGTCAGACAAGCAGGACGTAGGCCTTTTACCTTCCGAGGGGGCCGAACCTGGGTAAATCCCGTGTTCCTTTGCTTTCGTCTGTTCGCCGTCGAGTTCGCCAGGTCCCCAATACGTTTCCAGATCGAAAGCCCTTCGACATGGGCATTGCCGGGGATAAACCTCGTCAATTGGCACCGACCGTGGGGACGACGGGGTCTTGATCTACGGGCTCGCCGGCTCCATCACCAACCACCTCCAAGATCGACATCGACACCACCTCCAAGATCGACATCGACACCATCATCGGCATCGCTGCGCCGACCAGCGTCGACACCACTTCCAAGATCGACATCGACACCATCATCGGCATCGCTGCGCCGACCAGCGTCGACACCACTTCCAAGATCGACATCGACACCATCATCGGCATCACTACGCCGACCAGCGTCGACACCACTCCCAAGATCAACATCGATACCATCGCCGGCATCGCTGTACTGGCCATCGTCAACGCCAACCTGGCGAAGCCAGAAGTCGACGCCGTCGACTCGATCGTCATCGACAATGTTTCGCCAAGCACTGCTAAGTCCACTCGGGCGGCGAACGCCATCGACCCCACTTCAGGCACGACAGGGACAGTGCCCGGAGGCTCTGACATGGCCTTCGGATTGTTCAACTTCCATGTGGACAGCAACGGGGCGATGGAACTACTCTCCATCGGCGAATCGGCTCTGATCATGGCCGAAGCTACAACACCACCAGTCGTCGGGGGCAAGCCCTCGACAAGCGCACTACTGGCGCCATCGGAAGAGGAACTGAAGCTGAAAATTTCGACCCCATCACTTGGGTCGAACGATTTCGAAGATCCACCTCCATCCCCGACCACCGCATACTGCGTCGATTGCGACGCATACCACTATGTGGGCACCGGAGATTTCTCATCCCACGAGATCGCCGGCTGTGAAGATCCTCGGGGGGGCACAGCAGCTGTCTACCCGACGATATCTGAGTGCGATCGGGCTCTCAATGCCCTCACGCTCCGCACTGCACCGTATGACCCTGACTACGTCGAAGGGTTATACTCGGACTACACATGTTCAGATGACGACGATGACGTCTACCCCGAAGCTAAGGGGAAAATCGGCAATTCAGCAAGCTCCGCCTCACACTGCGAATCTGCCGCATCCAGCGATGGCTATGTGGCTGATTACGATTCTAACTTCATGATCGAAGTCGGGCCCTACATCGAAAGCGACGACGTCTACCCTCCAGCGCTGGGCGAAATCAGCGATGATTCGGCCCCGTGGTCCGGGGGCCACTGCATGATGGCGTCGCACGGCGACGGAAACGAGAACAGAGACAACGACGGCCGAAACCGGGCAGACAGCGGCCGCCAGGTAGTCACGCACGACCAGATCCGGTTCGCAAGAAGCGTTTACGCGGGCGAGGTGAACTTTGGTCCCAACCCAAGCCCGAGTGATATGGCTGCGCTCCGGTTCGTCGTACAGGAGCAGAAGGACCAGATCAGTGCTGACAGGCGAGTACTGGAACGGCGCAGAGAGGAGGCCGATGCGTCCAGCAGAAGACGGGCCGAAAGATCGTCCCATTATTCATCAAGCGTCCAGCACAGATCAAGATCACGCACCTAGCCAGGGACCGATATGCACAATATCACCCGAAATCTGGAGGCAGAGTTCAACGAGGCTGAATTGATGCCCAAGACCAAGGAGGCTGCGATCATGGCCGCGGCAGCATACATTGCCGCGAACGCATCCAACGGCGACGAGCATATGCGACACCTGAGAAATCTGGCACTCGAAGGAGTAAGGGTGCTCCAAGGCACGCCCGACTCAGGACATGACGCGACAGCAAGGAGAACCGCCCCACTGGCGGAGCAAGCCAGGCACCCAGCACCGGTGCCACCCGTAGCGCCTCGGACGCAAGCGGTCGAACCTCTCAATGGAGAGCTTCGGCATGGTCTGGCCCAGAACAGAGTCGACCAAGCGCGAGCGCGGCGCGAAGCGCGCCGCTTCGAGGGAGATCGCGAGGCAGAAACATTCGGCGGCACCAACGATGGACTGTGCGGAGCAGATTGCTTTAGCCTTTTGATCCGCTCCGCACCGTTGTCGAAGGGAATCAAGCTCAGCGATGGCATAGCCAAGTTCAACGGGCAGCAGGACCCCCGAATTTGGCTCGATGACTTCATAACTGCTATCAAGATCAGCGGCAGATCTAGAGACAACGCCCTCCAGTTGCTATCGCTGCATCTGAAGGATAACGCAAGGGCATGGCTGAATAATCTCGCCCCAGATAGCATCCACTCTTGGGAAGAGTTTCGGCAAGCGTTCATCGCCAACTTCCGAGGCACTTCACGACGACCTACGTCGTTCGAAGAACTACGCCTATGCGTACAGAGAACTGGAGAAAACCTGAGATCATACATCTCACGGTGGATCAGCCTCCGGAACACGACGGAAAACATCTCGCCCGAAAGGGCCATCGATGCCTTTCGCGACGGCCTCTTCCGACGCGATTTCAAGGAAGAGTTCGGACGCTGCAAGCCAAGGACCGTCGACCACCTCATGAGCTTGGCGAATGAATGGGCCGATGGCGAAGACTCCATCGCGGCTCCCAGAAGCCGCCGTCGATCAGCAGAATGCGACATCGACGCGAAAGACCCGTTCCACTCTGGGTCCCTAAAAAAGGGTCGTCGGAACCGCTACGACAACACGGAGAACACAGACATGGTAGCAGCAGGCTACGTACACGAAGATCGTGAAGACAACCACGACTTACCGCGACAAGGAAACAATTACCATGGCAGCAGCAGCAGAAGTACCGGTCGTGACTCGAAGCCAAGCAAGGAGTGGCGTCGACGACAGCCACAGCTGTTGGCAGAGGAGATGCTTGATAGCGGATGCCCAAGGCATACATATCTCGATAAGGATGGAGTACGAAGACCGGCACACCTCCTCATCGAATGTAGAGAGTTCCTTCGCCTCAACCGAGCACTCCAAGAGAGGATGGGCACCGAGCAGCTAGTGGCGGGGGTGATAGCCTACAACGCTCCACCACCACCGCCTAACCCACCAGCAAACGTCGTACAGCAGGGCCACCAGGCCGCCACGATCCAGCAAGTCGAGCCGCGACAGCCGGCCAACGAGGAAGAAGAGTTCCCGCCGCCGAGAGGTTTCGTGCCCATGATTCAGAGAGGGCGCCCGACGAATAAAGTCCAGCGAAAGCGCGCAAGAGAAGTGTTTCACGCCGAACACGCGCCACTTGCCACTCCCGAATATCTGAACTGGTTTGAACATCCGATCGATTTCGATAGGTCAGATCATCCGCCGAAGATCCCACGCCCGGGACACCATGCCTTTGTTCTCGAAGCGCAGATAGGGGGTTTCACCTCGAAAAAGGTGTTCATGGACGGAGGCAGCAGCTTGAACCTCATCTACGCAGACACACTGCGAAAGATCAAGATCCTGCTAAACAATCTCCTGCCCACGGAGACCTCCTTCCACGGAATCGTCCCAGGGAAGCCGACGTACCCGTTAGGGGCGATACATCTCGAAGTCATCTTCGGCACGCCAGCAAATTTTAGAAAGGAGAAGATCGAATTCGAGGTCGTCGACTGGCTCTCGCAGTACCACGCCATCCTCGGGCGACCAACGTTCGCCCGGTTCATGGCGGTACCGCACTACGCTTACCTCAAGTTGCGGATGCCCGCAAACAGAGGACCACTGACGATCAGCGGCAGCTTCGCCCGATCTGAAAACTGCGAGAAGGATTTCAACACCATGTCCCAAACCTTCGGGGTGCACGAGGAGCTGCACCATATTCGGGAAGCCACTGTGATGGACATCGATCCACCGGCGCAGCAGAACGCCCCAGAACTGTCGTTCGATGCCACCAAGGATACCTGAGAGCACCAGATCCATCCGACGGATCCAACCAAGATGGCGCGGGTGTCAAACTCCCTATCTCCCGCATAGGAAAGCGCGCTCGTCGAGTTCCTCCGTGAGCACTGGAGGATGTTCGCCTGGTGTCCAGCAGATATGCCAGGCATCCCCAGGGAACTCGCCGAGCACGAGCTTAAGATCTTCCCCAACACGAAACCGGTCAAGCAGTCTATGCGCCGGTATAATCCAGAGAAGGCCAAGTCGATGGGCGAAGAAATCAACCGCCTCCTCGAAGCCAAGTTCATCAGAGAGATCAAGGAAGCTACGTGGGTCTCGCCACCGGTGATGGTGGAGAAGAATGACACCAAGATCTACAGGATGTGCATCGACTTCACGGCCCTAAACAAGCACTGCCCGAAGGACTACTTCCCCCTGCCCCGAATCGACCAGATCATCGACTCCACGGCAGGATGCGAACGCCTTTCGTTCCTCGACGCCTACTCCGGGTATAATTAGATACGGCTGAAAGTAGAAGACGAAGACAAGACGGCGTTCATCACCCCGCACGGGGTATATTGCTACATGACGATGCCCTTCGGGCTCAAGAACGCCGGAGCCACCTATCAACGGTGCATGCATGCGTGCCTAAAGGAACAAATTGGTCGCAATATCGAGGTCTATGTCGATGACATCGTCATCAAGACCGCGAAAGCAGAGAGCCTGCTCAATGACCTTCGAGAAACCTTCGCCAACCTCGACAGATACAGCATCAAGCTCAACCCGAAGAAATGCTCTTTCGGGGTACCCACCGGCCAACTACTGGGCTACCTCATCTCCGAGAGAGGAATCGAAGGCAACCCAGAGAAGATACAGGCCATCATCAACATGCAGCCTCCAAGGACGCTTCGACATGTCCAACAGTTGACAGGTCGACTCGCA
This sequence comes from Dactylis glomerata, assembly GCA_007115705.1. Classification (NCBI taxonomy): domain Eukaryota; kingdom Viridiplantae; phylum Streptophyta; class Magnoliopsida; order Poales; family Poaceae; genus Dactylis; species Dactylis glomerata. The sequence continues at coordinate 899,173 of QXEO01001330.1, read as the reverse complement.
GCGCTTAGCCGCTTCATCAGCAAGCTCGGCGAAAAAGCACTCCCTTTTTATCGGCTGCTCCGGAAAACAAACAACTTCACGTGGACCAAAGAGGCGCAAACCGCGTTCGACGACCTCAAACATCGCCTGTCGACCTCCCTAGTTCTTGTCACACCTCGAGAGAAAGAGCCGATGTTGCTATACATCGCGGCCACGAATCAGGTGGTCAGCTCAGTACTCGTGGTCGAACGCGCGGAGGAAGGCAAGGAGCACGGAGTACAGAGGCCTGTGTACTACCTAAGCGAAGTTTTATCTCCGACCAAGCAAAGATACCCCCATTATCAGAAGCTAGCATACGCTATCTACATGACGGGGAAGAAGTTGCCGCACTACTTCGAATGCCACTCCATCATAGTGGTGGCCTCGAATCCAGTTTCCAGCATCCTCAACAACCCAGACGCCACAGGGCGTGTATCGCTATGGGGAATCACGCTGGGGCCCTGGGAGATCACGTACCAGCGCCAGTCCGCAATCAAGTCCCAAGTCCTACCGGATTTCATAGCCGAATGGACGGAAGCTCAGATGCCCGAACTCCCAGACCTGTCGAACAGCTGGACCATATTTGTCGACAGATCCAAGCGGGTTTCGGGAGCAGGAGCAGGAGTGGTTCTTGTATCACCACAGGGGGACAGGATGCGCTATGTTCTCCGCATGCATTTCCAAAATCCCTCGAACAACGAGGCAGAGTACGAAGCCGTTCTTCATGGTATGCGCATGGCAAAGGCCTGCGGGGTTACCCGCATCAAGATCCATGGAGACTCAAACCTTATCGCCCAGCAAGTCATGAAGGAGTGCGACGCAACCTGTGCAAACATGATTGCATATCGAGCCATGTACGATAAGCTCGAAGGCGAGTTCGAGGGCTGCGAAGTGACGCACATCGGCAGAGAAAGCAATGAAGAGGCAGACAACCTGGCCAACGTCGGGTCGAGGTGCCTCCCAATACCACCCGGAGTCTTCTTCGAAGAGATATTCGAGCGCTCCGTCAAGATCAAACCAGTGACCGACTGCTACCAAGTTAATGTGGGAGCAAACTGTCCTTGTGCGTGGTGGATAACCAGCCCGTTGGGAACCCCAAGAGGAAGGTATGATGAGTATAGCAGCTAGTCTTCCCTCAGTTAAGAAACCAAGGTTTAATATCGATCAGGAGAGGAGAGACAAACGACTGAAGGTGATGCGGAACCTGCACACACACAAACAAATACTTTGTTCCCAACTTGCGATGAGGTTGTCAATCTCACCGGTTTGCTTGAAACAAAGGTTATGAGCATATCGAGTGGAAAACAATATAGTATGCGAGTAAAGTAAACAGTGCGAGTAAAGTAAATAGGTGATAGCAATATGATGGAAATAGGACCGGGGTCCACAGTTCACTAGTGGTGTCTCTCCATAGATAAAATAACACATGCTGGGTAAACAAATTACAGTTGGGCAATTGATAGAATAAAGATAAGCATGATATGTCAAGAAGATCACTATGAGATTTACTCTGGGCATTACAACAAAATACATAGACCGCCATCCAACTGCATCTATGACTAATAATCCACTCCCGAGGATATCAATCCGAACACCCCAGTAGTATTAAGTTGCGAACAACAGATAATTGCATTAAGCAAAGTGTGTAATGTAAACAAAGCATATGCCCTTGAGCATATGAATGTTGTTTTCTCCCTAGTAGCAACAGCACATCTACCACCTTAGAGGTTTCTGTCACTCCCCCAGGTGAAATAGAGGCATGAACCTACTATCGAGCATAAATACCCCCTCTTGGAGTCACTAGCAACTACTCGGCCAAGATAGCTACTAACAACGGAGAGCATGCAAGATCATAAACAACATAGAGATAACAAAAGATAATATTCAGTACAACAACTTAATCATAAACACCAATATTCATTGGATCCCAACAAACCAAACATGTAGAATTACATAACGGTGGTCTCAATCATGTAGGGCAGCTCATGAGATCTAAACATGAAGCACATGGTGGAGAAGACAACCATCTAGCTACTGCTATGGACCCATAGTCCAAGGTAGACTACTCACTCATCGCTCCGGAGGCAAGCATGGCGATGAAGAAGACCTCCGGTGGCGATTCCCCTCTCCGGCAGGGTGCCGGGAAGAGCTTCTGGACCCTCCCGATCTTCGGGTCGACGGTGGCGGTGGATCGCGATGTGTTCTGGAAATTTGATCGGGTACTTAGGTTTTTTCTGTCGGGGGGTCTTTATAGGCGAAGGGGTATCGTCAGAGGGGGAGCCAGGCGCCCTCACGCGGGGCCCGCGCGGCCAGGGGCCTGGCCGCGCCGCCCCTGCGTGTGGGGCCCTGGTGGCCCCCCTCTGACTCTCCTTCGGATCTCTGAAAGCTTCCGGGTAAAATAAGACTTCAGGAACTTGTTTTGTCCAATTCCGAGAATATTTCCTGTGTATCACTTCTGAAACACAAAAACAGCAGAAAACAGGAAACTGGCACTGTGGCAACTCGTTAATAGGTTAGTTCCGGAAAATGCATAAAAGTGCCACTAAGTGTAACGAAACAATAGGCAAATGGTGTAAAAACAAGCATGGAGCATAAAAAATTATAGATACGTTGGAGACGTATCAAGCATCCCCAAGCTTAACTCCTGCTCGTCCTCGAGTAGGTAAGTGATAACAAAAGAATAATTTTTGAGGTGACATGCACCTACACAATCTTGATCATATATGTAAGCATTTGTGAGCTGGGATCATAAGAACTTAAAACATGGGCATGAAAGATATAATCTTGAGAATAGAACTTAGCAACCATGTTGTAAACATGCAAATGAACACAAACAAAAGATCATGAAAATGAAACAATGAAAGTCAAACGTATGTTCAAATCATAAGGAAAAACATACAAATGGTTTTCAGCTTGTCCTTCAAAGAGAGCAAAACATAAATGCATAGGACACCTTCAAGTTTAAGAGGGCGACTAGATACAAATAATTTAAGAACAAGTGAAACCAACAATATGAATCAATCAATGAACTTTGGGACAATGCATATCACACTAAGAATGACAACTATGCTCTCTTAATGGTGCATAAAGAAAGAAGGTGGTGACTCAACATAAAAGTAAAAGAAAGGCCCTTCGCAGAGGGAAGCAGTGATTGCAAGTTTTATAACCTTCAAAAATGATGGTACTTACCGGCTTTGAGCTCTCATTGCCCCCATCATAAGCATCTTGAATGGTTAAAGTTAATGCGAGAACAATTATGATGCATATGCTTGACAAATCATAAGTTGAAGACCTCGTGCCCCGTGAATACGAGTACCCAAACCTCATGCTACTTTACTTAGAGTCCCAAGCAAGGCTCTTGTCATTGTAAGTATATGCATATCATTGAGAACCGCCAATGGGGTACCTCCGTGCCCGATGACATGGAACAAGCCCACACCAAAATGATAGGACAAGCAGACAATGAACACCTCGACATCTCTTTTATTTCCCTTTTGTTTAGCTTTTTATTGTGAGATGCGTCGTCGAATGTTCACCATGGGTATGCTGCAAATTTCCACCATGAATTATGCATGGCTTAGATTGGCGGCCCGGCGTTTCCCTAACACATATACAAACTCCATGATCCCCACAAGATTCCCAATTCATTTCACACCGCGGGCATCCATAGACAAAAGATCACGATATCAACTCAAATAAGAAGTGCAATGTTGAAAGCTTGCCCATGACAGCATGGATGGGCTAGAATCCAACTTACAACTTGCAAGCATAACAACTCAACATAAGAGACCACAATGTCAAAATTTTAAGAACAGGAAAAAGTAAAGTGTGCCTTCCGGTTCGTGAGAGCTTTACTAACCGAATTTCGCATAACACTGGTAAGAGTTTAATTTGAAGAGAAAATAAAAGCAAGTCAAATTTACTTGGAATAGAAAATTGCTAGTAGGTATGTATGGTGGACACTTTGGAAAACTTTGGTTTTGAGGAGTTGGATGCACGAGTAGAGCTCATACTCAGTACAAGGCGAGGGCTAGCAAAAGACTGGGAGCGACCAACTAAGAGAGCAGTAATGGCCATAATCATGCAAAGCGACAAAGCGACATTAACAGAAGCATAAGATGGCATCAAAAGTCAAAAACTAAATGATCATGAAGGCTATTGGCGACTTTGTAAGAGTCTAACATGTGTGAGCATGCGCCAAGTCAACCCAAATAAAGCATCAAGGAGAAAACCAAAATAATGCTTCCATACAATAAAAACAACGCATGATTTTTTCAAAGGCTCATTAAGCAATCTCAGTTATTTGAGACAAGTCATGCTACAGCAAAACCACCAAGCATACTATCAAAAAGACATCAAGCATGACATGAAAAAGCCTAAGCTGCAGTCTACACAAGCTCCTTCTTGTACCACTATTTTGCACAAAGCTTTTTCTCTTTTCCAACACCATTTGAAATTTTTATAAACACCTCTTTTGATGAAAACCAATAAAGATCAGAGGCAAAAATACACCTTGATGAAAATATATGACAAGGTCTGAACGCAAATCAAGGCGAAAACGAAAACCAAAAGCAGTAGCAGAAAAAGAAGAACGCTCGATTTTTAATAAGAGTGAAAACTAGAGCGTTCTTGGCAAATGAAAATGAGTACATCTCCTCCAAAGAAAATTTTTGGGGTCCAACCATTTATTGCAGCAAACAAACAAACTAAACAAACTAAGAAAACTAAAACAACTGACGCTCCAAGAAAAACACATAGTGCATGAAGCAATAAAAAATGGGATTTCTATTTTCGTGCCCTCAGGTCGTTAGTTGTACTCAGTTTTCCCCAGCCGCTTAACTTTTCCTCAGTTTTCCCCTCGCTCTAGTTTGAAACCCCTCGCAGATGCTCGGACGGGAGGAATCCCGTTAAGTTGACGGTTGGTTGGTGCTGGCAAGTGGGGCCGCCGTTGGTGCCGGCAAGTGGGGCCGCCGTTGGTGCCCCACAGTGGACACGCCTCCACTTATCCAGATCATCGTGGGACCCGCAACTTGTCCACGTTAGCGCGCCAGACCCACAGCTTACCCAGGTGCCCGTTGCAAAATGGGAGCCCGAGCCAGCCCCGCGCCCGTGCCCGTGCCCGTGCCATTGCTTCCCCCTTCTTTCCCCGCGCCCCATTGTTCTTCTTCTCCGGCAGCGGCAGCCCTTCCCCGGCAGGCGGGTGATGTCTAGTTTCTCTTCGACCTCCCGTTCTTCATGGCCGCAGTATGGACCCGTGCCTTTGACAAGATGCCCTGACTGCCCACGCCAAGAGCCTCTGAAGCGGTCGATCTGTAAGACGAATGACAACGGCAACCGTGGACGTGAGTTCCTTGCATGCGAGAGCTTGCCATATAGAGAGGGGGATAAGGTTAGATCTCGCTCCAATTGCTCTGTTTTCTATCGATTTTCTTGTTATTCCCTCGAATTTGGGATTTAGGGTTCACGTTGTTGTTTTCAGATCCTGGAGAAATGCAGGTATTTCGAGTGGATCGATGTGTACGTTCAGAGGCTTAAATTGCAGGAATCAATTGGCGGTATTGGGGAGCGCAATTTGGGAGGGGGGGTACTTGCTGTAGAGAATGCGGTGGAGAGAGGGGCCGTCCCGATTATGCCTAATGCTCCCAATGCAGAACTGGTGGAAGTGAAGGGAGAACTGAAGAAAATGAACAAGCAATTAAAGCAGCTGATCGAGTTGAAGAAGCAAGCTAATCTGATGGCTGGTTGTTTTTTTTGTTGTATAATTGCGATCGGATTCTTATCATTGCTCGTCAAGCGCTAGAAGTTGTTACAAGGGATCCCTTGTTACAAATCCATTATTCAGTTACATGTACTTGTAGTTGTTTTCAAAGTTAGTGTGTGCATTCACCGAAATTACCAAAAAAAATAAGTGTTAGGGAATATAGGAATGCTAAAGATAGTTGATAATTGTTAGAGGGGTGACATATATGTATGTCTCATGTTTATACCAAAATTATACCACTTTTGGGACGTTTCAAATAACCAAAACTATATCCCAAACTATATTCCCTAAAAGAAAAGGAATGCTAAAGAAAGTTGATAATTGTTAGAGGGGTGATAAATAATCCATTCACCGAAATCCCACAAATATGCCAAATATGTATGTCGCATGTTTCTACCAGAATTATACCATTTTTGGGCCGTTTCAAATTGCCAAAACTATGTTCCCTAAAAGAAAAGGAATGCTAAAGATAGTTGATAATTGTTAGAAGGGTGATAAATAATCCATTTACCGAAATCCCACAAATATGCCAAATATGTATGTCTCATGTTTCTACCAGAATTATACCATTTTTGGGCCGTTTCAAATTGCCAAAAAACTATTTTCCCTAAAAGAAAAGGAATGCTAAAGATAGTTGATAATTGTTAGAGGGGTGATAAATAATTCATTCACCGAAATGCCCCAAATATGCCAAACATGTATGTCTGATGTTTCTACCAAAATTATACCACTTTTGGGCCATTTCAAATTACCAAAACTAAATTCCCTAAAAGAAAAGGAATGCTAAAGATAGTTGATAATAGGGGTGATAAATATGTATGTCTCTTGTTTACCACTTTTTAGTTTAACATTTTTAAATCGTGGAAAATAATGCATAAATAGACTCCATAAATAATCCATAAATGCACACGGATCGACTCCACCAACCGTTGATAATAGAGGGAAGGGATAGTTACGTGGTAAAATAATCCATAAATGCACACGGATCGACTCCACCAACCGTTGATCCACCGACAGAGAGAGAGGGGTGGCCACGAAGAGAGAGAGAGAGAGGGGTGGCCACGAAGAGACGGATAGGGGTATACTGCCCGTTAGATCAGTGGATCAACGGTTGGTGGAGTCGATCCGTGTGACAACCGCTCAACCAATCAGGATAAGTTTGGGTTTCTGTGAGCATTTGTGACAGTACTTGAGGGCAAAACTGATTAGTACTAAGAAACCAAGGGCACGTAAATAGTAAATAGACTAAGGGATTCAAACAAAATAATTACAAAATGAAAAATGCGTGTTTTGTACAATATAATTCATATTGGGCTACATCAAATTATTTGCAATTCAAATATACATGAGTGTGACAATTATGGCCTCATTTAGACAAACTATGTTTTGGGGAAGATGTTTTGCAAAGGGGTTTGAGTGGAAAACCATGCATCTTCATAGCTACTAGTGATTATGAGAAGTGGCAATTTGTGGTAAAACATGATTTATCTATGTTGGTTAAGGTGGCAGGTTGCGTAGGAAGACTCCACGAGTAGGTGCCACTATGTTTTTATTTTTTTGGATTTTTTTGCGCATGAAATGACTCAATTAGCTATGTTAATCTCATTTGTTGACTCTCTGTTGACCAGCTACTTGAGGGTAGAACTGAGTATATTGCACTTGCCAGTCTAGTACTCGAGGGGAAAACTGAGTGCATATAAAATTTCTGAATAAGGCCCGAGGGTAGAACTGAGTACGCGTGTCGCGGTGCACGCTGCAGCCGTGCATAGCGGACGCGTGTTGCGGTACACCAAACGCCACCTTCGTCTTTATAGAGCCCCTCTTTCTCTCTCTCGACGCTTGCCCACTCTCATTCTCACTGCAACTGCCTCTCCTGTCCCATCATCTTCTCCACTTCGCGTCGAAAAACCCCCTAAGAAAAAACCCCGGCGATGGAGAAGCATGAGATGCCCATTGCCGACGTAGCCGCCGGCGCATCTTCCGGCGCATCGGCTGCCGGCGCATCTTTCGCCGGCGCATCGGCCGCCGGCGCATCGGCCGTCGGCCCCGTCCAGGCCCCCGTCGCTGCTTCCGACGTAGGCGCCGGCGCATCAGCCGCCGGCGCAATGGCCGCCGCCCCCGTCCAGGCCCCCGTCCAGGCACCCGTCGATTGGGACCTGTACGAAGACCCGTACGAACCAGTGCCGTACGTCGCGCCGGCGAACCCCTACGACACCAGCATCGTCGACGACTACCCGGAGGTAACCCTTTGTTCCCTTGTTCTTATGCCATTTCAATCCTTTTGTGTTAGATCTAGCATTATTAGGGTTCGTCTGTTCCTAGTTCAATCCTTTTATGATAGATCTAGCGTTATTAGGGTTCGTCTATTCCTAGTTCAATCCTTTTATGATAGATCTAGCGTTATTAGGGTTAGTCTGTTCCTAGTTCAATCCTTTTATGATAGATCTAGCGTTATTATGATAGATCTAGCGTTATTAGTGTTTGTGATTTGCTTTTGTTTACGATTCGGTTAACTTATGTGAGTAATCAATCCCATCCCGTTAATTTGTGCCGATGATGATGAATATTTGGGCACAAATTGATTCAGGGTTTGGTCTGTGAACAATTGGTGTGTACAAATTTGTTGTGCATGATCTTTGGTTCACTGACCCAAATCTTGGATATAAGTGTGTCCAATGTAACTGAGGCTTCTTTTTTTCGTGCCCATATTATCATGCATGATCTTTTGTTCACTCTCTGTTCCATCATCGCTGCAATTGACTCCGTGTTTTTCGATCTTTGGTGCTACGTGACAGGTGCAGAGCAGCGATGTCGACAGCGACGACGAGTCCTTCCACACCAAGACTCGTCACGTCCTCAGGAGGCTGCAGTCCGGCCATTACGATCGCCACTTTGCTCGAGGCGTTTACAGGTGCCCCTTCTGCAACAGGAGGCTCCGCGCCACCGACTTCAACTGCCTGGTGAACCATGCCGAATCCCTTGGCAGTGCCACCGGCGGCGCTAGAGTTGGAACGACCATGAACGTGCATGCGTTCATGGCCAAACACAAAGCACTTGGGATTCACCTGCGCAGCCTCCAAGCTTAATCCCATGTAAAATGTAGCTTATGTTGGATCTAGGGATCGGTAGTACTGTTGGATCTGTCCTCAATATATATATATATATGCTATGTTGGCTGCTGTATGCAGCTTTTCCTATATTTTCTCGATTTATTATGCTGCTGTGAATTTATCCTCTACTAGCTTCTAGATTTGCTACTAGATTTGTTAACATATTGGGCAAAAAACGAGGGCCAAAAGGCAACAATCATTAAAGAAAGACAGAGATAGAAGCTTCTCTAGATTTGATACTAATTTGGTGAAAAGAGAGAGAACTGTTACAGAGAGAGAGAGGGGAAAAAGGCGCTCTGAAAAATGCCAATTTGGGCCGAGAGAGACAAAACCGAGCTCTCACGTACAACCAAACGTGGTCTCGTCCTGTCCCACGCGGTCCCGTTCTACCAGCCCCACGCGACGCGGCCCCACACGATGCGGCCCCACACGTCAGCACGGAACGGTCAACTAAACGGCAAACCTCCCGTCCGAGCGTCTGCGAGGGGTTTCAAACTAGAGCGAGGGGAAAACTGAGGAAAAACTAAGCGGCTGGGGAAAACTGAGTACAACTAACGACCTGAGGGCACGAAAATAGAAATCCCTAAAAATATAGTGTTTTGAAAGGTGACCTGATTTTTGCCGATGAAGAAGGGGTACCTCGGGGGCATCCCCAAGCTTTGACGCTTGTACTTCTTGGATATTTCTTGGGGTGATGCATGGGCATCCCCAAGCTTGAGCTTTTGTCCATTCTTCAACACATCTCATCATTCTCCAATCCCTACACTTGAAAACTTCCTTCATACAAAACTAAACACAATTCTATTAGCAACATTAGTGTAAGCATAACATATAATTAACCTTCTTTTGCTTCAGGTTTCAACTCAAAACCACCACATATATAGCAAATACTACTGTAGCAACTTCTCTAAAAGTTCCGTGATGAAAAGAACTCAAAAGAAAGCGTTAAAGTGGCAAACACAAATATTGGCAGAAATCTGTCAAAACTGAACAGCTGACAAAGGTCGAATTTTTGAGGGATTTTCTGTTGCTCAAATCAAAAAGTGTTCAACTAACAAAAGTTTGGATATAACCTGGGGCATATGCACAAGAAATCGCAGGTTCAAAAGATAAACAGAGAATTTTCACGAATTTTTACGGTGCAGCACCGAAAACAGTTTCAGGACAGCAACATCCCCAAATCTTTACCTCACTCAAATTAGAGGCTTCTCTTGGCACAAAAACTAAATAAACAAGATAAGGAGCGGTCATTACAGTAGTAATGACTTCCAAGACTCAAATAAAATAAAAAGTACTGAAAAGAAAACATTGGGTTATCTCCCAAGAGTGCTTTTCTTTAACGCCTTTGAGCTAGGCGCAGAAAATTGCGAATCAAGTATTTTCAAGTGATGAAGTGCTAGGATCAGCACGTGCTTTACGTCTTCCTTTCTTACCTTTGCTCTTGACTCTAGGAAAGACATGGTTATTGCAAGGTGGAGAGATAAATCTTATATTGCCTTTTCCCACATCGATGACGGCGCCCAGGAGCTTCAGAATGGATCTTCCAAGTGTGATTTGTCCTTTTCCTACACATTCAATAACAAGATAATTAGTAGATATCATTATTCCTAGGACTTTTGTAAAAACTCCTTCAGCTATTCCAAGGGGAAATATAGTGGCATTGTTAGTAAGAGAAATTCCTTCTCCTCCCTCAGAAAGCTTCCAAAGGCTCAAAGATTCATAAACATCCTTTGGCATGAGACAAAATTCAGACATAATATCACAACGAGCATGAAAAGTTTCACCACTAATGGTGATTTTTATCGTAGGATACCAACTCGAAGGTTCAGTATTTGTTGGCACATAATCAAAATGCTGGCGCAAAGTATTGTAGCAAGAATTCAAACTAGCAGTGTGAGTCTCAAGAGTATTAAGTCTAATAAAAATGCACACAAGAGAGGAATCAAAATAGGTTGGCATGCTATAAATTGTAATCAACTTTTTTATAATATTGAAGGCTTGATCTCCATCACAATGAAGGAAATCTCCTTCTGCAGTAGCATCTGATACGTCTCCGACGTATCCATAATTTTTGATGCTCCATGCTTGTTTTTACACCATTTACCCGATGTTTCGTTACACTTCGTGGCACTTTTATGCATTTTCCGGAACTAACCTATTAATGAGTTGCCACAGTGCCAGTTCCCTGTTTTCTGCTGTTTTTGTGTTTCAGAGTGATACACAGGAAATATTCTCGGAATTGGACGAAACAAAAGCCAGAAGTCTTATTTTTCCCGGGAGCATCCAGACATCCGAAGAGAGGAAGGAGAGGGGCCACAGGCCTCCCTCACACAGGGCTGGCACAGCCCAGGCCCTGTCCACGCCGCCCCTGTGTGAGGAGGCCCTGGCAGCCCTCTGACATCGCCCCTTCGCCTATAAGAAGCCTCGGGACGGAAAACCCTAAGAGATTCGGCAATTTTCCAGAAACAGTTCCGCAGCTCCGCCGCCATCGTCGACAAATTTCGGGGGACAGAAGTCTCTGTTCCGGCACCCTGCCGGGACGGGGAAGTGCCCCCGAAGCCATCTCCATCGGTCTCCATCGCCATCTCCGCCGTCTCCATCGACCTCACCGCCATCTCCATCAACCTTGCTGTCTCCTATGATGAGGAGGGAGTAGTTCGTCCCCGGGGCTGAGGGCTCTACCGGTAGCTATGTGGTTCACCTCTCTCTCCCATGATGTGATCTTTATGTGATCGTGAGCTTTGTATCATGTTGAACAAGTAGATGTTATTATTCAGATATTATGCTACTCCTATGCCTAATTATTATAGTGTACTCATGGTGGTACTTGGTTTAGGCTATGATCATGATCTCTTGTGGATTATGAGAGTAATTATTACTATGATAGTGTTGAAGTGATCTATTCCTCCTTTCATGGTGTAATGTTGACAGTGTGTGCACCGTGTTAGTACTTGGTCTAAGTTGCAATAATATCTATCTTGAATTGTGATCTGATTTGGATGTCTCTATGAGTGGTGTTTGTCAAGTACTTGATGAACTTTAAGGGGTGTTTCTGTAGCCACTACGCAATGATTAGTGTTGTTCAATAGGAGAGTAATTCAGAGTACCATAGTGAAGAGAAGTTGTTTATTTGTTCAATCATGTTATATTTGTTGGGAGTGTGTCCACTAGTGAAAGTATGATCCCTAGGCCTTGTTTCCAAGCATTGCATTTACTTGCTGTTTTGTTACATGTTTGCTCGCAGCGATTTTTATTCCAGATTGTATTTACTACTTATAATCATCTATACCACTTGTATTTCACTATCTCTTCGCCGAACTAGTGCACCTATACATCTGACAAGTGTATTGGGTGTGTTGGGGACACAAGAGACTTTCTGTATCGTAATTGCAGGGTTGCTTGAGAGGGATAGCTTTGACCTCTAACCTCCCTGAGTTCGATAAACCTTGGGTGATCCACTTAAGGGAAACTTGCTGCTGTTCTACAAACCTCTGCACTTGGAGGCCCAACAAGTGTCTACAAGAATAGAAGTGCGTAGACATCAAGCTCTTTTCTGGCGCCGTTGCCGGGGAGGTAAGGTAAAAGGTACTCGCATCCTCCTGTGTGAGTGCTCGAAGTTATTTCCTTTAGATTCTGCAATTACATCTTTTTGTTTCTTGTTTTTATTTTCACTAGTTAGGCTTAATGGAAAACAATGAGTTCGTTAGTCTTTTTCCTGAGTTTAGATATGAAGTGTTTGAAGAGAAAATTGAAAAACCTTTGGAGCTTAATTTGCATGCTAATAGTGTTGTTAGTATGAATGCTTTGAACACTGTTGTTGCTAATGCTATAGAAAAGTCTAAGCTTGGGGAAGCTGGTTTTGTTAAGCATGATATTTTTTGTTCCTCAGCTTTAGTGGAGAAAGTTTGCTCTGATAATATTTTATCTCCCATATGTAATGTTCCTTCTTATGATGATATGTTTGAAGAATATGCTTTGAGAAATAGCTGTTCTCTAGCTTGTGATGATACTAAACCTCTAGTTTATGATGGCTATGATGATGAGTATAATATTTTCAGTTCACCTACTATTGAGGATAAAATTAGTTATGATTACAATATGCCTCCTATTTATGATGATTATGGTGATGAGAATAATTATTCTATTGAATTTGCTCCTACTACTATTGTTCCTGTGGTGAGTATTAATTCTTTTATGCATGTGGCTCATGATAGGGATGTTTTATGTGACAGTTATATTGTTAATTCTATTCATGATGCTACTGAAAGTTATTATGAGAGAGGGAAACATGGTTTGATGGATCTCAACAATATTAAATTTCCCCTCTTTATGTTGCAAATCTTGAAGTGGCACTTGTTTTATCTATCCATGCTTGCTACTATGTGCCTCGTTGATTTATTTTCTTACAAGATTCCTATGCATAGGAAGTGGTTCAGATATAAATGTGTTCCATACATGCTTTTTGATGCTCTCTATTGCTTTAAGTTCCTATATGGCGCCTTTGCTTCAAGCTCTTATATGGCACCCACATGAGCATCTTTGCAAATTACTGCGCCTAGCTCAAAGGCGTTAAAGAAAAGCACTCTTGGGAGATAACCCAATGTTTTATTTTCAGTAATTTTTCTTTTATTGAGTCTTGGAAGTTATTACTACTGTAATAACCGCTCCTTATCCTTTTTATTTCGTTGTTGTGCCAAGAGAAGCCTCTAATTTGAGTGAGGTAAGATTTGGGGATGTTGCTGTCCTGAAACAGTTTTCGGTGCTGCACCGTAAAAATTCGTATAAATTCTCTGTATATCTTTTGGACCTGAAATTTCTTGTGCATATGACCCAGGTTATATCCAAACTTTTGTTTGTTTAACACTTTTTGATTTGAGCAACAGAAAATCCCTCAAAAATTCGACCTTTGTCAGCGGTTCAGTTTTGACAGATTTCTGCCAATATTTGTGTTTGCCACTTTATCGCTTTCTTTTGAGTTCTTTTGATCATGGAACTTTTGGGGAGGTTGCTACAGTAGTATATACTATATATGTGGTGGTTTTGAGTTGAAACCTGAAGCAAATAGAGGATTGATTATATGTTATGCTTACACTAATGTTGCTAATAGAATTGTGTTTAGTTTTGTATGAAGGAAGTTTTCAAGTGTAGGGATTGGAGAATGATGAGATGAGTTGAAGAATGGAAAAAAGCTCAAGCTTGGGGATGCCCATGCATCACCCCAAGAAATATCCAAGAAGTACAAGCGTCAAAGCTTGGGGATGCCCCCGAGGCACCCCTTCTTCATCGGCAAAAATCAGGTCACCTTTCAAAACACTATATTTTTATTGCTTCATGCACTATGTGTTTTTCTTGGAGCGTCAGTTGTTTTTGTTTCAGTATTAGTTTAGTTTAGTTTGCTTCAATAAATGGTTTGATCACATCATGTTGTTTTGGAGGGAGATGAACTCCGTTTTTTATTTGCCAAGAACACTCTGTTTTTCACTCTTATCGTTTCAATGAGTGTTCTCTTTTTCTGCTACTGCTTTTGGTTTTCGTTTTCGCCTTGATTTGCGTTCAGATCTTCTTATATTTATTTATCAAGGTGTATTTTTGCCTCTAGACCATGTTGGTTTTCCTCAAAAGAGTTGGATTAAAAAAGTTTGAATGGTGTTGGAAAAGAGAAAAAGCTTTATGCAAAAAAGTGGTACAAGAAGGAGCTTGTGTAGACTGCGGCTTAGGCTTTTGCATGTCATGCTTGATGTCTTTTTGATAGTATGCTTAGTGGTTTTGCTGTATCATGACTTGTCTCAAATAAATGAGATTGCTTAATGAGCCTTTGAAAAAAATCATGCGTTGTTTTTATTATATGGAAGCATTTATTTGGTTTTCTCCTTTGATGCTTTATTTGGGTTGACTTGGCACATGCTTACACCATGTTGACTACAAAATAAGTTGCCTATAGCCTCTATGATTATTTAGTTTTTGACTTTTGATGCCATCTTATGCTTCTTTTAATGTTGCTTTGTCGCTTTGCATGATTATGGCCGTTATTGCTCTCTTAGTTGGTCGCTCCCAGTCTTTTGCTAGCCCTCATTTTGTACTGAGTATGAGCTCTACTCGTGCATCCAACTCCTAAAAACTAAGTTTGCCATTGTGTCCACTATAAATTCCTATGCATGGTATTTGTAAGCCATTCCAAGTAAATTTTCATGTGCTACCTTTCAAAAACCTTCAAAACACTTCTCGTTTTGTGACACTGTTTTCAGCTCATGGGGACGTAGTGGTCGGATTTGCTATCTACCATATTGCTTATTCCAAAAAGAAAAAAAAGAGAAAAAAGAAAGAAAATAAAAGGCACTCCTCCAAGGAATGTGAATGTTGGTGGGCACCCGATGGAATCGGTTAGCCATGGTTTGAGAAAGGAAAAAAGGTGGGGAGGAGTGCCAAGCTTTATAAAAGAGCACAAAAGTGCCAATCTCTCTCTCTCAAAAACTTGCTTCATTTTGTATGGAAGATAGTAAGAACCCCATTGCCAGTCGTTGACAAAGACAACCACTTCTCAAAACCAATTTTTATCTCTCTGTTTTACAAGTGAAAAGCTCTAGCACATGTTTAATCACTGATTCCCTCTACGAAGGGCCTTTCTTTTACTTTTATGTTGAGTCACCACCTTCTTTCTTTATGCACCATTAAGAGAGCATAGTTGTCATTCTGAGTATAATGTGCATTGTCCCAAAGTTTTCATTGATTGATTCATATTGTTGGTTTCACTTGTTCTTAAATTATTTGTATCTAGTCGCCCTCTTAAACTTGAAGGTGTCTTATGCATTTATGTGTTGCTCTCTTTTAAGGACAAGCTGAAAACCATTTGTATGTTTTTCCTTATGATTTGAACACACGTTTGACTTTCATTGTTTCATTTTCATGATCTTTTGTTTGTGTTCATTTTCATGTTTACAACATGGTTGCTAAGTTTCTATTGTCAAGATTATGTCTTTCATGCCCATGTTTTAAGTTCTTTTGATTCCAGCTCACAACGCTTACATATATGATCAAGATTGTGTAGGTGCATGTCACCTCAAAAATTATTTCTTTTGTTATCACTTACCTACTCAAGGACGAGCAGGAGTTAAGCTTGGGGATGCTGATACGTCTCCGACGTATCCATAATTTTTGATGCTCCATGCTTGTTTTTACACCATTTACCCGATGTTTCGTTACACTTCGTGGCACTTTTATGCATTTTCCGGAACTAACCTATTAACGAGTTGCCACAGTGCCAGTTCCCTGTTTTCTGCTGTTTTTGTGTTTCAGAGTGATACACAGGAAATATTCTCGGAATTGGACGAAACAAAAGCCAGAAGTCTTATTTTTCCCGGGAGCATCTAGACATCCGAAGAGAGGAAGGAGAGGGGCCACAGGCCTCCCTCACACAGGGCTGGCGCGGCCCAGGCCCTGGCCGCACCGCCCCTGTGTGAGGAGGCCCTGGCAGCCCTCTGACATCGCCCCTTCGCCTATAAGAAGCCTCGGGAAGGAAAACCCTAAGAGATTCGGCAATTTTCCAGAAACAGTTCCGCAGCTCCGCTGCCACCATCGACAAATTTCGGGGGACAGAATTCTCTGTTCCGGCACCCTGCCGGGACGAGGAAGTGCCCCCGGAGCCATCTCCATCGGTCTCCATCGCCATCTCCGCCGTCTCCATCGACCTCACCGCCATCTCCATCAACCTTGCTGTCTCCTATGATGAGGAGGGAGTAGTTTGTCCCCGGGGCTGAGGGCTCTACCGGTAGCTATGTGGTTCACCTCTCTCTCCCATGATGTGATCTTTATGTGATCGTGAGCTTTGTATCATGTTGAACAAGTAGATGTTATTATTCAGATATTATGCTACTCCTATGCCTAATTATTATAGTGTACTCTAGTGGTGTTATTAAAGTAATCTATTCCTCCTGCCATGGTGTAACGGTGACAGTGCGTGCATCATGGTGGTACTTGGTTTAGGCTATGATCGAGATCTCTTGTGGATTATGAGAGTAATTATTACTATGATAGTGTTGAAGTGATCTATTCCTCCTTTCATGGTGTAATGTTGACAGTGTGTGCACCGTGTTAGTACTTGGTCTAAGTTGCAATAATATTGTCGTGGGAATTTAGAGACAGTAGCCATGGGGAGGCTTATCGGAGGGGCTCGACGTTGGTGACGATGGGTCCGGCTCGGGATTGTGCCAACAGAGACATCTCAGTTTACCCAGGTTCAGGGCCCTCCCGGTTGGAGGTAAACCCCTACTTCCTGCCTGCTTCGTATTGATTGGAGAGTAGCGATTACAGTGCTCCTCGAGCTGTTCGGCTAGAGGAGGAAGAAGAAGATCCGGTCTCCCCTATGCTAAGGGTCTAGGCCCCCTTATATAGACGGGGGCCTAGTTACAGGTTTTGGTAACGCTTCAGCCGGCTGCCGGCTCCTCGGCGGCGGCGTTCTTGGCGTCATCTCCTCTGGCCACGCTCTGGCAAAGGCACTTTATAAAGTGCCTTTTCCCTGGGCCGGCATCTGGAGGGCATATCCCCTCTCCTTTGCCTCGGATCCCGCCGTGGGAAAGGGTCTTCGGTCTCTCATTGGTTGGACGTGGTCGTGGCGTTCGTCACTCCTGCTCTGCGCTTCTGACGGTCTTGTCGGGGCCGTTCCGCTTTTGGCGAGACAGCCGTTGGGAGAGTTTGTCTCCATCGCCCGGCTCCAGTCCTCCTCGGTGGAGTCGTCAGCCGGCCGCTGGCGCAGCCGGCCCTTCGGGCGGAGCCGGTCTTCTCGCGCTGAGGCCGTGGGATTTCCTGGGACGCCAGCCGGCATATTGCCCGGCTCGTGGTGCGCCCCCTAAGTCATCCCCACGACACTAGCCCCCGAAACTGGCGAAGTCTCATGGGCTAGCATGGGGCTTCGGCGGGTTCTTCTTTTTGCCGAAGTCTTGCTCGTCTTCATCGAAGTCCCAGGATTATGGTCTGACTTGGTCGCTCTGGTCGCCGAGGCTGGGCCTTGCGGAGTCCTCCAGGCTGTCTCGGGGCGAGCCGGCTCAGGTGGTGGCCCGGCTGGCGACCGCGAGCCGGTGAGCCGCGAACCGGCGTGCCGCCTCCTGGGAACTTGCGCCGCTTCGAATCTCGTTTCCACGCAATGGCCGGCGCAGTGCGCCAGTGACCAGTCTAGTCGCCTTGACCTCGGAATCCCCTTCGCCATAACTTCTCGGGTTGTCATGCGGGGTGGG
Organism: Dactylis glomerata; assembly: GCA_007115705.1. Lineage (NCBI taxonomy): Eukaryota > Viridiplantae > Streptophyta > Magnoliopsida > Poales > Poaceae > Dactylis > Dactylis glomerata. Next base: position 881,057 of record QXEO01001330.1, on the reverse strand, counting down.
TCGGTATACGTCAGCGACGTGTCCCATCAACCCCTCCCACGATCCGCTGCGGCAACCGTCGCGGTGGCGCACGACGTGGAGGTTGGTTACTGAAACGTCGGGGGTTACCCTTTCGCCGCTCTCCTTTAAATACCAAGCGTGCTCATTACCCAGAGTGCCTGCCACTTCTCCTTCGCGCTCGAGCCTTCTCTTCTCGAACTCGGCCCAGCCATGTCGTCCTCTGGCCACTCCCCTGTCAACGGCGACAAAGCCCCGGAGGGAGTCAGGGAGGAGGTTGAGGCACCGGAAACGGTGCCCTCCGCACCCCGGGGGCGCAGTCGTCCGAAAGGAAGTCGCAATAAGAGCACCCTAGAGGCTCTCGCGGCGAAAACCGCTGCTGCCGCCTCCTCCTCCGTCGTGCCCCAGACGTCCGGGACTCCCAGCGACGCGGTCATCCTGGAGAAAAGGAAACCCGGCCGCCCGAAGGGGAGCGGGAAGAGGGCGGCCCCCGTGGCGATCGCCGCTCCTTTCTCGTCTCGCCGCCGCGGGCGGCCGCCGGGCAGCAAGAACAAGAAGGCCCCCGCCGTCTTCAGGGTCGACGCCACTCCCGCGGGGCCCCGCGCGGCGGCTCCTCCTCCGCTAGGTCCCTCGCGGCCTTGGCTGGAGAAACCGGCGCTCCAGCCGCCAGAGTACATCTCGGCGCAAGGATGGTCCACCTCCATCATCCCTGTGCTCGCCGGCGCCCAGGATCGTCTCCGCCTCCCGACTCAGTTCTCCAGCTCGATGGAGGACCAAGAGTTGGCCTACGCCAAGCTGCGGGAGTGCAGCGGCGGCCAGCCCACGTACCGCGTCGAGGTCTATTACGACGGCCAAGGGGTGTGCTACTTCCGCGACGGGTGGTCGAAGTTCTTCATCGACTACGGCGTGCACGAAGGCTGGTTCATCCTTCTCACCCGCCAAGATGAGAAGGATGACTTCACCCTCTGCCTCTTCGACGGTACCCTCTCCGCTCGCGCCTTCGCCGCCCCGCCGTGAAGGGCGGGTGCTCCGTCGACCTCCGACATGGGCTTCTCCGGGACAAAGTCCATGCGACGCTCGCACCAGGCTGGGGAAGGCGAGGATCTCCCGGGCGAGGGGTTCTTGGCATCCTCCTTGTTGTTCCTCTTGCGGGCGATTCTGACACGGACTCGCCTGGGGGGCCCTTGGCATCCTTAGGGTAGTAATTTAGGGGACTTTTGTAATCGTCAGGCTCCTTAATGAACTCTTCTGATTTTCTGCAAATCTTTGCTTGCCGTTTGGACATCTCTGTTTGTTGTGCGAATGCTGTGTGCCTTTGCCATCGAGCAAACGTCTCCCGCTCGACACCGTTGTAATGCAATGATTCTTCTCTTAGCGAAACTGTAGATGAGGACCGCGATGGTCACTGGCCCGCGCAGACGCTCCGGGCGGGCTCTTCCGGCTTCAACGCGGAGGGAATGGTGCTTCCGCTTGCCGGCTTCGGGGGGAACGGATCGGTCCCGGCTCCGCGGAGTTGGAGCGGAGGCTGAGTCTTGTACCGGCTCGGGCGAGGTTGAAGCCGGCATGTTTCCCCTCCCAGGCCTTCGCACGTCCCAAGCCACGATTTGAGCAGACCTCCTAGCCTTCAGCTCTAGCCATTGCTTTGCGAGTCTTAAGTTTCGATTTCGTTGCTCGTTTGCTGATCGTGTCGCAGCGCCAGCTGAACGGACAGCCGGTGAGGTACTGGAGCCGGCCTGCTTCTGAGGGCCAATTCCCTTTCCCCCTAGCCCCTGAGTTTTGGGGTAGCTGGACTGACAGCTAGCTCGAAACTGAACCTTCGCAAATGCTGCCAACGCCAAACGAGGTAGCTCTAGCTTCGAACCTCTTGGGTGTGGCTTCCCAGCCCAAACGTCGAGAGTTTGCGACTATCAACTATTCGTCGGTTTTGCCTTTGTCTGGTTCCCTCAACCTTTTCCTTAATCTTCCCACCCTTCGGCCCTTCTACCCCCAACCGGCAGCCTGGTGCCGGTTGGTCTCCCTTGGGCCGGTAGCCGAATGCCGGCCTAGGGTGGGAGCGCGCCGCGGAGTGAGAAGTAGTACTTCGGTCTATCGGGCCCCCGACTCGTGCTAGCCTACGCTTAGTTGACAGACACTGCCCTTAACGCTTGGTTGAGCGGTTTTTCTATCGTTTGTGGTTCTGCTCCGCGGCTTTCCCTCGTATGTGATCTGCCGGCTCCTATCCGTCCGGCTGCGCGGAGCCGGAAGGCGGAGGTTGGGCTCGAGACCTTCGTCATACGCAGTACTCATCCGGCTGGCGAGAGATCGATCTTTTCCGGGGCTGCCGGCTGTGGCTCGGTGCCTGGAGCCGGCTGCCGGTCAAGTGAATAACGCAGGAAGCCAAAAAACATGCACGAAGTGTTTTTCCTCAGAGTCAGCCGTAAGTAGCCGCTCCGTTTTCCTTTATTCATTGACACATTTTTCGGGGTACAAGCTTTCGCCTTAACAGAAGAAAGGTCTTAGGAGACTGACATTCCAGGGACGCTCGGTCTCCTTGTCAGAGTTATCTGCCTTGTTCTTTCTGGGCTCTTGTGCGTCGATGAGGTAATACGCCCCATTGCCCAACACCCGGCTGATAATGAACGGTCCCTCCCAGGGAGGAGACAGCTTATGCATGCCTTTAGTGCTTTGGGCCAGCCGGAGTACGAGATCACCTTCGCGAAACGCGAGCGGGCGAATTTCCGGCTGTGGTATCATCGCAGCTGCTGCTGGTAGAGCGCTGATCTAGCCAGAGCCTGCTCTCGAGCCTCCTCGAGGAGGTCGATGCCATCTTCGCGAGCTTCTTTTGCTTGTTTCTCCGTGTACTGGACAATTCTGGGCGCGTCGAACTCGATGTCCGTGGGTAACACCGCCTCTGCTCCATAGACTAGGAAGAAGGGTGTGAAGCCCATAGAGTGGTTTGGAGTGGTGCGCAGGCTCCAGAGCACTGAGGGTAGCTCCTCGACCCAACAGCCGGCTGAGCGCTCGAGAGGCTCGACCAGTCTTGGTTTGATGCCGGCCAGGATCAGCCCATTTGCCTTTTCCACTTGTCCATTTGACTGAGGGTGCGCCACTGATGCTAGGTCCAGCCGGATGCCTTTTTGACCACAGTAATCAGCAAAGACTCCCTTCGCAAAGTTCGTCCCATTGTCGGTGATGATGCTGTGGGGAACTCCATATCTCGTGATGATCTCGTTGAAGAACTTGATCGTGGACGAGCCGTCGAGTTTCTTGATTCGCTTGGCCTCGATCCACTTGGTGAACTTGTCCACGGCTACCAGCAGATGTGTCAAGCCCCCGGGTGCGGTCTTGAATGGCCCTACCATGTCCAGGCCCGAGATAGCGAATGGCCAGGTGAGCGGGATGGTCTTGAGGGCTGCCGCTGGAGTGTTTCTGTGCTTGGAGAAGCGCTGGCAGCCGTTGCACTACTTCACCAGCTGCTCTGCATTCTGCTTGGCTGTCGGCCAATAGAAACCATGGCGGAAGGCTTTGGCCACCAAGGCTCTGGAAGATGCGTGATGTCCGCACTCCCCTTGGTGTATTTCTCTTAGCAGCTCTGTCCCTTCTTCTGGCTCGATGCACTTCTGGTAGATGCCTGACACGCTGCGCTTGTACAGCTCGCTGTTGATGATGGTGTATGCCCCAGCTTGGCGCTGAATTCGCCTAGCTTCCACTTCGGCTTGCGGCAAGTCTCCAGTGATGAGGTAGTTGGAGAATTGCTCCGCCCAGGAGGGTATCTCCCGTATGTGGAAGACACTGGCGACCAGAGGATCAGCAGCCCCCGGGTCCAACGTCGAGCCGGCTTCGCCTAGTTGTCCGGCTGGGGGAGCAGGCGTGGAGCCGGCAGTCCCCTCGTCCTTCGTCGAGCCGGCCGCGCTGGGCTGGCCGGCTAGCTCCTTCAGCCCCGAGGCGGCAGCCCCCGGGTCTGGTGACGGTACCAGAGCCGGGGCCGGGTCTCCAGGTACGTAGATGGATATGGACTCCGGTGAAGGCTTGATGGACGGCTTGTGGATGATCTCCAGGGATACTCCGGCTAGGATGTTCTGCTTGGTGGAGCCGATCTTGGACAGCCGGTCTGCCTCCTTGTTGTTTGCCCTGGGGACATGGTGGAACTCGCAGCCCTTAAAGAATCCGCTAAGCTGCTGCACGTAGAAGCGATAGGAGGCCATGTTGGCGTCCTTAGCGTCCCAATCTCCTGAGACCTGGTGCGTTACCAGGTCGGAGTCTCCGAAGCAAAGAATCCTCCTGATTCCGATCTGCTTGGCCATCTTGAGCCCATGCACCAGGGCTTCGTATTCGGCGACGTTATTCGACGCACGGAAGTGCATCTGCAGCACGTATTGCAGCTTGTCTCCCTTGGGAGAGGTGAGGATGACGCCGGCTCCTAAGCCCCCGAGCAGCTTGGAGCCATCGAAGTGCATGCGCCAATGGGTGGAGTCTGGAGCCGGAGGCAAGTACTGGTGCTCTCCCCAGTCCGCGAAGAAATCCGCTATGATCTGCGACTTGATCGTTGTCCTGGGCTTGTACTGAATGGTATGGGCTGCGAGCTCAATCGCCCACTTGGCCACTCTTCCCGACGCGTCCTTGCATCCGATGATCTCCGAGAGCGGAGTGGTGCTCACCACCGTGATTGGGTGCTCCTCGAAGTAGTGCTTCAGCTTCTTGGCCGCCATGTACACGCCGTACGCGACCTTCTGATAGTGCGGGTAGTTCTGCTTGGAGAGAGTGAGCACCTCACTCAAGTAGTATACCGGGCGCTGAACTGGCAGCTCTTTGCCTTCCTCAGTGCGTTCCACCACGATCACCACATTGATGACGTGTGGGGTCGCTGCGATGTAGAGCAGCATTGGCTCTCGCGGAGCCGGCGCTGCCAAGACTGGCGCGGTAGACAAGGCTCGCTTGAGGTCGTTGAAGGCGTCATCCGCGCGCTGGGACCAGACGAAGTGGTTTGCCTTCTTCATCAGCTGGTACAGCGGCATGGCCTTCTCCCCGAGCCGGCTAACGAACCGGCTAAGCGAGGCCAGGCAACCAGCAAACTTCTGCACATCTCTGAGCTGGGTGGGCTTCTCTAGGGCCTCGATGGCTTTTATCTTCGAGGGGTTAGCCTCGATCCCTCGCTGGGAAACGATGTAACCTAGGAGCAGCCCAGCCGGCACGCCAAAGGTGCATTTCTCAGGGTTGAGCTTCATGCGATAGCGCCGCAGGTTGGTGAAGGTCTCCCTGAGGTCATCCAGGAGCGTGCCGCTCTGCTTGGTCTTCACCACCACATCGTCCACATAGGCGTGCACATTCCTGCCAATCTGCCCTTGCAGACATCGCTGCATGGTTCGCTGGTAAGTGGCTCCAGCGTTCTTCAGGCCGAATGGCATGGTGACGTAGCAGTAGGCTCCGTATGGGGTGATGAAGGAGGTCTTGATCTGATCCGGCTGGAAGAGCGGGATCTGGTGGTAGCCTGAATAGGCGTCCAGAAAGGACAGCAGGTCACAGCCGGCTGTGGAATCGATCACCTGGTCAATCCGTGGCAGTGCGAAAGGATCCTTAGGGCAGGCCTTGTTGAGGCTGGTGTAGTCGATACACATTCGCCAAGTGTTGTTCTTCTTCAGAACCAAGACTGGGTTCGCGAGCCAGTCAGGGTAAAACACTTCCATGATGAAGCCGGCTGCAAGGAGCCGGGCAATTTCCTCGCCAATTGCTTTCCTCTTCTCTTCTGCGAACCGCCGCAGCGGCTGCTTGACCGGCTTGGCGTCCGGCCGGACGTTGAGTGCGTGCTCAGCCAGCTCCCTCGGCACACCAGGCATGTCCTTTGGCGACCATGCAAAGATGTCCCGATTCTCACGGAGGAAGCTGGTGAGCTCGCTTTCCTATTTGGCAGACAAGCTGGTGCCGATGATGACGTACTTGGAGGGGTCACTTTCGTCCAGCAGGATCTTCTTGGTATCGTTGGCCGGCTTGAATTGCTCTACTGGCGACTGGCGAACCGGCACATCTTGCTGAGTCAGCTCCACGCGATGCAGAAGCTGCCTCTTCTCCTCAGCGACGACCAGCGCCTCCGCCAGCTGCGAGCTTTCCTTGGCGCAGGCCAGGGACTTCTTGAAGCTTCCCGTGACCGTGATCACACCTCTGGGCCCTGGGAGCTTCATCTTCAGATAGGCGTAGTGTGGAACTGCCATGAACTTGGCCAGGGCTGGGCGGCCTAGCAGCGCGTGGTAGGGACTGCTGATGTCCACCACCTCGAACCAGATGGGTTCGCGGCGGCTATTCCCCTTCTTCCCGAAGAGAACCTTCAGCTGCACCATGCCCAAAGGGGTGCAAGAATTCCCAGGCACGATGCCATGGAAGGTGAGCCGGCTAGGCTTCAGCTGAGCAAGCGGGATGCCCAGCTTCTCCAGGGTGCTTCGGTAAAGAAGGTTAATACTACTACCGCCGTCGATGAGCACGCGGGAGAAACAGCACATGTGCGTATCGGAACACACGACAGGATCCACGACCAGGGCATACTCTCCAGGGCTGGGCATCAACCTCGGGTGGTCCTCGCGCCCCCAGGTAATGGCCGCCTCGGACCAATGCATGAACTGGGGTTCTGCAGGCATCACAGCGTTCACCTCTGCCTCATGCCAAAGGTCATTCCTTTTGTCCTTGCCGGGGGTAGAGAAGATGTGATACTGCTCCACATCCGTCGGGAAGTCATCATCTTGATCTGGCTCGCCTCCAGCCGGGTCGCACTGTTGGTGCTCCTGGCCTCCAGCCAGTTGCGCCTGCGACGTTCCAGGGATCTGCCGAGCGCGCTGCTCCAGCTCTCTCATGAAACGACATTGACGCGTGGAGTGGGTCGCTTCCCTGCCCGGGGAGGTGTGAAATTTACACGGCTGATCAAGCGCAGCATCGAGGGTGTACCTGCCCTCTTTGCGCCCATGACCGCTGCCTACAGCCCCCGGGCCTCCTTGGTCTGAAGCCGCTCGCTTTGAGCTAGCAGATCCTCTAGAGGACGTCTTGACGTGGTCGAGCCACAGGTGGATGTGTAGCGCCGACGGGCGAGCCTGGGACTCCGACCCTGGCGCTGACTCCGCGATCAAGCGTGGCCCACTTGCTCCGCTGCCTTGCTGGGCGCGGCGGTCTTGGGCGTTGCCGCTCGGAGCGCGGCTGCCCTGTCCACGCCCTCCGCGGCCTCGGCCTGCCGATGGCGACCGCTGGATCTGGCCGAGGACGGTGGTGGCGAAGCCGCGACGCGAGTCGCGGGCGAGCTCAGTCGGTGCGTCTCCATGCACGCTGTACAACTCACCGAGCGTGGTGCTCACGCGGCGCCGGTTGGCCTCGTCCTCAGCCACCTTGCCGAGGAAGGCGAGACGCGCCCGCTCCAGGGCCTCGACAAGCCGGGCAGGGTCAATGACGCGGTCGAGGGGAGCGCGCGGGTCCACCGCGGAGACGTCCGGGGCATCCCGCTCTGGGAGTGGAGCGTCTTGCTCCTGAGGAGGTGGGCGCTCGAGCGACGGGCGCTCGGGGCGCGGTAGGTCGCCGCCCTCATCCTCTTCCAGGGTCATCACCTCGACCGCGGCGCCAAGGTCGCTGCTTTCACCGCAGCTCGGTCCTCCGTCACAGAGGGAGTCAAAGACGTCGGTGATCTCCTCCGGGAAGGACTTGGCGACGTCGAAGCGGTGGCCGCCGACGTCGAGGAAGGAGCCACCATTGCCGAAGCCATTCTTGAAGTGGGCTAAGTTGTCGTCGACGCAGTCGAAGGTGCCGAACCTCCAGACGAGGCCGGAGGCGACCTTCTCGCCGGAGGGTCCCGGCCGGAACTTGACTCCGCTCGCCACCGCGCTTTGCCCCACGGTGGGCGCCAACTGTCGTGGGAATTTAGAGACAGTAGCCATGGGGAGGCTTATCGGAGGGGCTCGACGTTGGTGACGATGGGTCCGGCTCGGGATTGTGCCAAGAGAGACACCTCGGTTTACCCAGGTTCAGGGCCCTCCCGGTTGGAGGTAAACCCCTACTTCCTGCCTGCTTCGTATTGATTGGATAGTAGCGATTACAGTGCTCCTCGAGCTGTTCGGCTAGAGGAGGAAGAAGAAGATCCGGTCTCCCCTATGCTAAGGGTCCAGGCCCCCTTATATAGACGGGGGCCTGGTTACAGGTTTTGGTAACGCTTCGGCCGGCTGCCGGCTCCTCGGCGGCAGCGTCCTTGGCAGTCATCTCCTCTGGCCACGCTCTGGCAAAGGCACTTTATAAAGTGCCTTTTCCCTGGGCCGGCATCTGGAGGGCATATCCCCTCTCCTTTGCCTCGGATCCCGCCGTGGGGAAGGGTCTTTGGTCTCTCATTGGTTGGACGTGGTCGTGGCGTTCGTCACTCCTGCTCTGCGCTTCTGACGGTCTTGTCGGGGCCGTTCCGCTTTTGGCGAGACAGCCGTTGGGAGAGTTTGTCTCCATCGCCCGGCTCCAGTCCTCCTCGGTGGAGTCGTCAGCCGGCCGCTGGCGCAGCCGGCCCTTCGGGCGGAGCCGGTCTTGTCGCACTGAGGTCATGGGATTTCCTGGGACGCCAGCCGGCATATTGCCCAGCTCGTGGTGCGCCCCCTAAGTCATCCCCACGACAAATATCTATCTTGAATTGTGATCTGATTTGGATGTCTCTATGAGTGGTGTTTGTCAAGTACTTGATGAACTTTAAGGGGTGCTTCTGTAGCCACTACGCAATGATTAGTGTTGTTCAATAGGAGAGTAATTCAGAGTACCATAGTGAAGAGAAGTTGTTTATTTGTTCAATCATGTTATATTTGTTGGGAGTGTGTCCACTAGTGAAAGTATGATCCCTAGGCCTTGTTTCCAAGCATTGCACACCGTTTACTTGCTGTTTTGTTACATGTTTGCTCGCAGCGATTTTTATTCCAGATTGTATTTACTACTTATAATCATCTATACCACTTGTATTTCACTATCTCTTCGCCGAACTAGTGCACCTATACATCTGACAAGTGTATTGGGTGTGTTGGGGACACACGAGACTTTCTGTATCATAATTGCAGGGTTGCTTGAGAGGGATAGCTTTGACCTCTAACCTCCCTGAGTTCGATAAACCTTGGGTGATCCACTTAAGGGAAACTTGCTGCTGTTCTACAAACCTCTGCACTTGGAGGCCCAACAAGTGTCTACAAGAATAGAAGTGCGTAGACATCAGCATCCAAAGCATATCTATAACGAAGAGAAAGTCCAAAGTAAAAGCTACTAAGAAGCAAACTCAAAGTAATTTTAGGTTCAGTTTTTCCATGCCAATCATAAATTCTAGACCAAGCTTCTTTAAAGCTTTCCTCATCTTTCTGCTTAAAAGTAAAAATCATGTCCTCGGGAGACATAGTAGTAGCAACTGAACTAGACATAATAAACTAAAAGTAAAAAAATAGCAACAACCAAGGATTCTAATTTTTTGGGTTTTTGATAAAAAGCGATACAGGTAAAATAAATAAAGTAAAGCAAAACAATAAAACAAAGTAAAGGATGTGTGTGCGAAAAACTCCCCTCGCAGAAGTCTTCTCTTCCTCCCCGGCAACGGCGCTAGAAAATTGGCTGCTACCAAGTTAATGTGGGAGCAAACTGTCCTTGTGCGTGGTGGATAACCAGCCCATTGGGAACCCCAAGAGGAAGGTATGATGAGTATATCAGCTAGTCTTCCCTCAGTTAAGAAACCAAGGTTTAATATCGATTAGGAGAGGAGAGACAAACGACTGAAGGTGATGCGGAACCTGCACACATACAAACAAATACTTTGTTCCCAACTTGCGATGAGGTTGTCAATCTCACCGGTTTGCTTGAAACAAAGGTTATGAGCGTATCGAGTGGAAAACAATATAGTATGCGAGTAAAGTAAACAGTGCGAGTAAAGTAAACATGTGATAGCAATATGATGGAAATAGGACCGGGGTCCACAGTTCACTAGTGGTGTCTCTCCATAGATAAAATAACACATGCTGGGTAAACAAATTACAGTTGGGCAATTGATAGAATAAAGATAAACGTGATATATCAAGAAGATCACTATGAGATTTACTCTGGGCATTACAACAAAATACATAGACCGCCATCCAACTGCATCTATGACTAATAATCCACTCCCGGGGATATCAATCCGAACACCTCAGTAGTATTAAGTTGCGAACAACAGATAATTGCATTAAGCAAAGTGTGTAATGTAAACAAAGCATATGCCCTTGAGCATATGAATGTTGTTTTCTCCCTAGTAGCAACAGCACATCGACCACCTTAGAGGTTTCTATCACTCCCCCAGGTGAAATAGAGGCATGAACCTACTATCGAGCATAAATACCCCCTCTTGGAGTCACTAGCAACTACTCGGCCAAGATAGCTACTAACAACGGAGAGCATGCAAGATCATAAACAACATAGAGATAACAAAAGATAATATTCAGTACAGCAACTTAATCATAAACACCAATATTCATCGGATCCCAACAAACCAAACATGTAGAATTACATAACGGTGATCTCAATCATGTAGGGCAGCTCATGAGATCTAAACATGAAGCACATGGTGGAGAAGACAACCATCTAGCTACTGCTATGGACCCATAGTCCAAGGTAGACTACTCACTCATCGCTCCGGAGGCAAGAATGGCGATGAAGAAGACCTTCGGTGGCGATTCCCCTCTCTAGCAGGGTGCCGGGAAGAGCTTCTGGACCCTCCCGATCTTCGGGTCGACGGTGGCGGCGGATCGCGATGTGTTCTGGAAATCTGATCGGGTACTTAGGTTTTTTCCGTCGGGGGGTCTTTATAGGCGAAGGGGCGTCGTCAGAGGGGGAGCCAGGCGCCCTCACGCGGGGCCCACGCGGCCAGGGGCCTGGCCGCGCCACCCCTGCGTGTGGGGCCCTGGTGGCCCCCCTCCGACTCTCCTTCGGATCTCTGGAAGCTTCCGGGTAAAATAAGACTTCAGGAACTTGTTTCGTCCAATTCCGAGAATATTTCCTGTGTATCACTTCTGAAACACAAAAACAGCAGAAAATAGGGAACTGGCACTGTGGCAACTTGTTAATAGGTTAGTTCCGGAAAATGCATAAATGTGCCACTAAGTGTAACGAAACAATAGGCAAATGGTGTAAAAACAAGCATGGAGCATCAAAAATTATAGATACGTTGGAGACGTATCACCGACCCGGCGTTAGCAACACGCTCGGGGGCTCGGCAGGCCAGCACCGCCCCAGCAACAGGAACAAAAGATCTCCCGAAAGACGCGGGCAAAGTCATGCTCGTCGAAGCAACATGGACAAAGCCATATCTGTCCTACCTAATGCAGGGCGACCTCCCAGAAGACCCTATCCATCGCCGCCAAGTCATACGGCGTTCCAAGGCCTTCACAATAATCAACGGGGAGCTCTACAAGCGCAGCACCACAGAAGTGCTCCAGCGGTGCATAGCGCAGGAAGATGGAATCGCTCTCCTTCGAGAAATCCATGAAGGAATCTGTGGGCACCACGCTTGCAGCCGAACCCTCGTGGCCAAGGCTTTTCGGTCAGGATTCTACTGGCTGTCCGCTCTCTACGACGCCAGGAACATCGTCCAGCACTGCAAAGCATGCCAGTTATTCGCCACCAAGCCTCATGCACCTGCGTCTGAACTGCACACCATCCCTGTGGCTTGGCCCTTCGCACAGTGGGGGCTCGATCAAGTGGGGCCTCTCCCCAAATCGTCCCGAGGAGGTCATACCTACCTGCTGGTCGCAGTGGACAAGTTTTCCAAATGGATAGAAGCTGTTCCGGTCACCAACCAAGAGGCGACCACGGCGGTCAAGTTCTTCGAGTCCATTGTCTACCGGTACGGCGTCCCGAACAGCATTATCACCGACAACGGCACCAACTTCACTTCGGGCGAATTCCAGGACTTCACCAAAAACCTCGGCATCAAGCTCAAGTACGCTTCGGTAGCGCACCCCAAGTCCAATGGCCAGGTCGAAAAAGCCAACGGACTTGTATGCGGAGGCCTGAAGAAGCGACTGCTTTGACCTCTCAAACGCGCAGCAGGCGCCTGGGTCGAGGAACTGCCTTCGGTGCTCTGGAGCCTGCGAACAACACCCAATTCTTCGACGGGCTATACACCTTTCTTCCTGCTTTTCGGAGCAGAAGCAATGCTACCTACCGATGTGCGCTACAGCGCGCCCCGCGTGGTCGCCTACGTCGAGGAAGATGCGGACAAGGCATTGGCGGACGCTCAAGATCTATTAGACGAAGCTCGAGATGTTGCCCTCGTTCGTTCGGCAGTTTATCAGCAGAGCCTCCGCAACTACCACAGCAGGCGGGTGCGCGGACGCTCATTCAAGCCGGGCAACCTTGTGCTCCGCCTCAAGCAGACAAGCACGTCGAAGCTGGAGCCACCATGGGAAGGCCCGTACCTCATCCATGAGGTCATCCCAGGAGGGGCATACCGCCTACGCAACCCGAAAACGTGGAAAGACATAGAGAACCCGTGGAATGCCGCGCAGCTGCGCCGCTTCTACCCTTAGCTAGCAAAGCTGTTTCTCCTACCCCCTCTCTACTATGTAATCAAGCGTCGGCAGCAGTCCACGCCCAACACTGTGCCTTCGGCACCAAGCAATAAAGTTCAAATTCTTCACTTCATGAATCGACATCTGTGTATGCTTACGCTCGGGGGCTTCGCCTTTCGACCCACGCTCGCGGGCTTCGCCTCTCGACCCACGCTCGGGGGCTTCGCTTTTCGACCCACGCTCGGGGGCTTCGCCTATTGACCCACGCTCGGGGGCTTCGCCTCTCGACCCACGCTCGGGGGCTTCGCCTCTCGACCACGCTCGGGGCTTCGCTCTCGACCCACGCTCGGGGGCTTCGCCTCTCGACCCACGCTCGGGGGCTTCGCCTCTCTCGACCCAAGCTCGGGGCTTCGCCTCTCGACCCAAGCTCGGGGGCTTCGCCTTTTGACCCACGCTCGGGGGCTTCGCCTCTTGACCCACGCTCGGGGGCTTCGCCTCTCGACCCACGCTCGGGGGCTTCGCCTCTCGACCCACGCTCGGGGGCTTCGCCTCTCGACCCACGCTCGGGGGCTTCGCCTCTCGACCCACGCTCGGGGGCTTCGCCTCTCGACCCACGCTCGGGGGCTTCGCCTCTCGACCCACGCTCGGGGGCTTCGCCTCTCGACCCAAGCTCGGGGGCTTCGCCTTTTGACCCACGCTCAGGGGCTTCGCCTTTTGAGCCACGCTCGGGGGCTTCGCCTTTCGACCCACGCTCGGGGGCTTCGCCTCTTGACCCACGCTCGGGGTCTTCGCCTTTTGACCCAAGCTCGGGGGCTTCGTCTTTCGACCCACGCTCGGAGGCTGCACTCTCTCGACCTACGCTCGGGGGCTTCGCCCTCCTGACCTACGCTCGGGGACTTCGCTTTTTTTCGCCCCAGACAAACAAGATATATACAATATATACACAACGTGGAGGTACAGACGCAGCCACAGGTCTAGTTCATGGCGCCGCGGCGCCTTGGTTTGCTCTCTGACGATCACTTTCGGTGATAATCTATCGAGCGATACAGTCGGCTGTGCCTCTGCAAGCAACATAGTGGTGCTCCATATCAAAGCGACCACTGGGAGATGGAGGAAGTGTCTTCAGAAGCTCCAGGTCGACCTCAGGATAGTGAGCGTGTACGAAAGCAAGGGCGACCACGGCTCCGCAGCGCAAATGCTGCCGGACGAAGGAGTACACAGCGCTTCCGTTCTCAAACCGTTTGAGCAACGCCGGCAGACCTTCGGGTTGTTTATTCAAAGGAAACATCACCTCGTGCACCAGAGCAAGTGCACCTCGGCTCGTCTCAGCCAACACTCCGGCTTGGGCGATCCTGTCTTGAAGAAGTGTCAACTTCATCGCCTTCGACCGGTCCGCCCAGAAATTGTCAGCAATCGAATTGGCATGTGTTTGGGTAGCGATAAGATGCGCATTCACACGTCGGGCTTCAGCCGCGCTATCGAGGCACACATCTGTAGAAGAAAGATGAAGATTAAATTCGACAAAATTGAACAGCGAAGCAAAGGACACCGAAAACTCACATTTTAGAGCCTTCCCCAAGTTCTCGATTTCGTCAAGCAGAAACTTCTCAGCGTCGGCAGCCAGTGACGCCTTCGACAGAGCGACATCGACCTTAGCAGTAACTACCTTTAGCTGACGCTGCGTGCTCTGGAGTTGGTCGCGCAGGGAACGAATCAGAGTCAATTCGCTCGAAGAAGGCGCCCTCCGCTCAACGGCACCAGAGGTACTACCAACTATTTCATACTCAACAGGCCAGGCACTAGAGGTCGCGGACGGCTCCTGCATAAAGAGACCTAGCATCACACACAAGCATCGGCAACCAAATGACAAGTAAATTAACAGAACAGAAGAACAGGTTTTACAGCAGAAAGGGGTCCTAATCAGAGTCAAAGCCCTCGGCGCGGTACTACAAAAGTTAATTATAGAGGTGCGGCAGGAGCACTACTCCCACTACGCTGAGCTACCAGCCTTGCTAGACGGTGCGCCAGATGCGCCACGTTTTCGAGCCCTCGCCGCCGCGCGTTTCTCGTTCCTCTCGGCCAAGAAGCTCGTCATCCGGGCAGCCAGATCACGAGCACGAGCAACATAACTCTTGGCAGACTTGTCGCGTCCGTCCTTGTCTTTTGGATAGGTGCTCGTGATCTTGTCAGCATCGAACTCCACATCGTGCATCATCATCATGGAGAAGACAGACTCTGAGCCGATAGTTACCTGTCGGCGAACCGCGGCAACTAACGGGTCTTCGCCGTCTGCCTTCACAGCCAGAGCTTCGATGATCCCCGCAATGGTGTCACTGATCGAGTCGAGGATAGACGTATCCCGAACGTGAACAAGCATCGATCGCACCCTCGCCAGAAGGTTGCCAACCTCTCGAATCAGGCGCTCGGTGAGGCCGACGCTGGATTTGAGCCCAGCGGGCTCCTTCATAGCTCCGGCGTCCAATTCGGCAGCGGCTACAAGAAAAAACAAACCGCCAGGTCAACAATAGGACCCTTTGGCATGAAATCTAATTCAGACGAGGTCGAGGACTCACCACGCAAAGCATCGAGCGAAGATTGCAGACGCTGCTGCATGTCTTTTTTCCTTCATTTCGGCCTCTATGCGACGCGTCCTGGCAAGCTCCTGAGCCTTGGTCGACTCGGCCTTTAGCTGGGCGACCTTGTCGGCTAGCTCCACGGTCTTGGCCTTCAGTCCCGAATTTTCTGCCGCGAGGTCATCCAGCTACGCCTTCAAGGACGTCTTGTCAGCGGCAGCTTGTGTGGCGATCCCTGATCATTCGAGAAAGAGCGGTATTACAGATAAAAGAAGCAAGGCTACAATCAGAGCTGGAAGTTAAAGAAGAAGAGGCAGTACTCACGTCGTATGTCCTCAAGCTGCTCGGACAGTTTTCGGTTTTCTTCTTCCAAGGCGAAGAAGCTCCTACAAACTTTCGACACGTCCCTAACAACAGGCTAAAGAAGACACAACAAGAGATTAACCCTCGAGTCATTGTTCGGAGGGCAAGCCTAAGTGTAAACACTTAGACTCACCCTCGGAGGCTACTGATGGTCAAACACACAAAAACGCAAGTTTGGAACCTTCGGACTTACATGGTTGTTAGGACCGCAAGGCTCGCCAGACGAAGACACAAGGACAAACTCGTGCACCGACATCTTCTTCTTGTAAGAGGCCGAAGGCTTCGTGAGAACGGCTTTGGGAGCGGCAGCATCGGCAGCCTTCTCTTGCGAGTCTGCAGTTTGTTCGAGGGCGTCGTCGTGGGGGCGGACTTGATATTGGTCGTGATCCCCCGGACAGGTCGACGTCTCCTCGGTGGAAGATCTGAAGCAAGCACTGGCATCAAAACAAGGCAGTTAATTCGAAGCGAGACCAAAAGATGTACGAGTTCGGCAAAGAAAGCTTACGACGCGTCAATCCCGAATCTCGGAAGGATCTTCTTCTCTGTTCGAGGAGGAGGACGGCAGCTCAAAGGCGAGGCAGGGATCGCGCTGTTGCCGTCATCGCCCGAAGTGAAATGGGTGTCATCGAAGTCTTCCGAGTCATCGACAACATCCGTAATTCGTTGTCTCTTCGGGGCTCTCGAAAGCGATGGAGCGGCAGAGGTCGATCCCTCCGGCACTTCGGTAAAATCGCACCCCGGATACTCGCCCATCTCGGGCTGGGGCGGATAGCATCGAACCACTTCGATTACCTGTACAGGGATATAAAATGCGTTCAATACTGGTCGATACAGCTATGGAAGCAAAGTGGAGTCCGATTAAGATCAGAATCGTACCTTGGTGCGGGGAAAGGCCTTGCTGAAGGCCACCGCGCCGAAGATTTTTGGCATGGGATTTTTCTTCTTAATGTTTGTGATGGTGCGCACGCACTCGTCGATCTCGGCCTCGCGCAGCTCATCTTGGGAGATGCGGGTTGAATCCCGACGATCACTGTAGTCCCACATACAGTGGGCTCGAGCGGCGAGAGGCTGGATTCAACGCTCGATGAA
Organism: Dactylis glomerata; assembly: GCA_007115705.1. Classification (NCBI taxonomy): domain Eukaryota; kingdom Viridiplantae; phylum Streptophyta; class Magnoliopsida; order Poales; family Poaceae; genus Dactylis; species Dactylis glomerata. The sequence goes on along the minus strand of QXEO01001330.1, from coordinate 864,541 downwards.
GGTTCGGATCAGCTGGATGCCTAAAAGTTCTTTCTTCGGAATAGCACGAAGCTGTTGGATCTTCTCCATCAGCGGCTCTGTAATCTTCATCTCCTCATCAGAAAGGTCGTGCTTCCAAGACACGCGAGGTCGGAGGATGCCAGAGGGCTGAAATTCCTCAAGTCCGAAATTTTCGCCGTTGGAGGAATGGTCCTTGGCGTAGTACCATTTCGTCCTCCATCCGGGATTGTTTTTGGGCGTTTGAAGGTTAAAGTATTCAACGTCCGGGCGCACTGAGCAGCCGAAACCACCGGTCTGGAAAGGAAGGGGACGCTGGACAACAAAGATCCGGCGCCAAAGTGCCCAATGGGGTTCGATCCCCAGAAAGCATTCACAAAGCGTGATAAAGCACGCAATGTGGAGGATGGTATTGGGATTCAGATCATGGAGCTGAATCCCATAAGCAAAAAGAAGACCGCGGAGGAAAGGATGCGGAGGAAGAGACAAACCCCGCAGCAAGAAGGCAATAAAAATTACCCAGAATCCACGAGGGGGCCGGGGAATGATCTCAGGGCCGGCGGCAAGCGACTCCGCCGGCGTGTTCTTCAGGAGGCCCATCTTCTCGGCCTGGGACAGCTCCTTGTCCCCGACCTTGGTCTGGACCCAACGGCCAACGGCGGAGCCGTCGGCATCGGCCGTCTTGGCCTTCTTGGCGGCGGCGCCAGTGGCGGCGCCGGCGGCGGTGGAGCTCCTCTTGCCCATGGGCTCGGTGCGCAGCGAGAGCTGTGGAAATGGGTGCAGGCGGAGGAGGCAACTGCTGTGAGGCGCGAGGAGGAAGACGGAGGCGGCGGAGTAGGGTGAACTGTTTACCCCGCCGCTGTTATTTATTTCTCCTCTGGAAATCTACGTCAGATCTTAGCCGTCCGCGACAAAGTGGAAACGACCAAGCCGATCCAGCCGTCCACATGTCAGCGCGTGGGAGCCGCGGCGTCCACTACGCACGATAATCAAGGAAATCGTGCCGGTTATTTCTCACTCACGCGTGGGACATGCAGTCAAACACTGTCAACGGCCGGGACGTGCGGCCGGTGGGCCCACTATACGTCTAGTCCTGTCAGAGTCAGGCCATTCCTGCAGAGGATGGCGTGACAACTCGAGGAAGCATATCGTCAGCAATGACGCGGTTCTTTGGGCAAGCTGACCCTTTTCGACTCAAAGGGCGAAGCTAACAAGGGTTTTTTCGGGCATTAAAGGTACGTATCACTTGCAGTCAGATGATTTCTCGACCGAACTTTCCTTGGGGTTTTGGTACTCCTTCTTCTTGTGTTGCCCAAACACACTCAAGGTTTTTTGGCGACTCTATTTTTGCTTCGAATTGGGTTTTTCGAGCGAGGAATGCTTGCTCATTCGAGGCCGGACTTTGGTCCCTCGAATCGTCTTTTTCGGGCCAGCAGTGCCTTCAAGTTATTCGAGGCCGGACTTTGGTCCCTCGAATCGTCTTTTTCGGGCCAGCAGTGCCTTCAAGTTATTCGAGGCCGGACTTCGGTCCCTCGAATCGTCTTTTTCGGGCCAGCAGTGCCTTCAAGTTATTCGAGGCCGGACTTCGGTCCCTCGAATCGTCTTTTGCGGGCCAGCAGTGCCTTCAAGTTATTCGAGGCCGGACTTCGGTCCCTCGAATCGTCTTTTTCGGGCCAGCAGTGCCTTCAAGCTATTCGAGGCTGGGCTTCGGTCCTTCGAATTGTTTTAGACCGTCTAGCGATACCTTCAAAATGTTTGAGCTTGAATCACGGACCCTCGAAACGCATCCCTAGGCCGCCTGCATCTTCATTCTGTTCGGATAAGGGCTGATGCCTTTTCGAACCTTCCTTTTGGGCTATCAACGCTCCTCATTCAACATGCCCGAATCTTGGTGGCCATATACCAGTTCGGATGCCGTATGTCAAATACGAAGGTAAGTCCACAGTTAGCAACACTGGATGGCCCGGTATTCGCATCAAACGCGCTCTGCCAGAAATTTTACATACCTACGGTATGAAGTTTGCACCGATGGACGCATCGGGTGCCTCACAATGAACTGGGCTCCGACCTAGTAAGTCCGACGTGGCTCGGGTCGGGGTAGCGCCAGCCCACGCGGGTTTGAGTCGGGGGACTCGAATCTGAGTAAGCTAACCGAATTTTACGGCTATGCAATTAACTGAGACCCGGCGTGAGTCTCAGGCCGGTTATGCGCATCCCTCTGCAAACCCGACTTAGCACTTTCGAGGCTCTGAATGAGCGTAGCTCGAAAATTTTATATCTAACAAGTGTATTACTCGAATGTTCTCTGTGTTTTTTCGGTTCTACAGACCAGGCTCGCATATCGGGTGCGGCTAGGAGGACTTTCGGGTGGAGTCCCTGCCATAGTCTTCGGCTATCCCAGGCACTCGGGGGCTACTGACGAAGGAATGACAAATGGGCCCCCGATATTTGCCTACCTGGTTTTCGGCCCAGGGGAGGGCTCTCTCGAAAGGCTCTTGAGGCCCATCAAGGCAGCGGTCTAGTGTGGCCCAGGAGCTAAGCTTGGCGTGCAAGTAAGGACTCGAAGAACCGGAGTTAGATTAGGTTTTGTTTGAGTACCGATCCAATCTGTATCTGGCTTGAGAGACCATCCCGAGACCCAGTCTTTGCATATAAAAGGCTGGGAGGGAGGTCTCGAAACCCTAGACGCTTTTCCACCCACCTCACGCCTGAGCGCTCGATAACTTAGAGCTCTCTAGTTCAGCTAGATCCAATCTACGCCACCATTGTAACACCAACATCAAAGCCACCCCATCAATACGAAGTCACACAAGCAGGACGTAGGCCTTTTACCTTCCGAGGGGGCCGAACCTGGGTAAATCCCGTGTTCCTTTGCTTTCGTCTGATCGCCGTCGAGTTCGCCAGGTCCCCAATACGTTTCCAGATCGAAAGCCCTTCGACATGGGCATTGCCGGGGATAAACCTCGTCACCCGCGCTGGCATTAACTCGCCTCGCCGCGTGGCTGGTCGTCCATCGGCGGCAGCCTTTACAGCGCGCGGAAGACGATGCGTGCGGGGAAGACGACGATGCGCGGAAGACGAGACGATGAGGACGACGACCGCCCACTCTCGCCGACAGGTCGGGGCCACACGACGCGCGGGAATTTTCCTCGCCTTTTCGCGCGCATTTTTTTCGTCCGGAGTCCCCGAGCGCGCACCGGAAGGCCGGGGATGGTCTGGGCTCGTCGGATGGATGAAGGCCCAGATCCGAATGAAAACAAGGATCCGGGGGCGCGACTGGACCTACGCCGTCCGGATAAAAAAACGCGTGTCGGAGGCATCGTCGAGCGTGTGAGTGGAGATGCTCTAAAAGGAATGTTGTCTCCGACCATCCGGATCCGATGTACTCCCTCCATCCCACTTTAATCAACGCGTGATGATTAAAACTACTAACGTACGTACTCCCCTTCTGCCAAGCCACGCCGATAAAAATGGAATCGAGGGAGTGAGAATGTTCCAACGTTTTTAGGTTTTTTCAATTTTTTTGACATTTGAAAACAATTTTCCAAATAAATAAATAAAGGCCTACCTGCCACGCGGGTTGCAGAATATAGCATGAGACTACGGGGAGACGCACAAGAGACAAGATCATTTCATAACCCAATCAGACAGACGGGACACAGGATCGCCGATCGCGTGGAGCGGCCACATGCACGCCGGTGATCGTGGACCCAACAAACGTCGCATGTATATGTCGCCCAGTGTCTCCATGCATGCAGATTAATAAGTATCTTTTCGTTCCTTAATCTTGCCTCTTAGAGCTATGCTTAGGCGGTTGACATGTGGCGGCTCGTCGTGCTCCCGGCGACTTTTCTTGGAGTAACTCTGCAGGCTACAGCGCACATTTTAGCTCACCTCCAAGACATAGCGGTCGTGATATGGCCCACTAACTGCTCATGACGACGAGGCCACGTACGTGCGGTCCTGGAATTTGCTTTGGGGCTGAGGGGCCAGTTGATCAAGCGATGTGGGAATCAAAGATCAACCCCGTGGAGACAACAGAAAGTGGTACTATATCACACGGTATAAGCGCTGCTGTGTTTTTCGCAGATTCATTGGTTAATTCGTGCGACCGCGCATGTGACAGCGACGTTCTGCGCATCAGCGGGTAACAGCAGATGGTTATTATTATATCGATATAGGTTGGTAGGAGCAGCGCAGGATCTTCCGAGCTCCGAGACGCGACCCTTGTCGATCCAGCGCTGCCGCGGCAGCAGATTCGGTGAAAACTGTTGTCGGCAGCGGCAGCAGGCCGGGACACTGTTATCCCCCACTAATTTTCTCACCTTCGTTTCGAATCGGAGTCAGGGACCGCGCCGCGTGAGCTAGCGTGACGGACCGCTACGTACTTGCGCAGAACAGCCGGCCGGCGTGATGGGTGCGGTGCCTGGCACGACACAGCTGCTTCGCACTGGCTTTGTGACCGCCTACCGACGGTTTCGCCGGCACACGCACGTTTGTTTGCATGGCGGAGCGCGGTCACCTGCCCTGCCGGCTGCCGTCCCACCTTTTTTCTTTGTGATGTGAGTTCCCGTCCGATCCCACTTGTTAGTTCATGCATGCGGTTTGCGCGGTTATGGTGGGATCCCACCTATAGTACATTTTGATTTTTGTAGTGTAAATTTTGAGATAAAAATTTACACTAGATCTAGAGTAGGCAAAATAAGCTATAAGTAGAACTTAATAGGGATCCCATCTGACACCTTAGTCCTCAGCTTGTAACACTTGGCAGGTCATTTTTATAATCTAGTAAGGCCTCACTCCGACTTCAAAGCAATACCGGGTTGATTGGATTACTCTCTAAAAATTGACATGCATTTATATTTCGTGGCATGATCCTCTCCAAATGTAATTTCCTTTCTATTCTATTTTCTTGCTTATATACTAGGCAGGTCTTTAGAAGAATGCAGCTGATAAGGAGAAGCTTCTCGAGGGTGCTCATAAGCTCAAGCAGGAGGCGGCTACGGTGTACGCTCATCCGGAACGCAGTGATGACTCTCGTCAGTTGGCGATCGTGGCTATGACCTGATGGTCTTCCTCGTTGTTTGTCCCCTCATACTTTGTGGTCTGTAATAAGTAGAACTTTCAAATAGTGGTATCAGGTTTTTTTTTCCATAGTGTGCGTTTCTAAAGTGAGCGCACACAGTGGGTTTCCCGATACTACTCAACTAGCTTTCTCCCCCTTCCCCAAGAACTTCCTTGGTTGTAATACCCAGACTTTGTTATTTTTGTTCAAGTAATGGAAAGGGGTGGAAGCCCGGTTGGAAAAAAATAATCCTCTCCAAATTATCATCCCCTTTCCATCGATTGCCAAACAAGTTGTAAAGTCAATGGAACGTTTTTGAATGAAAGGCGAAATTAAAAACGGCTCCAATTATTCGTAGCTTCCTCTTTCTCCTTCCTACCGACACGCCCTTCATCAATCATGCATATCATTTCGTTGAACCGAACTTATCTTTGTGGCGAATGGCGTGATGCTGATAGAGTGGAGCAGAGCTACAGAACTTGGGGGGTCATATCTGGAGGCTTCTAGGGTTCCTCGTTTTCTCCTTCTTGCTTCTCTGTTCGGAGCTAGAGGTGGAGGAGAGGGGTGTCGTTCCCCATATAAGATCATGTGTGGTTTTCCTGGTTCCACTATGGAGCAGTGGTGTCCGTGGGCATGGTGACCATGCGTTGCTCTAGAGCTGGTTCTCGCTGGGGCGACCTTCAGCTGCTGCTGATACACTGTTGTGTTTGTGCTGATACACGATTTTATTCCTACTTTCATGTTTTCCTCCATTTTTCTTACCACAACGATGGGATTTAGCATAAAAAATACTAGTAGTAATAAAATTCAAAGTTCACGAAATACCGAAAGCGCCTCGTGATTTTTTTCTTCCTCCCCCCCTACCGACACTACTCCCATGATGGCATGCCCCCGCAGCAGAGGACGACCTCGTTGCCGGGCGCCACGTCTCCCCACATTTATTCCTCCCTCGTCTGCCCATTCCGGCAAAAAATAAGACGCATCCGAACACACTCCCACAAATCGAAGAAAATCCCTCACCGGCCGCGACCAAAAGCCTCTCCCTCCTCCCTCCCCCCAAATCAAAACCAAAACCTCGCCATCCACTCCACCCGTCCGCGCGGCCCGCCGATCCGTTTCTTCCGCGGCGAGCACCCCCGGATTCCCATCTCGGTTCCACCATATTCCTGCGCACCGCCGGAGGTGTTTCCGGCGCTGATGCGGCGAGGCCCAGACGGCGCTGGCCTGTGATTGCGAATCGGGTGTCGGTGCGGCGGCGAGGGCGCGGGGGCGCGGGGGCGGCGGGCATCTACGACGATGAGGCGGCGCCCCGTGCTTCCCTCCCTCCACGACGACGCGGAGAAGGGCGGCGGGAAGCCGCCGCAGTCGCGCCTCTGCTTCCTCGCCACGCTCTGCGTCATGTTCTGGGTCCTCATCTTCTACTTCCACTTCTCCGTCCTCGCCGCCGACCCCGACGGCCGGCCCGTCGCCGTCGCCACCGAGGCCCGCATTTCCCGCGAAGACCTCCATTCCTTCCCCGTCCCTGACTCCGTCTCCAACCCCGCTCTCGCCTCGCCCGCCATCGCCTCGGAGCCACCCCCTGCCAGTGCCACCCTCCGGAAGGGGGACGAGGAGCAGCCCCCGCCCGTCCTCGCGGAGGAGACGGAGTACCCGTTCCAGCGGGCGCTCAGGACGTCCGAGAACTCGAGCGACCCGTGCGGCGGTCGCTACATCTACGTGCACGAGCTGCCGCCGCGGTTCAACGAGGACATGCTCCGGGAGTGCCAGCGGCTGAGCCTCTGGACCAACATGTGCAAGTACATGAGCAACGACGGGCTGGGCCCCCCCTTGGACAACGACGACGGCGTCTTCTCCAGCACCGGCTGGCACGCCACCAACCAGTTCGCGGTCGACGTCATCTTCGGCAACCGGATGAGGCAGTACGAGTGCCTCACCAACGACTCCTCCGTCGCCGCGGCCGTGTTCGTGCCCTTCTACGCCGGCTTCGACGTCGCGAGGTACCTCTGGGGGTACAACATCTCCATGAGGGACGCCGCGTCGCATGATCTGGTGGACTGGTTGAGCAAGAGGCCCGAGTGGGATGTGATGGGTGGGCGTGACCATTTCCTGGTTGGGGGAAGGATTGCGTGGGATTTCAGGCGGTTGACCGACGAGGAATCTGATTGGGGCAACAAGCTGCTCTTCATGCCGGCTGCCAAGAACATGTCGATGCTGGTTGTGGAGTCGAGCCCATGGAGCGCCAATGACTTTGCAGTACCATATCCGACTTACTTCCACCCTGCCAAAGATGCCGATGTTTTCGTTTGGCAAGATAGAATGAGGAGCCTGGAGAGGCCTTGGCTGTTCTCGTTCGCTGGGGCTCCTCGTCCTGGTGATCCAATGTCCATTCGAGGGAAGCTCATCGATCAGTGCAGGGCATCGGATTTCTGTAAATTGTTGGAGTGTGACCTTGGAGAGAGCAAGTGCCATTCCCCAAGTGCCATCATGAAGATGTTCCAGAGCTCTTTGTTCTGCTTGCAGCCCCAGGGTGATTCCTATACTAGAAGATCTGCCTTCGACTCGATGTTGGCCGGCTGCATACCTGTTTTCTTCCATCCCGGTTCAGCATATGTCCAATATACATGGCATCTTCCCAAAAATTATACGAGGTATTCTGTTTTCATTCCAGAGGGTGGCGTCCGTAACGGAAATGTCAGCATTGAGGAGATACTAAGAAGTATCCATCCAGATGTTGTCAAGCAGATGAGGGAAGAGGTTATCAATCTAATACCAAGGGTGATATATGCTGATCCAAGGTCGAAGCTGGAAACCCTAAAGGATGCATTTGATGTTTCGGTAGAGGCAATCATCAAGAAAGTGACACAGATGAGAAGAGATATCATCACAAACAGCGAAGATAAAGATTTTGTTGAAGAGAATAGCTGGAAGTATGCTCTGTTAGAAGAAGGACAGCGAACAATCGGAGCTCATGAATGGGATCCATTCTTCTCCAAGCCCAAGGACAAAGGTGCAGATTCTAGCGATTCATCTTCTGAAGCAGCCAAGAACTCTTGGAAAATTGAACGAGGAGGTCAGAATTAAAACCGTATTACTAGATGCTCTTAGAGATGAGATGAAGGGAGCAAAAGAGCTATCCTCTCTGAAGGTGCTCTGATGCAAATACGTTGTTAAAAGTTCCTTAGACACTGTAGTTTTCGTGATCATGTATGTTCTTGATGATCCAGCCTCTACAGGTGTAAGAATTGGTGCCACCAAAAGTTCCTCTTGAGTAAAAAATGATACATAGCAGTTGCTTTGTCTCTATAGATATACTTCTTTATACTAGAATTTTTTTTGTTGGTTGGTTCAATAATGCTCTGTAAATCGTTGCAAGATTTAGAGGTGTATCATTTTTGTTGCTGTGCTGTTTTCAGTATTTGATTTGTTTTACTCTAGCTGCATGACTGGACCTGCAGAGATGTCTATTTCTTCATCCAAGATAGTGATTTGTTTGGTGGTAGCAATGTTAAATGAACAAATGGTAGCATGACTGTGGTTAACTGGCTGCCAACAATGAGCTAAGATAGAGTATGCTGTTCTGTGAAGTAATACATTTTCTGAATGTCTACTTGTTCGCTGATGTTGTTTTAGCTGGGACTCGAGAAATAGAGCCCTGGTCCATCGCTTGTCAATGAGTTCCTGTTCATGGTGATGTATCCTGTCTGCCTGAATCATGTGAGAAGTTGATGTGGCCATGTGAAACTACTTTTCAGCAGGTTTACAGTGAACAATAGCTCTGATTCACTCTCCTGTTTCCTCACATTGTGGTTTCATCGACCAGGTTGTGGAATCAAAGCTGTGACACTACAATAGGGAAGGTAGGGAGTTTATTTCACCAAGACAGTATTTCATAAACTTTGTTCATAGCAGGTCTTTCCGACCTCTGAAGGATGAAATGGGAGATAATTTCTGGTCCCGAATTTCTGGTATGCTCTCTGAAGCTAGCCCTACTTTGCTAAAAGCTTACATTTGGGAATGCAGTAAAGCGCTTTTGAATGTGCAGTATTTGCTCTTCGTTTAGTAAAGTTGCGCTGGATCATCCACTTGTCTGTTCATCTGATTCTTGCATATGTATTTTGTCCGTGTGGGCAGACAGTGGTCCTTGCTGACACAGATTTGGACAGGAGGTCAGTATACTACAAGTACTACTAAACTTATATATAACGTGTAGTACTGCCACCAGGAAAATCGGGTTTCTTTCTCTTTGGAGAGGAAATTAAGGTCTCTTGTCGAAACAACAGGTTGCTATCAAGTCCAAGTCGCATCAGCAACAGCAATCGAAAGCAAAATAGTTGCAAACAGTACTCGTAAATGCAGTGCACGTTGCCGATGAACTTGGGAAATTGACATCAAAAGGTGTGGCACCGTCCCGGCTTTTGGGATCTCGAATTTGGGTCCTTGTCCATGCAATGCAAGCAAGGGATGGTGTCGTCTCAAAGCATGGGATCCAATCATCGGTCGGAGGTGAGATCAAGCGTGGGGTTTATTATACTAGTTAGATGGCGATGCTTTTGAGCCGCATCTTTTGTTGTATTCGGAGTCCGAGACTAGTCACACTGAGAGTAACTTAGGTGGTAACATCACACTTTTTAAGATAGAATAGTGACATGACAGGTCATTAATTGAAGAGAGAGAGGCATGTGGTAACTAGCTATGTTACCATAACATCACACACCCCAAAGCAAAATGAGTCTACAACCTAATAAATGACACCTTGCATGACACCATATATAAGTTACTACCCACTATGAAGGTAGTAACATATACTAGTAACATATGTATGACACTACTCCAAGTTACTCCCCACTATGAGCAGCCTGATGAGATGATTATGGCAGAGCAGATGTCTGATTGCCACTGAGTGATGACGCTGTCCTATAGGTTGTGAACAAACAAATGATCCTGAATTGGTGGTGAACAATCTTGTGATTATCGGTTTTACCTTTGAGACCTAGTCCATGGTTTGAAGGACATAGGTGGGGAGCTCCTGTACACCGACCTGGTCGGAGCGGACGAAGCGCCGCACAGGTCCAGGCCAACGTGGGCTCGGCCCAAGAACGAGCGTTCAGGAATTTGAGACTAGGAAGCATTATGCGTTCGGGAAAAAGCTATCGTTCTAATCGATCCACAACTTGTTGATACGTCCGTTTCTTTAATCTGGAAACCTTTTTAAAATTTTGAACGTATATTATATTAGAACAAAAATTTAAATTTGAAAAATATTTCAAATCGGAACAATTTTCAAATCAGAACAAAATTTTAAATTGGAAAAAAATTCAAATTGAAACAAATTTTTAATTGAAACAAAATTTAAATTATAGCAAATTTTGAATGAGAACAAATTTTTAATATGAACAAATTTTAAATCTGAACAAACTTTAAATCTGAACAATTTTCGAAATGTGAATAAATTAGAAAATCCGAACAAATTTCAAAATATAATATTTAAAAAATCTGAACAGTTTTTAATCAGAACAGAAATCGTAAAAACTGCTGAAAACGAAAAAAGAAAAAGAAAAAAGAAAAAACAACAACAGAGAAAGAGAAAGAGAAAGTGAAATGGGCCGACCAGGCCAGCCCACACCGCGCGCGGGGGTGTGCGGCGCGCGGTAACGGCCGACCTGGTCGGAGTATAGGAAACGCCACATAGGTGGTGGGTGGTGTGGCCCGGCAGCACTGAAGAGTGGGCTTCATCTTTCCAGCTTCCATCTTCTAGGCCCAAACGGGATGCTGCTGAAAGTCCTTCCAGGCCGTCTTTACCTCAATCTTTTTCGGACCGAAAATATTTGTCGGCTACTGCGGGATCCCCTATTTCACGCACACTATTTGACACGCCATATGCGGTACGAAGCCTTGAGCCGAGATGTCCATCGACAGTTTGACACATTAGAAACTGGTAAATAGGAGCTCCCCTTCTGCACCGTCGACCCTCCGCCTTCCTCCACAATGTACAATACTCTGTTGAATCATTTTGTTGAATTACGAAAACCACATGATTTAGAATAGAGTTTTTTAGCCTTTGCACAGCCTCCTCCCCCCCCCCCCCCCCCCCCACACACCCGCCCACCCATATATCCTTGGCAAGCTCTGCCACTACTGCCCGGCCTATTTCGACCATGGACATGCCCACCAGCTACATTACCGTGACATTTCTCCTGCAATTCCCTTAACATATTTTCCATGAAATACTTAGGGACAAAAGCGTCGCAAACCTTCATAAAACACCCTCATTCTCTCGATCCCATTCTCAAGATGGAAAATGCTAAGACGAGAAAAAATTGATAGAAAAAAGCTGAGACCAGATATATTGCCCACTTGATCTCGTCTTGTCAGATCAAATTTTTGGGTGGCGATGTTGATAAAATAAATACTTGCATCTTACATCGACCATCTGCGGACTTGAGAAATTTAGATGTGACCGGAAGTGTTTAACATATTATTCGCCTTCCTTTATAATATACTGAAATACTGAATCGTTTCGGTCAATCGGATAGTATTGTTATTTAGAGTTCTTGCAAAGTCTGATGGAAACATCCAGATATTATTCTGTAACGCACGATACAGACCAAAGAACCACCCAAAAGAACGACGTGCAGGCGAGACCAAATCACACGAGTTGATGTTCGACACATAATTGCATAAGGTGCTTTGCCGTTGGACTCGTGTGCAAAGAAATCGAAATCAACGTCACCAGTGACGTGCAATCCTAGCTAGCAGCCAACTGGTGCGCCAATCCTCGCATAGAAAAACCACACTTGCAGAGTCAGTACCTGCGACTGCCAGTGACCGTTCATACAAAATACTGGAAAGTTTAGCCAATCAGCAATTGCATCGCCCCCATCGAGATCAGAGCATCAGAGAAATGGCCGGCGTCCAAGGAGCATCGGCCAACGGAGACGGCCGGACGGCGCGCCGCGTGCTGGTCTTCCCGCTGCCGTTCCAGGGCCACATCAACCCGATGATGCAGCTCGCCGACGTGCTGCACTCCCGGGGCCTCGGCGTCACCGTGCTCCACACCCGGTTCAACGCGCTCGACCCCGCGCTCCACCCGGAGTTCACGTTCGTCGCCGTGCCCGACGGCATCCCGGCCGACGTCGCCGCCACGGGGAGTATCATCTCCATCATCCTCGCCATGAACGCCGCCATGGAGGCGTCCGGGGAGGTCAACGACGTCCTCGCGTCGGTGCTCGCCGACGAACCCGCCGCGTGCCTGTTCATCGACGCCAACCTGCTGGCCGTGCAGAAGGCCGCCGCCGCCCTCGGGCTCCCGACCATGGTGCTGCGCACCGGCAGCGCCGCCTGCTTCAGCTGCTTCCTCGCCTACCCCATGCTCCACCAGAAAGGTTATCTGCCTCCCAAAGGTACGGACCCCAATTCATCTAGCGATTTCACTAATTACCTGCTCCCTTGATTGTCATATCAGTGATCTTATCATATTTACAGAACTCAAGTCGAAATTTGTAGCGGTTAATTTATTAGAACAAATGCTGAAAAAACATGTATATTCCAGAATCGCAGCTCTACACGCCGGTGGAGGAGCTGCCACCGCTGCGCGTCAAGGACCTATTCTTCTCGAGCAGCAACAACCATGAAATGGTGCGCCAAGTTTTGGCCAGAGCCACCGAATCAGTGAGGAACTCCCACGGCCTCGTAATCAACACGTTCGAAGCTCTTGAAACCGCCGAGCTTGACACGATCCGGAGGGAGCTAGATGTTGCCGTCGTGCTCGCGGCCGGCCCACTCCACAAGCTCTCCACCCGGGGCACCGGGAGCAGCCTGCTGCAGCAGGACCGTAGCTGCATCGAGTGGCTGGACAGGCAGGCGGCGGGGTCCGTGTTGTACGTGAGCTTTGGGAGCTTGGCGTCCATGGACTCCGGCGAGCTCTCTGAGGTCGCGTGGGGGCTGGCCAACAGTGATCAACCTTTCCTATGGGTTGTCCGACCGGACGTTGTGGCGGACGGGCCAGGCCTGCCCGAGGGATTTGATCGTACGGTCGACGGCAGGGGCAAGGTGATCCCGTGGGCCCCACAGCAGGAGGTGCTAGCCCACTCTGCCGTGGGTGCGTTCTGGACCCACAACGGCTGGAACTCGACATTGGAGAGCATCAGCGAGGGCCTCCCGATGATCTGTAGGCCTCAGTTCGCGGATCAAATGATGAACGCGAGATATGTGGAGGCTGCGTGGGAAGTAGGGTTTGAGCTTGAGGGTGAGCTCGAGAGAAACAAAATTGAGGAAGCAATTCGAAATCTAATGAAGGGGAGCCAGGGAGAGGTAGCGAGGGAAAGAGCTAGAGAGCTTAAGAAAAAAGTAATGTCTTGCTTGGAGAGTGACGGGTCTTCTGTGTCGGCCGTCGATAAATTGATCGAACATATATCTTCCTTGTAGTTTTTATGTTGCCTAGATTTTAAAAGTTATGATCTGTTGCATCTAAATAAATGATCTTACTGACATTGATGTATCAATCTACTAGAAGATACCCTGCGCGTTGCTGTGGGATTTCTTAAAAAAATTATTTTGTTTGGCAGTGTGGTATGGCCAAAGGCTCAAGGGGAGAGGGGGAGGGACGACATTACTATGTTTACTTTGTAGCTTGAATGTTGAATGCGTAAAACAAAATTTGAGATTTTTAATACAATTGCTACCCCCAGACGGTATTCTCATAGCAATAATAAGATACTTCATTAGATTATCAAGTTTGTCTCATCAGGAATATTCCAACAAATGGTTATGGTGCAATAACATATTCATTAAAGAAATCACCATTTCAGTGGCAAGATTATACAACTATAAAACAGAAATTAGGCGGCCATGAGACATTTTCACCTCCCCGAAGTTGTGCCAAATATTTGTAGAGCTAGCATCATATGAATGAACAAGATAATCTCAAATCATAGAAACTATATGGGTACGATGCAAATAAAAAAATACCATATGGTAAACTGTATGGTAATATAAAAATCCATTCTTAGCTGGCACCTATGAGAAGTTCAAGCAAACAACATGTAAATAGCCAACAGAAAAAGCAAGCACATCAGTATGATATCTTGATCTTCCAACAGTGCGTAGGGGATACAAACAAATCAGAAACTTTAAAAACTGATGAGGGAAACCTGGTGGGGCTGATGAGCAGTGACCGTGGCAGCTGCTAGCCTGCTACACAAGGGAGTTGCCCCAGAATTAGACTCAGTACTCCAGAGACATGCAGCTTCCAAGACCCGAAGGCATAGCGATACTCGCTAATGCAGATGTCCCAGTTTAACCTCATGAAGCGGAAATTCAGTAGGCGGAACAATAGGGAATGTAACGACAACAAGTAGGACGGCAATGCTACACAATATGGGTGCTGAGGTGGCGCAATGGTCAGTTCATCTGATATTTGCCTTTGCTTCCCAAGATGGCAAGATGAGGTTATTTTGCTTGGTTGGGCGCTAAAATGAAAAGAATGCATTGTAGTGAGTTGGAGAAGCTTGAGTACCCGTATCTTATAAGGAGTTGAGAAATGGAAGGAGAAGTGTTATACTGGATAGTAGTACTGAAGAGACACTTAATTAACAGAGACATCCGATGGTGCTTGGTTTCTCACCGCCAGCAATTGAAGGGTCAGTGGACATTTAAAAGAAGACGCACTATATATAGCAAGCGGTGGGCTGTAGCAGGTTATGACCATGTATGAGCTAAGTGAGTTTTTGTGCATGCCTGAACATGTCACGAAGGAGACACACAATCAGACGGACATATGATTTGCATCGTATGGCTAGGAATATGTGATGATGTGGATAGGTTGCATGTAAAGATAGATAACTTAAATGACTCTCTAGTGGGATTTTGCTTTATAAGAAGTATAGATAGATTATATATGCTTTAGTCAAATTACTTCAAACTCATCTCATTTTCAACCACCGGGTTCCCCCGGGTGCTATTGACATTGCTACCATTTTGTTGGCATCTTGGTTAATCTTGTTCCTTCGGTGGATGTTTCCTTTAAACTGATATTATTCAGATTTGATCATATTTTAGTTGATTAGAATAATTTTGTTATCGGAATAAAACGGATGTAAACCATAAACAATCACTATACATAAGTCAAGAAAAAGACAATTTATACAGTCCGACTAGACAGAAACCACGGAGTCAATAAAATTGTCTGTATTCGAAACATGCCACTATGCCAACCATGAATTTGATAGGACATCCATGTTTTACGATGTGGTTATGGAAGACACATAATGATCTAAACCGCAGGTGATTGCCGGCTTGACTTCTTAATCCAAAGGCTACGTTGGAAAAATAAATTGAACTCGGTTTGGGATTTTCCATAAAACTTGCATTCAAAAATCAAATACAGGTCAACTCACCTAGGTTAATAGAAAATTAAGAGATAATTTCAATTTTGACGTCTTATTTATGAATTATTGACACCAAATTACCCGATCTAGTTAATTATTGTTCTATTAGATTACCCAATATTAAAGTCTTTGGACCCTCTTTTCTCTGGTGCGTGTTGGTAGGGCTGGTATGAGGAGGAGTTGAGTGAAACGGATGAAGAAGACTAGAAGAGAAGGGTGACATATTTGTCATACTCCTAGCGTGACACAATGCCACGGCGATCTGACTAGACTAGTGACTCAGGAAAACCTGGGCTACTGCCTGCTGGGGTTATCAAGACTATTGAGGTGAGGTGAGGTGAACTGAAATTACGATGCATCACCCAACACCGGGCTTCATAATCTTTCCAGCTTCCAGGCCATGTTAGCCTTCCACAAAGAAGCTAACAAAAACATATTAGAAAAAGAAGATAACGAAAACAACAACATAAAGAAAATTGTTGGTGTTCCTTATATCATATTATGATCTAATGATAACTTCTGATAAACAAACCACCAACGATGCACAAAAACTTTTCTACGAAGAAAGGCCAACCCAAAGAAAGGGTCAATATTTGACTAATTCAAAGGTACCACCCACTGGTGGAAAAAAGGCCTTCAATCCCGGTTTGTAAATACCATTAATCCCGGTTTTCGCAACCGGGACTAACAAAGCGCGACTAAAGGCTTCAGCCTTTAGTCCCGGTCGTTTATGAACCGGGACCAATGGTCCGCCACGTGGCCCTGGGCATGTGCTGCGGGTTGAGGACCTTTGGTCCCGGTTCCTAACACGGACCGGGACTATAGGTCCATTCGGTATAAAATTATATTTTCTGTTTCAGAATTTCTGTATTTTCTTTATTTCTCTATTTTTCTTTATTTCTCTATTATCTAATCATCTCTATTCTCATATAGAATTAGATACTTATGGCTCTCACTCCATATCACATATCAAATTACAAGTACTTGTGGTCCTCACTTCCCGGTCGGTCACCCATCCTCACACTGCTCCACCCTTAGCACGCTTAACTTCTCCATTCCTTCCCTACTAGCTTCCAAGACTGCGCTCGCGACTTCTTGATAATAGTATGGTACCTATTCTATTAACCTATACACTTTGGTAATATATAATATTACTTTTTTAAATTCCAAATAAATTCACAAAATAAGAAACAATGATTACGAATAATAAGCACCAATGAATTTCAAATATTCTTTATATATAATTTAATTATTAATTTTCAGATGATTAAAATATTCAAAAAAGCAAAAATACTTGAAAAATCACAAATTCGAAAATTAATTGACTTTGTTAACCGAAACAAAGGGAGTACATTTTTTCAAACATAGCTCATCCAATATGGCTCATCCAACATTTTTCCAATTTGCTCATATCCAAACATTTTTCCATACATATAATCATCCACAACCTAATTATTAAGGTTAAGACGATCAACATTGCTATTGTAGCCCTTTAGCTTCCAGAATCTCCTAGCTATCTCAAAGCCTAGGCGAGCATCTAAAGCGGCATATTTTAGTTGGTTCATGCTCAATGGAACTTTTTCCCAACCAAAAATTAGATCATCTTCTTCTTTTCTTTTCTTTTTTTCTTCTTCATCTTCTTCTTCTTCTCCCTTCTTCTTGTTGTCCTTCTTCTTCTTGTTGTCCCTCTTCTTCTTCTTAAGATGTGTCCCAATAATAGCATTGGCCAAATCATAGAGACTCGGCGTTGGCTTGCTAGTGGGGTTTGGGACAACTTGTTGAAGATCATATGCGGACGGAATAACAATTCCGTATGGGCTTAGCTTGCGCAAATCATTGTCGATGGCGGCACCAACAAACTTGATGGTGGTGTCCTTCAAGAAGTCCATGAGGAGTTGCGGCACGGCATTGGCCTTGCAAATTTGAAAGACCAATACCTCGGACTCCACCGAGAGTTGAAGGACGGCGGCACGTTGAGGGCGCGCGTGAGTGGTGAACTCACAGTCCAAGCCCACGCACTTGACCGGTGCGTCGTCGAGGAACCGGCGCTTGACCATGCCGATCCACTTCTCCACCCTCGAAGCACGGAGGGTCTCCGTGATGGTGAAGTTCATCTCTTCGATGACCACGTAGTAGACCCGAGACCGGGGCCAATGTTGCTCCTCCATTGTCGCCGAGGGAGAGCTCGATCGCGGGCGCCGGCGGTATGGTGATGTGGTGGGAGGTTTTGGGGAAGAAGAAGAGAGATGTTTTGTGGGGAAGAAGATGATCAAATGAGTGAGTGATTTATATAGTGAAAGAGGGAGAAGAGAGATCACACGCCGGCGGCGATGTGAATGCAGATCGAGCGAGTTCCAACGCGTCGCCGGCGGTTCCCGATCAGCACACGACGATATACGAAGCGTCGTCGTTAATGCATGTCGTCGATCGATAACTGGCGCGAAGTGGCGGTTCGTTTGAACGGATGATTGGTCCCGGCTCGTGTAACGAACCGGGACTAAAGGGCACCTTTAGTCCCGGTTTGTTACACGAGCCGGGACTAAAGGTCCACGGGGCATTAGTCCCGGCTGTTAGATGAAACCGGGACTGAAGGTCCCTTTTGAACCGGGACTAATGCTCCCTGGCCCACATTTTCAAATGAACCGGGACTGATGAGCCCTTTGGTCGCGGATCGAATTTGGTTCCAGACAAATGTGTCGAATGGAAGCCCCTTTTTCCACCAGTGACCTGTCCCTGGCCCCAATGCTAATGGTTCGACTAACCCAGAAACTACAAACGATCTGCCAGGAAGCCACTGATGTTGTTCATCGAGATAGCGCTCACTTGGGTTCGGACGATTTGTTCTTCTTCTCTGGGCGTGATTCATCATTGCTCACAGCAGGTTGCTCGACATTCTTCCTAGAAAACAGCAAGTATTGAGACATGAGCTACATGGCACCTTTTTATTTGTAATGCGACACAAATTCATTGCTTATCAAACTTCGCTACAAACCTGTGCCACTGATCCATGGGCAAGTAAAGTTCTTTAGCTTGCTCCTGTTTGGTTCGGAGTTCCTAATTAGTTAACAGAAAGTGATAAGTAATTTTAGCTACACCTTAACAAAACACATATGTAAAAACAAATCCACCTTAACAAAACACACCTGGATGTGAGAAATTGGATCTTTCTTGTTCCTTATGCAGGCTAAGGCAATTTTCCGGACTTGTGTCAGTCCCGCGAAGGAACCCATGGCAGAAACGGTACTTCCCTACCATGATTGAGAATGTTCCAGTGGTCAATATGAATGCCATAACGAGTAGAATGTAGTAGACCTATAATGTAACTTTAATGCAGTACTAAGCTAAGAAATTAATAAGAATAACCTGAACCAAGATGTAGCAGCCAGTAAAACTCTCTATGGCCTACAGTGCATAAAACAATATGTGAACAAATGGATACACAGATGGACATCCACAAGACTTTTCCAAAATAAAAAGATGGGCATCCACAAGACAAGAGAAGTTTTACCTCAAGGGTAGACATATTAGGTCCTAAAATGCGAGCTCTCCTTAGTGAAAATCGTTTCTGTATATGGCACATCATTAGTGAACTGGAGGATAAAAGCAGAGCACGATATGACAATATAATGATTACTTGAGTACACCATAACCTAAACTAAGCCAAGTTAAAGTTAAATTGTAGTACATTATTAGACAAACATTTTTATAATTGGACTCATGAAACTTTTATGGAGAAAAAAAAAGCACACCAAATGCAAGTATGCAACTACGTGGCATGGAGTCATCATAATCTAATATACCTATATGAGTGCAGACAGTAAATATATATGAAAGCATGATAACAGCGGTGAAAAAAGAAAATTAAAAGGTATAGTGAGCATATGTATCTTATAAGCACAATTATCCAACATATTTGTAATTCAGGGGTGTAACACAGAAATGAATGAAAAACAAATAGTACACACAGAGCAGATAACATCACCCAAACTGAAATTAAGCATATGGAGTCCACCAAAAGGAGAAATAAAAATCATAGATAACTAAATTGTGGGAATGCCTACTTGTAATTCTATGGAGAAATACTTATTTCCATGTCGATGATCCCGACAATTGACTTTTGACCCAATAGAAATTGAGTAGTTGCACATTTTTTAAATTGGGATTTCTGTAAAAGAAATGCATATCATATTTTGTGCAACTGTAGGCCCAACAAGGTGAAACTTGGCCGACTTAAGAGGTAAGTTTCTCAGTCAAAACCATATATATAACAAATCTGTAATAATGTTATTTCTAAGTCCCCTTATAAATAACAAATCTGAAATATAACCATTTGGTTGGTTATGCTGACTTAATTTGGCAATTAGAAATCTTTCTACATTATTCTTCCTACTAAAATATTTGATAGCTAGTTGAGAATCAGAGCAATAACAATGAAATCATTCATGAAAAAGTCAAAGCAGTTCCGTCGTAAGGCACAAAACGCTCCAGGATGAACAGCCTTACCCTATTCCGTATGATATTGCCGATCTTGATAATGTCACAGCTTATATCATCTTCGGTGAGTAATTTAAGGGCCTGCAAGAACCGGTATATGTTTAATTAGGGATGAATAACTCCAACCCAAGAGTGTACCCGTGCAGGCAGTAGTGTACTCAGATTCTTATCCTTCAGATATTCATTCAGTGGATCTCCACCCTCCTCATCTTAACAAAATCATATGGATAAAAATTACTGAAATACTAAGTCCAGATTCCAGAACAAACAATTACTTCGTTGCAATTCCGCCACAAGTCCAACAACAATCTCCATTGACAGTAAGAAAAACATATGGTACCTGAGGTGCGGGGACACTCCGCGCCAGCAGCCTGGTGACGTCCCGGGCCTTGACAACGATGCAGGGATCCCTGGTCTTCCTGGTGGTTGAAACCCCCATGGATCCCTCCTCCTACACAACAATGTACATATATACTCATCAAGCTGCTGATCTCAGTTCTCACATTAAAAAAAACCCACCATACAATTGGTCAGCGTGAGTACCAAATTGAGCTCGCACGAGACCCCGAACTTCTTCAGAGCTCGCTTCACGGTCGGCCACGCCTCCTGCAGATACTCCCGTAACTCATCTGCACGCACTCAAACAAGCCAGCAATGCATCGTCGATCAGTACTTCTGGCTTATTCATAGTGGGGGGAGGGGAAGAGGGAGAAGAGGGTGAGGGGCCATGCCTTTGTCCTTGCGGAAGGGGGTGGAGAAGGAGCTGACTTCCAACAGGCCCCCCTCGTTCCAGGAGGGGTCGAACTTCTCCATCTCCCAGGCGGGGTCGTGCTTGTCCATCTCCCACGGCTTGGTTCTGCGATCCGTCGCCATGGCTTGAGAGGCTAGGGTTTCCTTGGATTGCGAGAGGTTAAAGCACGTGAAGGCGGTGGTTCTCTGGGAGGCGCAGCCGTCGAGGCGTTGGCGTGCGTGAGAACTAAATATGCAGCTGTTTTTTTTTCGAGACAGAGGCGTTGGCGTCAAACTAGGCCTTGGGAGCACACTCGTGGCCCAGGGGCAATACGGAATGGATGCAATTATGTTAGCTGTCCGGCTGGGCCATTAGTGTAAAGTTTACACGAGATTTTGTTTTCTTACTGGGCCCTCCAAAAATCAGGGCAACAAATCATATGAATTTTTGAAAACTCTAGAAAAAGACTAACTTTCTCAAAGCTCTAGAAAAAGACTAACTTTCTCAAAGCTCCGCCTCGCGCGATTTCTTTTCGTCGAGTATCATATTCTCATTTCGCGCACACTGTCGCCTAGCAACGTGCGAGTTTCTCCTTCCACAGGGATCATGTGAGCGTGTCTGCATCTCTACTAATATAAAACAACCCAGAGTATCAGATCTGGAGGATCTGGAACATCTAGACATCTAAATTTAACTTATGAGATTCGTTTAATGATGTACGATTTACGTTTAGTGCTAATCCCCGCTTAGGAACGAACGAACCGTTCCCCCCACGAACTCCCCACGCCGCCTACCCCTGCAACGCACGAGGGCTGCTTCTTCTCCCCAATCCACCGCGATGTGGCATCGCTGCCACACCACGTACCCCCGCCACCGTCGAGCGATCTTGCATGTCGCCGCGAGCATGCACACATGGTCCTTGCCCAGCCCGCTCGTGAGGTCGCCGCCGAGTGAGCTTGTCCGTCGCCAACGAGTCTGCCGCCGTCGCCACCCAGCACGCCCGCAAGGTCACCGCCCAACATGCATGGTTCACCGCTGCCTTAGCACGCACGCGAGGTCGCCTGACCCGCCCATCCGCAGCTCGACCATATGGTCCCCATCCCCGCCGTTGTGGTGACCCAGCATACCACTGCATGTTGTAGTATGCAAGTCGTTGACATAACACTCGTGAAGTACCATTTTACAAATATTACATCCCTCAGAGTGGTACAACAGAAACATAGCGGTCTTTATTCAAGTACTTAATATTATAAGCCACAAACTTACAAAGGACTCCAGTTCCTCCTCGGTCCAAAGAGGAACACTAGTAGGTTCTACTTTGATGCTCCAAACCTTAACTAGGACTGATAGAAGTAAGCTAAACATGATAACTGGCTTAAGTCACTTTATTCTATAAGGTTCGTGTGACTCAAGCTACTACCCTACACTACTAGTTGTCGGTCTCCTCCTCGGTTCCTTCGTTGTTTCCATAGGCTATGGTGTAATCCATGCCTTCTACTCCACTGGAAAGGACCGGCTCTTCATAGTAGACTTCCTTATGGTCCTCCGATGCTCCTTCAGTTTCCTCGTTCTGGCCCTCCAAGTCTAAGCAAGGGTTAAGAGGGAATGGGGTGAGTAACGAGCGTTACCTAACAAGTTCATTTAACAGGATAGAGGTATTCGATGCACTAGCTACGATCATAGACTCAACAGTCTTAGGTCAAATGCAGTTTTCATAATCATTTCTTCAAAAATTGCTTTTATTTAAAAGAACTATGTCCGTCAGTCTTCACAGGTTGATTAGAGCTTCGATGGGCTCCTTTCCTGCCGCGTACGTAGCTCCTTCCTGGAACAGGGAGTATCTTGATACTTTCTTACACTCTGCAGAGGTGGTCACTTGTACCCATGAAAGATCAACACTTTGCTGCACAACCGGACGTACTTTCCCGTCCATACTTCTTTTGTATGGGGCCCAGTTGATGATCCAAGTCAATCACCGTTCTTCTCCGCGACCCCGCAGACCCACCCATTTGTAAGTCCATCCTCTCCTATACCACATATGTAGACTGATTGGTGCACTGGTCCTCCCCTTTACGCTATGGACGCTCCCATAGGTAGACTGTTCCGGACTCAGATGCCCGCTCCTATACAATATGGGTAGACTGATCCGGATGACCCTTACAATCCATCATAGATCAATTAGCAAGTTTGTTCCCCCCTATACTATAGGCAGACTAGCAGGAAACGCATTTCCCTCCTTTACACTATAGTAGCCTAGGCAAGACAACCCTCACTACTGATCCGTTGGCATGCGAGAGGGAAAAGATACAGCTGACTTCTCTGTCCCATTCCAGATCTCATGGTTGATTGTTATTTACGGCGCTAGAATCACTGACGAGATTTGTTATTAGTCCTAGGTGAACTTTCCAGTTGCAGTGGGACCTCCACCATACGCATACCATGGTCTCACTGCCCACCATCCTAGGGCAACAACCGTTACGGTCGAAACCACTATTCATATTCATTAGTAAAAACCAAACCTTTTACTTTGAATGCGGTAATAATAATACCATCGGTATATATTTGCAAGTAATTTGCTAAAAGTAAACAAGAGATATGAGCAAGAGTAAACTTGCCTGCAAACTGCAAGGTAGTGCAGTTGGATTTGTTGAAGTGACTCGGGACCTCGGGTTCTGGAAAAACAACATCATTGTCCGGTAAGGGCAATGGTTAAAGATTCGGAAATGCATGCTTTATGGTGTGTTTAATTAATACCCCCCTTGAAGTGATTTATTTATTTGCTAGCTTTTATATATTCTTTTTATGATTTTAAAGAATATATGTTAATGGTAATTTCATTCAAGGATATTCATCAAATATTCTTGAATGGAATTTATTTTTAAAGAGTTAAGAATTACCAGATTCTTCTTAAATGACTAACCATTTTTAATATTTTCAGAAAAATCAATTAACTCCTTTTCTTTTTGTGCAAATGACTCATGTGATAATTTTCTTTTTCAAATGAGTTTAATTCCCTAGAAGGGCTAAAAATAGCTATTTTCTATTTTTAATTTTTAGGTAATTTTCTGGATTTATTCTACACAGATTAGGGTTTTTTTCTAGGTTTTTAGAATTAATTAAAATAAAAAACTGCCAGCTGATAGCCTGGGCCTACTGGTCAGGTCAACCCGAGTGGGCTTGACCGGACCAGCCCAGCCCAGCCGGCTGCCCCCTCACTCCCCCCCTCACTCGGTCACTCTCTAACCCTAATCCCCTTTAGCGATTCTGAATCATCGACAACTTCCTCGCCCGATTCCGGCGAGCTCCGGCGAGCTCCACCGCCGCCATGTGGGGCATTTGCTCCGCCTCTTCGAGCGCTTCCATCTGACCGTGGGGATCCATCGGTTTTGCCGCCGTTCGTCGCCATCGCCTCCGAGCTTCGCCCAGTCGATCTTGCCCTCGAGGCTCGATCTGCTCCGGCTGGCCTCGCTGGAGCTTCTGCCCCCGCCTCTCGGTGCTTGCGGTGGTACCTCCGCCGCCTCGTCGGTTGGACGGCGTGCCTGCAACCCCGACGTCGCCCCCAGGTGCTGTGCTTGGCCGTTCGGCCGTGAGCACGGTGCCGCTCCTCGCCGTCCCAGCCACTGGACGATGGCTTCACTGCCACAACCGTGGCTGCGCCGACGGTGCCGCCGCCATGGTGTTCTTCCTCGCTTCTCTGCGAGCTCACCTGTGAGTTCTATTCCTTCTCCCTTGTCTCTGTGCTCTTGTCTTGGTGGCCTGGCCAGCAAGCCAGGCATGCTTGCCTACTGCTGCTGCGCCATGCTTGAGCTTGTGATGCTATCCTAGAGCTTCTATGCTGGCCACTATCTACTGCTGCTGTTAGCTTCAGTGCAAGATTCAGTTAAGACTTGCTTAGCTGAATTTGTGTGATTTACTTAGTGTGCTTCCCCTATGATGGCTAGCTTGATCATGTGCTGCACATCTGCTGCTGCTGTCAGTTTTAGTGTAAGATTCAGGTAAGAGTTTCTTAACTGAATCTCCAGAATTCAGTTAGCTTGCTATCCACCCTACTTATGATGTTAGCTTTATACTCTGGTGGTGTGCTTACTATCCAGTGTTCATGTGATGCTTTCTGATTTGCAGTGTGAACTGCTGTCAGTTAAGTCATGCTATGGTTGTCTTGGCTGGATTACTTGTGATGGTGTGCAGCCAGTGCTTGCTCACTGCTGCCAGTTCATATTTATGCTGATGATTGATTTCATGATGGCATAAGCATGCTGAGCTTAAGCTTGCTATAACTTGTCCAGAGATATACTTCTGTTGATTTATATGAACTAAAATAAGTTTCAGTGATGATTTGTTGTATGAAGCAATTCATGCTTGAATACTAGTGGCTTTGTTTACTTCCTATAGCATGTTATCTAAATAACAGCGAGTAACTGTTACTTATTAAGTTTAGCTGTGTTTCCTCCATGTGAGGTGCACAATTGTTTCTTGATAATTAACTGGATGGCTGCTGTTGTTGTGATGCTAATGCATGCTTTGGTGGCTTCTCATCAGTGGCTAAATCATCATTTTGGGTAAACTATGATTCTGATAAGAACAGATCTACATGATGATCTTAGCTCTAGCCAGTGATGCATGGTCTGAGGCTTTAATCTTGATGGTGCAAGTTGATTTGCTTTCTAGTTAACTAAATCTTCCAATGAAGATTATATAGAGCATCTCTCTGTAGGTCTGAGGAGAGAAACCTCCCCAAAACCTCCTAAGTGTTGCACTTGGTAGAAGGGTTTGGTGGTGTGTGATTCTTTATTGCTGTTGATCTTGTTTATGCAAGAATCTTGATGCTTGCAATGATTTGATCATTGGTAAGCAAGTTCTAGTGTACCTTGGTCTTGTGCTAGCTTTTATGAGTGGCTGGTGGTGATGTTGGTGATGCTCTTACTTGAGCTTGATCAGTTGCCTCTGGTACTTGCTCTGCTCCTCCCAGGTGGCTTGCCCTGCACCTCCTTGTTCTTGGCTCCCCTCCTTGCCTGCCCTGCACCTCCTTGGTGCTTGGCCTGCTCCTTGCTGCTTCTGATCTTGCTTAAGTAACCATGTTTACTGGCTTTGGCTATTGGTTTTGGTTTGGTGATGTGAATTCACCCTTGATGCTCAGCTCATGAGCAGGGAGAACTATGTGAGTGTTGGCTATGATTGCTCACAGTGGTGTGTGAGTGATCTGTGCTGGTGTGGCTGTGCTGGTGCTGTTGTGCTGGTGATGTTGTGCTGGTGATGCTGCTGGTCGACTAGGGTTCTTGGTCGACCAGTTTTACACACAATGACCTTTTTATACTTCCCCCCTGAGTTCCAGTGCCTTGACACCTCCCTGCATGCACTTGGTGACTGAGCTGCTTGCTAGCTGGTTGGCTTGGCTGGCCAGCTTGGTCCTTGGCTGATATTTTGAGAGTGAGTCATGTTGATAAGATCAACACTTTGATGATTATCAACAGTGTTTTCCCTTTAATTTGTTACTACCACTTGTATTACCCTTGGTGGCATTTCTCTTTGCAGTTCCTTTGTTTGCAGGTGACAAGAAGAATAAAGAAGAAAGGAAAGAAAGATTGAAGATCAAAGTAGTTTAGGATTTAATCTAGATTCACACTTGTAATTATTTTCATTTCTTCTTTATTTTCTTTTTGGTTCCTGATTGTAACATTCTGTTCATGTTAGCTAATTGTAATATTTTTTTATTCACTAACTTTGTAAAAACAATGTATATTGTGTTGCTAATCAATAAAGTCCAAGGTTTTTCTTAGTTTAAATGTTTATCCTTTCTAAATGTGTCTTTTGAATTCAAACTTAAGTTCACAATTCAAATTCAAGTTTTGAATTCAAATGTTATTCTTAGGTTTTAGTCATTCAACTTCATTGCTTCCCACAAGCAATAGATCAAAAGAGGTTATGTCGATTTCTTTTGCACTCTGAGAGTTTACCACCCCCTCTCGAAGAGAGATTCGATCACTCTTAGGTTTTAGTGATAAAAGCGTGAAAATATCCCGTAATTTTAGATGCTATGCACAAAAACCCTCTATTCTACCCTGAAGTTGTCCTACGTGCTGGGATATTACAGACTTCCCCCTTTAACAAAAACTTTGTCCCGAAGTTTGGGGTAAGGTGTACCTGAAGAATTCTGGATAGGCTGTCCTTAGATCTTCTTCCTTTTCCTAGGTAGATTCTCTTTCCGGGTGATGTTTCCATTGCACCTTGCAATACTTGATGGCTCTGTTACGAAGTTGCTTCTAGTTTTCTGCTAGAATCTTTGACGGCTCCTCAACATAAGTCAAATCTGCTTGTAATTCCACGTCTTCATAGGATATGGTTTCCTCTGGTATCTTCATACACTTTCGAAGTTGTGAAGAAGAATGAAACACATTATGAACCTTGGATAGCTGCTTTGGTAGCTCCAATTCAAAGGCTACTCCTCGTTTTTGACTTAGAATCTTAAAAGGTCCAGTGTATCTTGGGCTGATTTTTCCCTTGACTCCAAAACGATGTACTCCCTTCATTGGACTAACCCGGAGATAAACCATGTCTCCAACTTGAGGTTCCCATATCCTCCTCTTTAAGTCTACATAACTCTTCTGCCTACTTTGAGCAATCTTTAATCGATCTCGGATGATGTCAATGGCATGCTGCTTTTCCTTAACATAGTCCGGATGAAATTCCTTGCCGGCTCCCATTTCATACCAGTAGATGGGTGATCGGCATTTTCTTCCATAGAGTGCTTCAAATGGTGCTATTTGGATGCTACTTTGGTAACTGTTGTTATATGAAAATTCTGCCAGTGGTAGATGTTCTTCCCATGATCCTCCAAAATCCAATGCACATGCTCTAAGCATATCTTCCAAAATCTGATTGGTTCTTTCTGTTTGTCCTCCTGTCTGTGGGTGATAAGCAGTGCTGAAGTCTAACCTGGATCCTAGAGCTTCATGTAACTATTTCTAGAAAGCTGAAGTGAATACGGACCCTCGGTCCGATACTATTGTCTTCGGTACCCCATGTTTGCTCACAATTTCCTAAACATATAAGTTCACTAACTTCTCTCCGGAATCCTTTTGATTGACGGCCAAGAAATGTGCACTTTTTGTTAATCTGTCCACAATAACCCAAATCATGTCCTTCTTCTTTGGTGTCAATGGTAATCCTGTGATAAAATCCATGCCAATCTCTTCCCATTTCCACTCGGGAATATCCAATGGTTGCATGAGTCCAGCGGGACTTTGATGTTCTGCTTTTACCCTTTGACAAGTATGGCATTCAGACATGAATTTAGCTATTTCTTGCTTTATGTTGTTCCACCAAAACAGTTCCTTAAGATCCATGTACATCTTGGTACTCCCCGGATGTATTGAATACAGAGTTTCATGTGCCTCTTTGAGTATCAACTGTTTGATTTCGGGTATGTCTGGCACACATATCCTATTATGAAACCAGAGTGAGTTGAAATCACCTAAACGAAACTCGGATGGTCTTCCTTCTTCAATCCTTCGAATTTCTTCCTCAATGAATGGGTCTTCATTTTGTCGGCGGAAGATTGTATACTTTAAATCACTTTGCCTCTCCTCCATCACTCTCATAGTAGACAAACTGCCCAAAGACTTGACTTCTAAACATTGAATTTCTAACCTTTCCAAATCCATAAGCAATTCTTTAGGAAGTTCTCGGATCATTGGCTGAGTATCTATACTTTTCCTACTCAACACGTCGGCTACCACATTAGCCTTCCCTGGAGTATAGTTGATGGTCAAATCATAGTCCTTGATCAATTCTAACCATCGTCGCTGCCTTATATTCAACTCTTTCTGAGTAAAGAAATATTTGAGACTCTTATGGTCCGTATAGAGTTCACACTTAGCTCCATACAGAAAATGCCTCCATCCTTTCAATGCAAACACCACAGCTGCTAATTCAAGATCATGTGTTGGGTAGTTAACCTCATGCGGTCGTAATTGCCTAGACCCATAATCGATAACCTTTTTGTCTTGCATCAACACACATCCAAGTCCATTCTTGGATGCGTCACAATATACCGTGTAGTCTTTGCCGGTTTCTGGTACGGCTAACATAGGTGCTGTGGTCAATTTATTCTTAAGTGTCTGAAAACTAACCTCACACTCTTCTGACCAAAAAAACGGTGTATTCTTCCGGAGTAACTTTGTCATTGGTCTAGCAATCTTGGAGAATCCTTCGATGAACCTTCTGTAGTAACCTGCCATTCCCAGAAATCCTCTAATTTGCTTGACATTCTTTGGTGCTTCCCATTCCAAAATAGATGCTACTTTGCTTGGATTTACTGCTATGCCCTCCTTGCTAATCACATGCCTGAGAAATTCTACTTGGTCCAACCAAAATTCACACTTACTAAACTTGGCATACAACTGATGTTCTCTCAGAATCTGTAGAGCAATCCTCAAATGTTTGGCATGTTCTTCTTTGTCCTTTGAATAAATCAAGATATCATCGATGAAGACTATCACAAACTTGTCCAAGTAAGGCATAAAGATCTTGTTCATGAGATTCATGAAAATGGATGGTGCATTAGTCAATCCAAAAGGTACGACAAAATACTCATGATGTCCGTACCTGGACACAAAAGCTGTCTTTGGAACGTCCTCCTTCTTGATCTTAATCTGGTGGTATCCGGATCGAAGATCTATCTTGGAAAATACTCCGGCTCCCCTGACTTGATCAAATAAGTCCTAAATTTTGGGTAGAGGATACTTGTTCTTGATTGTAACATTATTGAGGTTCCTATAGTCTCCGCACATTCTGCGTCCACCATCCCGCTTATCCACAAATATCACTGGTGTATCCCAAGGTGAAATGCTTTCTTGAATGAATCATTTCTGCTCTAACTCATCCAATTGTTCCTTTGACTCAACTAATTCTTTAGGTCCCATCTTATATGGTGCCTGAGCTATAGGTGCTGTTCATGGGATCAAATCAATAGTGAACTCAATTTCTCTGTCTGGTGGCATACCTGGTAATTCCTTTGGAAACACATCTTGGAATTCATTGACCACTGGAATGTCTTCGAGTTTAGCTTCCTTCAAGGTATTTAGCTGTAGTTGAACTTCAATATGTGCGTGACGGTCACCTTGATAAACTATCCTTCCTCCTCCTAGACATCTAAGTGACACAGTTTTCTCCTTGCAATCTATCTGGGCTCTATTCTCTTCTAACCAATCCATTCTAAGGATCACAGCCATATCCTTCATAGGGATAAGAAAAAGATTGGCTAGATAGACGCAATCGCTGATCATGATGACCTACTCTTGCTTGAGGTGTGTGACTAAAATCGTTCCCCCCGCAGATAAAACAGTGATGGGGTATTCTAACTTATTGCAAGTGAGTCCATAAAGATCGACAAACTCTTGCGAAATGAATGTAGTAGTTGCACCAGTATCGAAAAGTACTTTGCCGGGATGAGATAGGATTTGAAGCGTACCTATCACGGTTTTCTCTGAATCATTTACTTCCTCCAAGCTGGTGCAATTTAATTTCCCATAGGGTCGAGATCTCTTGCCAGCACCATTTCCTCCTGAATTACCACCTCGGTTAAATCCTCCTCCGGTTGCCTTCTTTCCCCATGCAGCTCTATTAGGACATTGATTCTTTATGTGTCCCTCTTGGTTGCAACCATAACAGATTATTTTGGGCCTTTGACAATCCTTTGCCAGATGTCCTTTGGCTCCGCACGCATTACAGGTGATTCTGCCTCTAGGATTTCCTCCTCCTCCCCGGGGTAACATCCCCCGACTTGGCGGTCGAGGTTTGAAACTAAGATCCGTAGCTGGTTTGTTGACCGGATATTTTCTGGGTTCCAACTTGGCTTTCTTCCGGCGTTCCTCCTGAACTTGCTTGAAATCATCTTCCATGGTGATAGCTGCATCAACAAGTTCTGGGAAATCTGCTGCCTTCAACATTCTAAGTTGCATCTTGGCCATTGGGTGCAAGCCTCTCATAAATCATTTCTTCCTCTTCTCATCCGTGTTTACTACATCCGTAGCGTAACGTGATAGAAGTGTGAATTCCTTGACATACCTCATAATGGTCTTGTCTTTCTGTTCTAAGTTGTCAAACTCTCTCCTCTTCAATTCCATGATACTTTCTGGCACATTCGCTTCTCTGAACTTCCTCTTGAATTCCTCCCAGGTGAATACCCTTCCTGGGGGATGTATTACCACAACATTGTCCCACCAGGCTGCTGCGGGTCCACATAATAGATGAGTGGCATACTGATACGTCTCAAACGTATCTATAATTTTTGATGCTCCATGCTTGTTTTTACACCATTTGCTTAGTGTTTCGTTACACTTCGTGGCATTTTTATGCATTTTCCGGAACTAACCTATTAACAAGATGCCACAGTGCCAGTTCCCTATTTTCTGATGTTTTTGTGTTTCAGAAAAGTTATACAGGAAATATTCTCGGAATTGGACAAAACAAAAACCAAACATCCAGAAATTTACCGAAGCTTCCAGAGAACCGAAGAGGAGACGGAGTGGGGCCACGAGGGGCCCACACAACAGGGCGGTGCGGCCCAGGCCCTGGCCACGCCCCCTATGTGTGAGACCACCTCGGTCCACTTCTGACGATGCCCCTTCACCTATAAAGACCCCCCGACGGGAAAAACCTAAACACCCGATCACTTTTCCAGAATACATCGCGATCCGCCGCCGTCGTCGACCCGAGATCTGGAGGGTCCAGAAGCTCTTCCTGGCACTCTGCCGGAGAGGGGAATCGCCACCGGAGGTCTTCTTCATCGCCATGCTTGCCTCTGGCGCGATGAGTGAGTAGTCTACCTTGGACTATGGGTCCATAGCAGTAGCTAGTTGGTTGTCTTCTCCACGATGTGCTTCATGTTTAGATCTCGTGAGCTGCCTTACATGATCGAGATCACTGTTATGTAATTCTACATGTTGTGTTTGTTGGTATCCGATGAATATTGGTGTTATGATTGAGTTGATGTGCTGAATATTATCTTATGTTATCTCTATGTTGTTTATGATCTTGCATGCTCTCCGTTGTTAGTAGCTATCTTGGCCGAGTAGGTACTAGTGACTCCAAGAGGGGGTATTTATGCTTGATAGTTGGGTTCATGCCTCTATTTAATCTGGGGGAGTGACAGAAACCTCTAAGGTTGTAGATGTGTTGTTGCCACTAGGGAGAAAACAACATTCATATGTCTAAGGGCATATGCTTTGTTTACATTACACACTTTGCTTAATGCAGTTATCTGTTGTTCGCAACTTAATACTTGTGGAGTTCTCAGATTGATTCGCCACAAGTGGATTATTAGTCATAGATGCAGTTGGATGGCGGTCTATGTATCTTGTTGTAATGCCCAGAGTAAATCTCATAGTGATCCTCTCGACTGAGCACGTTATCTTTATTCTATCAATTGCCCAACTGTAATTTGTTTACCCAGCATGTGTTATTTATCTTATGGAGAGACACCACTAGTGAACTATGGACCCTGGTCCTATTTCCATTATATTGCTATCACCTGTTTACTTTACTCACACTGTTTACTTTACTCGCATACTACTATTGCTTTCCACTCGATACGCTCATTCCTTTGTTTACAGCAAACCGGTGAGATTGACAACCTCATCGTAAGTTGGGAATAAAGTATTTGGTTGTGTTGTGTGCAGGTTCCGCGTTGCAGCTGGCAAAGCAAAGCACTGGACGAGGCGCCCTATAAATTGTCCGGAGCTGTCGCGAAGCTAGCAAGCATCACCTTCTGGAGTATTGGCTTTTTCTACTGGATTGATAACCTTGGTTTCATAATTGAGGGAAAACTTGCTGCTATATTCATCAAACCTTCTCTTGGGGTTTCCAACTGGCCGGTCATTTACTTCATCAACTACACGCCAACAAGTTCTCTGGCACTATTCAATACCGCGCCATCAACAAGTTTTCTGGCGCCATTGCCAGGGAAAAAGAAGACTTCTGCAAGGGGAGTTTCACACGCACATCCTTTACTTTGTGTTAAGTTTTGCTTTTAATTTATTTTACTTGCATTGTTTTATCAAAAACACAAAAAATTAGTTTCCTTTATAGTTGCTTTTATTTACTTGCTTTTAGTCTTGTTAGAATGAGTAGTCCTGAAGTTGAAGTTCATACTTTTAAGCAACAAGGGGGAGAGAGTTTGAAAGATGCTAGGTACCATATTAGCAATGCTCATCATAGGTGTACGAAGAAGCATTCTACTATGATCCTCCTTAGAAATTTTTATGTTGGTATATCTAGTTGGAATAGGTATGTTCTTGATACTCTTGCAGGAGGTAATTTTCTGGGTACTCCCGCTCTTGAAGCATGCACTTTAATAGAAAGTTTAGTGGGAGTACCACCTATCCATATTGTTAAAACTGAGATCACTTTGGAGGAAGTTATAAAAGAACTAGGCTCTTTAGAAAAAAGTTTGCCAAATATCCTTGATAACACTAGTCGAGTTAATGAAGCGATAGAAAGTATTGGTAAGAGAATCACCGTTTTAGAAGCTAGCACTACTCTTGATAGTCAAAACCTTAGGATTGGGAAACTAGAGGAATCTATGGAAACTTTAAGTTCAATTTTCTCTTCTCTTAAGTTTAAGAAGGAGAAAGCTTTTGTTGGAAAAGAGCAAAAATTTATGTATGTTCCCAAGGTGTCTGTGCCTAAACCTCAACATGTTTTTAAGATTGGTAAGACTTTTTGTTAAACTAAGAGTGACTTGCAGGTTGAATCATCTTCGGGAACCTCTCAAGTGCCTAGTGTGGTAAGTGGTGATCTTGAGGAAACAGTTGATCTTAATGCCTCTTTCGAAAATACTTGATTTGCACTTTCTGCGCCTAGCTCAAAGGCGTTAAAGAAAATCACTCTTGGGAGATAACCCAATGTTTTAATTTCAGTTCTTTTTCTTTTATTTGAGTCTTGGAAGTTATTACTACTGTAATAACCGCTCCTTATCCTTTTTTATTTCGTTGTTGTGCCAAGAGAAGCCTCTAATTTGAGTGAGGTAAGATTTGGGGATGTTGCTGTCCTGAAATAGATTTCGGTACTGCACCGTAAAAATTCTTGAAAATTCTCA
This sequence comes from Dactylis glomerata, assembly GCA_007115705.1. Classification (NCBI taxonomy): domain Eukaryota; kingdom Viridiplantae; phylum Streptophyta; class Magnoliopsida; order Poales; family Poaceae; genus Dactylis; species Dactylis glomerata. The sequence continues at coordinate 830,774 of QXEO01001330.1, read as the reverse complement.
GAAAATCTTTTGGACCTGCGATTTCTTGTACATATGCCCCAGGTTATATCCAAACTTTCATTAGTTATACACTTTTTGATTTGAGCAACAGAAAACCCTCTAAAAATTCTACCTTTGTCAGCTGTTCTGTTTTGACAGATTTCTGCCAATATTTGTGTTTGCCGCTCGATCGCTTTCTTTTTGAGTACTTTTGATCACGGAACTTTTGGGGAAGTTGCTACAGTATTATATGCTTTATATGTGGTGGTTTTGAGTTGAAACCTGAAGCAAAAAGGGTTGATTCATTGCTATGCTTACACTAATGTTGCTAATAGAATTGTGTTTAGTTTTGTATGAAGGAAGTTTTCAAGTGTAGGGATTGGAGAATTATGAGATGAGTTGAAGAATGGGAAAAAGCTCAAGCTTGGGGACGCCCATGTCACCCAAAGAAATATCCAAGAGGTACAAGCGTCAAAGCTTGGGGATGCCCCCGAGGCACCCCTTCTTCATTGGCAAAAATTAGGTCACCTTTCAACACACTATATTTTTATTGCTTCATGCATTATGCGTTTTTCTTGGAGCGTCAGTTGTTTTAATTTTCAGTTTAGTTTAGTTTTATTTGCTGCAATAAATGGTTGGACCCCAACAAATTCTTTTTAGAGAAGTTGCCTTGCTTTTCATTTGCCAAGAACACTCTATTTTTTGCTCTTATCGTTTCAACGAGTGTTCTCTTTTTCTAGAACTGCGTTTAGCTTTCAATTTTGCCTTGATTTTTGTTCAGATCTTGTTATATCTTTGCATCAAGGTGTATTTTGACCTCTGGTCCATGTTGGTTTTCCTCAAAATATTTGTTTCAAAAAGGTTTGAATGGTGTTGGAAAAGAGAAAAAGCTTTATGCAAAAAAGTGGTACAAAAAGGGGCTTGTGTAGACTGCGGCCTAGGCTTTTGCATGTCATGCTTGATGTCTTTTTAATAGTATGCTTAGTGGTTTTGCTGTAGCATGACTTGTCTCAAATGACTGAGATTGCTTAATGAGCCTTTGAAAAAATCATGCGTTGTTTTTAATTATTTGGAAGCATTATTTTGCTTTTCTCTTTGATGCTTTATTTGGCTTGACTTGGCGCATGCTCACACATGTTAGACTCATACAAAGTCACCATAAGCCTTTATGATCATTTAGTTTTTGACTTTTGATGCCATCTTATGCTTCTTTTAATGTCGCTTTGTCGCTTTGCATGATTATGGCCGTTATTGCTCTCTTAGTTGGTCGCTCCCAGTCTTTTGCTAGCCCTCATTTTGTACTGAGTATGAGATCTACTTGTGCATCCAACTCCTAAAAACCAAGTTGTTCCAATGTGTCCACTATAAATTCCTATGCATGGTATTTGTAAGCCATTCCAAGTAAATTTTCATGTGCTACCTTTCAAAACTTTCAACTACTTCTCATTTTGTGCCACTATTTTTAGCTCATGGGGACGTAGTGGTCGGAATTGCTATCTTCCATATTAAATTAAGTACCCCTCGACTAGGCAGCTTCATCTGCTCATCATTAATTTTGCAAGGGAGCTGGTCAGACCATTGCAATCTAATTCTAAAAAATAAAAAAGGCACTCCTCCATGGTATGTGAATGTTGGTGGGCACCCGATGGAATCAGTTAGCCATGGTTTGAGAAAGGAAAAAGGTGGGGAGGAGTGCCAAAGCTTTATAAAAGAGCACCAATGTGCCAAATTTTCAAAGAACTCGGAACCGCTCTCACTTGTTTATTTTGGAAGATAGTAAGATCCCATTGCCAGTCGTTGACATGAAACAACCACCTCTCAAAACCCAATTTTTTTTTCTCTGTTTTACAAATGAAAAGCTCTAGCACATGTTTAATCACTGCTTCCCTCTGCGAAGGGCCTTTCTTTTACTTTTTATGTTGAGTCTCCACCTTCTACCTTTATGCACCGTCTAAGAGAGCATAGTTGTCATTCTGAGTATAATGTGCATTGTCCCAAAGTTTTCATTGATTGATTCATGATGTTGGTTTCACTTGTTCTTAAATTATTTGTAGCTAGTCGCCCTCTTAAACTTGAAGGTGTCCTATGCATTTATGTTTTGCTATTCCATGAAGGACAAGCTGAAAACCATTTGTATGTTTTTCCATATGATTTGAACACATGTTTGACTTTCATTGTTTCATTTTCATGATCTTTCATTTGTGTTCTTTTTCATGTTATAACATGGTTGCTAAGTTCTATCAAGATTATATCTTTCATGCCCATGTTTTAAGTTCTTTTGATCCCAGCGCACAATGCTTACATAGATGATCAAGATTGTGTAGGTGCATGTCACCTCAAAAATTATTTCTTTTGTTATCACTTACCTACTCGAGGACGAGCAGGAGTTAAGCTTGGGGATGCTGATACGTTAACGTATCTATAATTTTTGATGCTCCATGCTTGTTTATACACCATTTGCTTAGTGTTTCGTTACACTTCGTGGCATTTTTGTGCATTTTCCGGAACTAACCTATTAACAAGATGCCACAGTGCCAGTTCCTTGTTTTCTGCTGTTTTTGTGTTTCAGAAAAGTTACACAGGAAATATTCTCGGAATTGGACGAAACAAAAGCCAAACATCCAGAAATTTACCGAAGCTTCCAGAGAACCGAAGAGGAGATGGAGTGGGGCCACGAGGGGCCCACACAATAGCGCGGCGCGGCCCAGGCCCTGGCCACGCCCCCTATGTGTGAGACCACCTCGGTCCACTTCTGACGATGCCCCTTCGCCTATAAAGACCCCCCAATGGGAAAAACCTAAACACCCGATCCCTTTTCCAGAATATATCGCGATCCACCGCCATCGTTGACCCGAGATCGGGAGGGTCTAGAAGCTCTTCCCGGCACCCTGTCGGAGAGGGGAATCGCCATCGGAGGTCTTCTTCATCGCCATGCTTGCCTCCGGCGTGATGAGTGAGTAGTCTACCTTGGACTATGGCTCCATAGCAGTAGCTAGTTGGTTGTCTTCTCCACCATGTGCTTTATGTTTAGATCTCGTGAGCTGCCTTACATGATCGAGATCACCGTTATGTAATTCTACATGTTGTATTTGTTGGGAGCCGATGAATATTGGTGTTATGATTGAGTTGATGTGATGAATATTATCTTATGTTATCTCTATGTTGTTTATGATCTTGCATGCTCTCCGTTGTTAGTAGCTATCTTGGCCGAGTAGATACTAGTGACTCCAAGAGGGGGTATTTATGCTCGATAGTTGGGTTCATGCCTCTATTTAATCTGGGGGAGTGACAGAAACCTCTAAGGTTGTAGATGTGCTGTTGCCACTAGGGAGAAAACAACATTCATATGTCTAAGGGCATATGCTTTGTTTACATTACACACTTTGCTTAATGCAGTTATCTGCTGTTCGCAACTTAATACTTGTGGAGTTCTCAGATTGATTCGCCACAAGTGGATTATTAGTCATAGATGCAGTTGGATGGCGGTCTATGTATCTTGTTGTAATGTCCAGAGTAAATCTCATAGTGATCCTCTCGACTTAGCATGTTATCTTTATTCTATCAATTGCCCAACTGTAATTTGTTTACCTAGCATGCGTTATTTATCTTATGGAGAGACACCACTAGTGAACTGTGGACCTTGGTCCTATTTCCATCATATTGCTATCACCTGTTTACTTTACTCGCACTGTTTACTTTACTCGCATACTACTATTGCTTTCCACTCGATACGCTCATTCCTTTGTTTACAGCAAACCAGTGAGATTGACAACCTCATCGTAAGTTGGGAACAAAGTATTTAGTTATGTTATGTACAGGTTCCGCGTTATAGCTGGCAAAGCAAAGCACTGGACGAGGCGCCCTATAAATTGTCCAGAGCTGTCGCAAAGCTAGCAAGCATCACCTTCTGGAGTATTGGCTTTTTCCTACTGGATTGATAACCTTGGTTTCGTAACTGAGGGAAAACTTGCTGCTATATTCATCAAACCTTCTCTTGGGGTTTCCAACTGGCCGGTCATTTACTTCATCAACTACATGCCAACAAGTTCTCTGGCACTATTCAATACCGCGCCATCACATACCTAAGCTTCTCGCTGTCATTGCAATTCACGGTGTTGAGCTTCCTCTCGGTATCCAATAACCAGTCCTCGACGTCCATTGGTTCCGGTGCTGATGCAAATGGAACTGGTCTTGTATTCAGAAAGTCTGCCAGTGAGACTCCATGCACTCCTTCATTCCGACCTTCACGGTTGCGATCCATCACATCCTGCATCATCTTCGACTGGCACTCAATGAGCATCCGTTGCCTTTCATCTGTCATCCTCATATATTGGGCAAAATCTTGTTGTGTCAGAAATGGTGGTGGTGGTGGTAATGGTTCCCTTGCCGCTGCATCGGCTGCCTCCTTAGTCTTGGCTTCGGTTTGCATCCTCTGTTGCTCGGATTCCTCATCAACTACCGTCGCCATTTTATCCCCCTAACCCTGTTACATCAAGCGAAACTCATAGTTACATCATGCTCATGCTTTCTGAGCTCAACTTCATGCATAGAGTTAGTCACACAATAAAATCCAAATAAAACATAGCCAAATCACACCAAACATATACCATGTATATACATGGGTAAAAGCAACATAGTGTTACACAGTGCCCCGTGAGTAGCTACACTCACTTATTCCCATTGCGAAAGCAAATACTACATAATACACATATGGTACATATGTTACACATATCGCCTCCTTATCAATGGTGGTCTTCTACGGGTAGTCGAACTCCCGATACATCCCCGGTGTCCATCCAGTCGCTCGGGATGTCCTCCTGACTGAAGCAAGGGTATAAGATGACTCCGCCGGTATATAGTCAAGATCGGGTGTAGGGCCTAAGTTGAAGTCAGTCATCCCCAAATAACTGCTCAACGATGGGTATACAACCTCGGTGGCACCTCTCTCCATCTTGGGCCTCGAGCATTCTCCACGTTCCATATAGCTCGGTAACTCCCCCTCGGCATCCGACTCTATCTCTATGGGCTTCCCCGCCACATCTCTGGCGCGGTGAACAACCCTAAACTGACTCGTGACCTCGTGCTCCGAATCACACGGAATCGGATCTCCGGCCGTCCCCATATACTCACCAAAATGCCAGCCCATGGAGTTTCCCCCAAAACAATCGTTATGGGGCATTCCCCATGACTCCAAACCTTCCTCATATCCGGCTCCAGTCGAGCCGTGTGCAAAATGTGCTGGTGGCATCTCCGGTTCGGCCTCGGGCTCGAACTCCCGCTCCTCGGGATCGGCCTCCTCATCTAAAGTGATAAAGTCTCCAGTAGAGAAAGCTGGAGTAGGTGCTCGTGGTGGTCCAGAAGTCTCCCCCGTACGCCATGGAGTCGGTGTCGGCTCGGTGATCTCCTCCACTAGACTCTGTATCTCTCCAAATAGAGCTCCGTGGACGTGATAGAACACACTAAGCAGATGCTTACACCTGTCCATGTGCTCTGTTGCGGCATGTGGGTGTCTCTTCGCAAACTTGTAACTATCCCAAAGAGGATCTTCTCCCTCCTCGTCGTGTGGGATGTGCGTGAACTTAGTACCTAATAACTTCTTCATTTTGTGTTCACGGATATCAGTGATGGCTTTCATGACTGCTATCTTATATGCTGTACTAACCGTGCGTGCTTCTCCAGCTGGCATGACCACGCTCATGCCTAATTTGGCAGGAAGCATGATCCCTACCTTGTACTTCTGAAAGACTCTACCCTCATAATAAGCATACTTCTTGACAGGGATACGGGTTTCACACCCGCACTCCTGTAGGATGCCCCATAGTAGATCGGATAGGTTCCCATCGTACTCATCCAACATCACATCTCGAACTTGCACGGTCCTTGACGGATTGGTGCGTGCCATGATGGCAGTATATACAAAAGATATAAAAAAATTAGTATATGATGCATCATAATAGTAACAATAAATAATTGTAACACTAAAAAGTATGACTTTGTTATTCTCAGGTGAATAACGTCATGACCATTTTAGAGAACTCTTTACTATTCCTATTTGACTCCTACAGGTCATTCCCATTAACTAGGCGTCTAACCTAAGGTCAAAGCTTTTGCTCTAATACCAGCTGTGATGACCCAGTATACCACTACATGTTGTAGTACGCAAGTCGTTGACATAACACTCGTGAAGTACCATTTCACAAATATTACATCCCTTAGAGTGGTACAACAGAAACATAGCGGTCTTTATTCAAGTACTTAATATTACAAGCCACAAACTTACAAAGGACTCCAGTTCCTCCTCGGTCCAAAGAGGAACACTAGTAGGTTCTACTTTGATGCTACAAACCTTAACTAGGACTGATAGAAGTAAGCTAAACATGATAACTGGCTTAAGTCAGTTTATTCTATAAGGTTCGTGTGACTCAAGCTACTACCCTACACTGACCTAAGACTCTTGAGTCTATTGTCATAGCTAGTGCATCAAACACCTCTATCCTGTTAAATGAACTTGTTGGGTAACGCTCGTTACTCACCCCATTCCCTCTTAACCCTTGCTTAGACTTGGAGGGCCAGAACGAGGAAACTGAAGGAGCATCGGAGGACCACGAGGAAGTCTACTATGAAGAGCCAGACCTTTCCGGTGGAGTAGAAGGCGTGGATTACACCATAGCCTATGGAAACAACGAAGGAACCGAGGAGTTTTCATAATCATTTCTTCAAAAATTGCTTTTATTTAAAAGAACTATGTCCGTCAGTCTTCACAGGTTGATTAGAGCTTCGATGGGCTCCTTTCCTGCCGCGTTTGTAGCTCCTTCCCGGAACAGGGAGTATCTTGATACTTTCTTACACTCTGCAGAGGTGGTCACTTGTACCCATGAGAGATCAATACTTTGCTGCACAACCGGGCGTACTTTCCCGTCCATACTTCTTTTGTATGGGGCACAATTGATGATCCAAGCCAATCACCGTTCTTCTCCGCGACCCCGCAGACCCACCCATTTGTAAGTTCATCCTCCCCTATACCACATATGTAGACTGATTGACGCACTAGTCCTCCCCTTTACGCTATGGATGCTCTCATAGGTAGACTGTTGCAGTGTGACCTCCACCATACTCATACCATGGTCCCACTGCCCACCATCCTAGGGCAACAACCGTTATGGTCGAAACCACTATTCATATTCATTAGTAAATACCAAACCTTTTACTTTGAATGCGGTAATAATAATACCACCAGTATATATTTGCAAGTAATTTGCTAAAAGTAAACAAGAGATATGAGCAAGAGTGAACTTGCCTGCAAACTGCAAGGTAGTGCAGTTGGATTTGTTGAAGTGACCCGGGACCTCGGGTTCTGGAAAGACAACATCATTGTCCGGTAAGGGCAATGGTTAAAGATTCAGAAATGCATGCTTTATGGTGTGTTTAATTAATACCCCCCTTGAAGTGATTTATTTATTTTCTAGCTTTTATATATTCTTTTTATGATTTTAATGAATATATGTTAATGGTAATTTCATTCAAGGATATTCATCAAATATTCTTGAATGGAATTTATTTTTAAAGAGTTAAGAATTACCAGATTCTTCTTAAATAACTAACCATTTTTTATATTTTCAAAAAAATCAATTAACTCCTTTTGTTTTTGTGCAAATGACTCATGTGATTATTTTCTTTTTCAAATGAGTTTAATTCCCTAGAAGGGCTAAAAATAGCTATTTTCTATTTTAAATTTTTAGGTAATTTTTTGGATTTATTCTAGACAGATTAGGGTTTTTTCTAGGTTTTTAGAATTAATTAAAATAAAAAACTGCCAGCTGACAGCCTGGGCCCACTAGTCAGGTCAACCCGAGTGGGCTTGTCCGGACCAGCCCGGCCCAGCCGGCTGCCCCCTCACTCTCCCCCTCACTCGGTCACTCTCTAACCCTAATCCCCTCTGGCGATTCCAAATCGCCGATGACTTCTCGCCCGATTCCGGCGAGCTCCGGTGAGATCCGCCGCTGCCATGTGGGGCATTCGCTCCGCCTCTTTGAGTGCTTCCATCTTACCGTGGGGATCCGTCGATTTCGCCGCCATTCGTCGCCATCGCCTCCGAGCTTCGCCCAGTCGATCTTGCCCTCGAGGCTCGATCTGCTCTGGCTGGCCTCGCTGGAGCTTCTGCCCCTGCCTCTCGGTGCTTGCGGTGGTACCTCCGCCGCCTCGTCGGTTGGATGGCGTGCCTGCAACCCCGACGTCGCCCCCAGGTGCTGTGCTTGGCTGTTTGGCCGTGAGCACGGTGCCGCTCCTCGCCGTCGCAGCCACTGGACGGTGGCTTCACTGCCACAACCGTGGCTGCACCGACGTTGTCGCCACCATGGTCTTCTTCCTCGCTTCTCCGCGAGCTCACCTGTGAGTTCTATTCCTTCTCCCTTTTCTCTGTGCTCTTGTCTTGGTGGCCTGGCCAGTGAGCCAGGCATGCTTGCCTACTGTTGCTGCGCCATGCTTGAGCTTGTGATGCTGTCCTAGAGCTTCTATGCTGGCCACTATCTACTGCTGCTGTTAGCTTCAGTGCAAGATTCAGTTAAGACTTGCTTAGCTAAATTTGTGTGATTTACTTAGTGTGCTTCCCTATGATGGCTAGCTTGATCATGTGCTGCACATCTGCTGCTGCTGTCAGTTTTAGTGTAAGATTCAGTTAAGAGTTTCTTAACTGAATCTCCAGAAATCAGTTAGCTTGCTATCCACCCTACTTATTATGTTAGCTTGATACTCTGGTGGTGTGCTTACTATCCAGTGTTCATGTGATGCTTTCTGATTTGCAGTGTGAACTGCTGTCAGTTAAGTCATGCTATGGTTGTCTTGGCTGGATTACTTGTGATGGTGTGCAGCCAGTGCTTGCTCACTGCTGCCAGTTCATATTTGTGCTGATGATTGATTTCATGATGGCATAAGCATGCTGAGCTTAAGCTTGCTATAACTTGTCCAGAGATATATGATTGCTATTTATGGCGCGGTAAATGACCGGCCAGTTGGGAAACCCCAAGAGAAGGTTTGATGAATATAGCAGCAAGTTTTTCCCTCAGTAAGAAACCAAGGTTTAATCATCCAGTAGGAAAAAGCCAAACTCAAGAAGGTGATGCTTGCAAGCTTCGCAACAGCTCCGGACAATTTATAGGGCGCCTCGTCCAAGCTTTGCTTTACCAGCTGCAACGCGGAACCTGCACACAACACAACCAAATACTTTGTTCCCAACTTACGATGAGGTTGTCAATCTCACCGGTTTGCTTGAAACAAAGGGTATGAGCGTATCGAGTGGAAAGCAATAGTAGTATGCGAGTAAAGTAAACAGTGCGAGTGATACGTCTCCAACGTATCTATAATTTTTGATGCTCCATGCTTGTTTTTACACCATTTGTCTATTGTTTCGTTACACTTCGTGGCACTTTTATGCATTTTCCGGAACTAACCTATTAACGAGTTGCCACAGTGCCAGTTCCCTGATTTCTGCTGTTTTTGTGTTTCAGAAGTGATACACAGGAAATATTCTCGGAATTGGACGAAACAAGTTCCTGAAGTCTTATTTTACCCGGAAGCTTCCAGAGATCCGAAGGAGAGTAGGAGAGGGGCCACCAGGGGCCCACACACAGGGGTGGCGCGGCCAGCCCCTGGCGCGTGCCACCATGGTGTGAGGCCACCTGGCCCCTCCTCTGACATCGCCCCTTCGCCTATAAAGACCCCCCGACGGAAAAAACCTAAGTACCCGATCACTTTTCCAGAACACATCGCGATCCGCCGCCGCCGTCGACCCGAAGATCGGGAGGGTCCAGAAGCTCTTCCCGGCACCCTGCCGGAGAGGGGAATCGCCACCGGAGGTCTTCTTCATCGCCATGCATGCCTCCGGAGCGATGAGTGAGTAGTCTACCTTGGACTATGGGTCCATAGCAGTAGCTAGATGGTTGTCTTCTCCACCATGTGCTTCATGTTTAGATCTCATGAGCTGCCCTACATGATTGAGATCACCGTTATGTAATTCTACATGTTTGATTTGTTGGAATCTGATGAATATTGGTGTTTATGATTAAGTTGCTGTACTAAATATTATCTTTTGTTATCTCTATGTTGTTTATGATCTTGCATGCTCTCCGTTGTTAGTAGCTATCTTGGCCGAGTAGTTGCTAGTGACTCGAAGAGGGGGTATTTATGCTCGATAGTGGGTTCATGCCTCTATTTAACCTGGGGGAGTGACAGAAACCTCTAAGGTTGTAGATGTGTTGTTGCTACTAGGGAGAAAACAACATTCATATGCTCAAGGGCATATGCTTTGTTTACATTACACACTTTGCTTAATGCAATTATCTATTGTTCGCAACTTAATACTTGTGGAGTTCTCGGATTGATTCGCCACAAGTGGATTATTAGTCATAGATGCAGTTGGATAGCGGTCTATGTATTTTGTTGTAATGCCCAGAGTAAATCTCATAGTGATCTTCTTGACATATCACGTTTATCTTTATTCTATCAATTGCCCAACTGTAATTTGTTTACCCAGCATGTGTTATTTATCTTATGGAGAGACACCACTAGTGAACTGTGGATCCCGGTCCTATTTCCATCATATTGCTATCGCCTGTTTACTTTACTCGCACTGTTTACTTTACTCGCATACTCTATTGTTTTCCACTCGATACGCTCATAACCTTTGTTTCAAGCAAACCGGTGAGATTGACAACCTCATCGCAAGTTGGGAATGAAGTACTTGGTTGTGTTGTGTGCAGGTTCCACGTTGCTGCTCGCAAAGCAAAGCTTGGACGAGGCGCCATATATAAATTGTCCGAAGCTGTCGCAATCTAGCAAGCACCACCTTCAGTCGTTTGTCTCTCCTCTCCAAGAACGATAAACCTTGGTTTCTTAACTGAGGGAAAACTAGCTGCTATACTCATCATACCTTCCTCTTGGGGTTCCCAACGGGCTGGTCATTAACCACGCACAAGGAATCTTCTGGTGCCGTCACCCACGCGCCAGCAGCTAATTTTCTGGCGCCGTTGCCGGGGAGGAAGTAGAAGACTTCTGCGACGGGAGTTTTCGCACGCACATCCTTTACTTTGTTTTATTGTTTTGCTTTACTTTATTTATTTTACCTGCATCATTTTATATCAAAAACCCAAAAAAATTAGAATCCTTGGTAGTTGTTATTTCTTTACTTTTAGTTTATCATGTTGATCCCTAAGTACGTTCTGGAGGACCTCTCAGTAGGTAGTGGTTCGATTATTGGCAAAAGTAACATTGAGGAGTTCTTTAATCACATTAGTTTGCATGAGGAAGTCGAGGAGAAATCTTTGGTTGAGCTAGCTCCTAGTATTGAAGTTGCTTCTGCTTATTTGATTCACATGTTGGAAACTAGGTTTGCTAGTCTTAATCCTTTTATGCAATACATGTTCCTTAAGCTTTTTGATGAAAATAGTGTACCAAAGCATGATCACAAAGGGTCTTCTAAAACTTATGTGGATGAAATACAATGCCTTATTGACAAGAATTCTGCAGTTGATCTTGATGCTTCATCACTTGATGTTACTTGATTCGCAATTTTCTGCGCCTAGCTCAAAGGCGTTAAAGAAAAGCACTCTTGGGAGATAACCCAATGTTTTTATTTTCAGTACTTTTTCTTTTATTTGAGTCTTGGAAGTCATTACTACTGTAATGACCACTCCTTATCTTTATTATTTCGTTTTTGTGCCAAGAGAAGCCTCTAATTCGAGTGAGGTAAAGATTTGGGGATGTTGCTGTCCTGAAACTGTTTTTGGTGCTGCACCGTAAAAATTCGTATAAATTCTCTGTATATCTTTTGGACCTGAGATTTCTTGTGCATATGCCCCAGGTTATATCCAAACTTTTGTTAGTTGAACACTTTTTGATTTGAGCAACAGAAAACCCCTAAAAAATTCGACCTTTGTCAGCTGTTCAGTTTTGACAGATTTCTGCCAATATTTGTGTTTGCCACTTTATCGCTTTCTTTTGAGTTCTTTTGATCACGGAACTTTTGGGGAGGTTGTACAGTAGTATTTGCTATATATGTGGTGGTTTGAGTTGAAATCTTAAGAAAAAAGAGGATTGATTATATGTTATGCTTGCACTAATGTTGCTAATATAATTGTGTTTAGTTTTGTATGAAGGAAGTTTTCAAGTGTAGGGATTGGAGAATGATGAGATGAGTTGAAGAATGGACAAAAGCTCAATCTTGGGGATGCCCATGCATCACCCTAAGAAATATCCAAGAAGTACAAGCGTCAAAGCTTGGGGATGCCCCCGAGGCACCCCTTCTTCATCGGCAAAAATCAGGTCACCTTTCAAAACACTATATTTTTATTGCTTCATGCACTATGTGTTTTTCTTGGAGCGTCAGTTGTTTTAGTTTTCTTAGTTAGTTTAGTTGGTTTTTTGCTGCAATAAATGGTTGGACCCCAACAAATTTCTTTTGGAGGAGATGTACTTGTTTTCATTTGCAAAGAACACTCCGTTTTCACTCTTATCGTTCATCGAGTGTTCTTCTTTTTCCGCTGCTGCTTTTGGTTTTCGTTTTCGCCTTGATTTGCGTTCAGACCTTGCCATATCTTTTCATCAAGGTGTATTTTTGCCTCTGATCTTTATTGGTTTTCATCAAAAGAGGTGTCTTTAAAAATTTCAAATGGTGTTGGAAAAGAGAAAAAGCTTTGTGCAAAATAGTGGTACAAGAAGGAGCTTGTGTAGACTGCGGCTTAGGCTTTTTCATGTCATGCTTGATGTCTTTTTGATAGTATGCTTAGTGGTTTTTCTGTAGCATGACTTGTCTCAAATAACTGAGATTGCTTAATGAGCCTTTGAAAAAAATCATGCGTTGTTTTTATTGTATGGAAGCATTATTTTGGTTTTCTCCTTGATGCTTTATTTGGGTTGACTTGGCGCATGCTCACACATGTTAGACTCTTACAAAGTCGCCAATAGCCTTCATGATCATTTAGTTTTTGACTTTTGATGCCATCTTATGCTTCTTTTAATGTCGCTTTGTCGCTTTGCATGATTATGGCCATTACTGCTCTCTTAGTTGGTCGCTCCCAGTCTTTTGCTAGCCCTCGCCTTGTACTGAGTATGAGCTCTACTCGTGCATCCAACTCCTAAAAGCCAAAGTTTACCAAAGTGTCCACCATACATACCTACTAGCAATTTTCTATTCCAAGTAAATTTGACTTGCTTTTATTTTCTCTTCAAATTAAACTCTTACCAGTGTTATGCGAAATTCGGTCAGTAAAGCTCTCACGAACCGGAAGGCTCACTTTACTTTTTCCTGTTCTTAAAAATTTGACATTGTGGTCTCTTATGTTGAGTTGTTATGCTTGCAAGTTGTAAGTTGGAGACTAGCCCAGCCATGCAGTCATGGGCAAGCTTTCAACATTGCACTTCTTATTTGAGTTGATATCGTGATCTTTTGTTTATGGATGCCCGCGGTGTGAAATGAATTGGGAATCTTGTGGGGATCATGGAGTTTGTATATGTGTTAGGGAAACACCGGGCCGCTAATCCAAGCCATGCATAATTCACGGTGGAAATTTGCAGCATACCCATGGTGAACATTCGACGATGCATCTCACAATAAAAAGCTAAACAAAAGGCAAATAAAAGAGATGTCGAGGTGTTCATTGTCTGCTTGTCCTGTCATTTTGGTGTGGGCTTGTTCCATGTCATCGGGCACGGAGGTACCCCATTGGCGGTTCTCAATGATATGCATATACTTACAATGACAAGAGCCTTGCTTGGGACTCTAAGTAAAGTAGCATGAGGTTTGGGTCCTCATATTCACGGGACACGAGGTTTTCAACTTATGATTTGTCAAGCATATGCATCATAATTGTTCTCGCATTAACTTTAACCATTCAAGATGCTTATGATGGGGGCAATGAGAGCTCAAAGCCGGTAAGTACCATAATTTTTGAAGGTTATAAAACTTGCAATCACTGCTTCCCTCTGCGAAGGGCCTTTCTTTTACTTTTATGTTGAGTCACCACCTTCTATCTTTATGCACCATTAAGAGAGCATAGTTGTCATTCTTAGTGTAATATGCATTGTCCCAAAGTTCATTGATTGATTCATATTGTTGGTTTCACTTGTTCTTAAATTATTTGTATCTAGTCGCCCTCTTAAACTTGAAGGTGTCCTATGCATTTATGTTTTGCTCTCTTTGAAGGACAAGCTGAAAACCATTTGTATGTTTTCCTTATGATTTGAACACACGTTTGACTTTCATTGTTTCATTTTCATGATCTTTTGTTTGTGTTCATTTGCATGTTTACAACATGGTTGCTAAGTTCTTATTGTCAAGATTATATCTTTCATGCCCATGTTATAAGTTCTTATGATCCCAGCTCACAAATGCTTACATATGTGATCAAGATTGTGTAGGTGCATGTCACCTCAAAAATTATTCTTTTGTTATCACTTACCTACTCGAGGACGAGCAGGAGTTAAGCTTGGGGATGCTTGATACGTCTCCAACGTATCTATAATTTTTGATGCTCCATGCTTGTTTTTACACCATTTGTCTATTGTTTCGTTACACTTCGTGGCACTTTTATGCATTTTCGGGAACTAACCTATTAACGAGTTGCCACAGCGCCAGTTCCCTGTTTTCTGCTGTTTTTGTGTTTCAGAAGTGATACACAGGAAATATTCTCGGAATTGGACGAAACAAGTTCCTGAAGTCTTATTTTACCCGGAAGCTTCCAGAGATCCGAAGGAGAGTAGGAGAGGGGCCACCAGGGGCCCACACACAGGGGTGGCGCGACCAGCCCCTGGCCCGCGCCACCATGGTGTGAGGCCACCTGGCCCCTCCTCTGACATCGCCCCTTCGCCTATAAAGACCCCCCGACGGAAAAAATCTAAGTACCCGATCACTTTTCCAGAACACATCGCGATCCGCCGCCGCCGTCGACCTGAAGATCGGGAGGGTCCAGAAGCTCTTCCCGGCACCCTGCCGGAGAGGGGAATCGCCACCGGAGGTCTTCTTCATCGCCATGCTTTCCTCTAGAGCGATGAGTGAGTAGTCTACCTTGGACTATGGGTCCATAGCAGTAGCTAGATGGTTGTCTTCTCCACCATGTGCTTCATGTTTAGATCTCATGAGCTGCCCTACATGATTGAGATCACCGTTATGTAATTCTACATGTTTGGTTTGTTGGGATCCGATGAATATTGGTGTTTATGATTAAGTTGCTGTACAGAATATTATCTTTTGTTATCACCTGTTTACTTTACTCGCACTGTTTACTTTACTCGCATACTCTATTGTTTTCCACTCGATACGCTCATAACCTTTATTTCAAGCAAACCGGTGAGATTGACAACCTCATCGCAAGTTGGGAACGAAGTACTTGGTTGTGTTGTGTGCAGGTTCCACGTTGCTGCTCGCAAAGCAAAGCTTGGACGAGGCGCCATATATAAATTGTCCGAAGCTGTCGCAAGCTAGCAAGCATCACCTTTAGTCGTTTGTCTCTCCTCTCCAAGAACGATAAACCTTGGTTTCTTAACTGAGGGAAAACTAGCTGCTATACTCATCATACCTTCCTCTTGGGGTTCCCAATGGGCTGGTCATTCACCACGCATAAGGAATCTTCTGGTGCCGTTACCCACGCGCCAGCAGCGAGTAAAGTAAACAGGTGATAGCAATATAATGGAAATAGGACCGGGGTCCACAGTTCACTAGTGGTGTCTCTCCATAAGATAAAATAACACATGCTGGGTAAACAAATTACAGTTGGGCAATTGATAGAATAAAGACAACGTGCATATGTCGAGAAGATCACTATGAGATTTACTCTAGGCATTACAACAAGATACATAGACCGCCATCCAACTGCGTGTATGACTAATAATCCACTTGTGGCGAATCAATCTGAGAACTCCACAAGTATTAAGTTGCGAACAACAGATAACTGCATTAAGCAAAGTGTGTAATGTAAACAAAGCATATGCCCTTGAGCATATCAATGTTGTTTTCTCCCTAGTGGCAACAACACATCTACAACCTTAGAGGTTTCTGTCACTCCCCCAGATTAAATAGAGGCATGAACCCAACTATCGAGCATAAATACCCCCTCTTGGAGTCACTAGTATCTACTCGGCCAAGATAGCTACTAACAACAGAGAGCATGCAAGATCATAAACAACATAGAGATAACATAAGATAATATTCAGCACATCAACTCAATCATAACACCAATATTCATTGGATCCCAACAAACACAACATGTAGAATTACATAACGGTGATCTCGATCATGTAAGTCAGCTCACGAGATCTAAACATGAAGCACATGGTGGAGAAGACAACCAACTAGCTACTGCTATGGACCCATAGTCCAAGGTAGACTACTCACTCATCGCGCCGGACGCAAGCATGGCGATGAAGAAGACCTCCGGTGGCGATTGCCCTCTCCGGCAGGGTGCCGGGAAGAGCTTCTGGATCCTCCCAATCTTGGGTCGATGACGGCGGCGGATCACGATATATTTCTGGAAAAGTGATCGGGTGTTTAGGTTTTTCCCATCGGGGGGGGGGGGTCTTTATAGGCGAAGGGGCATCGTCAGAAGTGGACCGAGGCGGCCACACACATAGGGGGCGCGGCCTAGCCCTGGACCGCGCCGCCCTGTTGTGTGTGCCCCTCGTGGCCCCACTTTGTCTCCTCTTCGGTTCTCTGGAAGCTTCGGTGAATTTCTGGATGTTTGGCTTTTGTTTCGTCCAATTTCGAGAATATTTCCTGTGTAACTTTTCTGAAACACAATAACAGCAGAAAACAGGGAACTGGCACTGTGGCATCTCGTTAATAGGTTAGTTCCAGAAAATGCATAAAAATGCCACGAAGTGTAATGAAACACTAAGCAAATGGTGTAAAAACAAGCATGGAGCATCAAAAATTATAGATACGTTAGAGACGTATCAAGCATCCCCAAGCTTAACTCCTGCTCGTCCTCGAGTAGGTAAGTGATAACAAAAGAAATAATTTTTGATGTGACATGCACCTACACAATCTTGATCATCTATGTAAGCATTGTGCGCTGGGATCAAAAGAACTTAAAACATGGGCATGAAAGACATAATCTTGATAGAAGAAACTCAGCAACCATGTTATAACATGAAAAAGAACACAAATGAAAGATCATGAAAATGAAACAATGAAAGTCAAATGTGTGTTCAAATCATATGGAAAAACATACAAATGGTTTTCAGCTTGTCCTTCATGAGAGAGCAAAACATAAATGCATAGGACACCTTCAAGTTTAAGAGGGCGACTAGATACAAATAATTTAAGAACAAGTGAAACCAACATCATGAATCAATCAATGAAAACTTTGGGACAATGCACATTATACTCAGAATGACAACTATGCTCTCTTAGACGGTGCATAAAGATAGAAGGTGGTGACTCAACATAAAAAGTAAAAGAAAGGCCCTTCGCGGAGGGAAGCAGTGATTAAACATATGCTAGAGCTTTTCATTTGTAAAATAGAGAGAAAAATTGGGTTTTGAGAGATGGTTGTTTCATGTCAACGACTGGCAATGGGGTCTTACTATCTTCCATAATAAACAAGTGAGAGCGGTTCCGAGTTCTTTGAAAATTTGGCACATTGGTGCTCTTTTATAAAGCTTTGGTACTCCTCCCCACCTTTTTTCCTTTCTCAAACCATGGCTAACCGATTCCATCGGGTGTCCAGCAACATTCACATACCATGGAGGAGTACTTTTTTTCTTTTTTAGAATTAGATTGCAATAGTCTGACCAGCTCTCATGCAAAATTAATGACGAGCAGATGAAGCTGCCTAGTCGAGGGGTACTTAATTTAATATGGAAGATAGCAATTCCGACCACTACGTCCCCATGAGCTAAAAATAGTGGCACAAAACGAGAAGTAGTTGAAAGTTTTGAAAGGTAGCACATGAAAATTTACTTGGAATGGCTTACAAATACCATGCATAGGAATTCATGGTGGACACAAATGCCAAACTTGGTTTTTAGGAGTTGGATGCATGAATAGAGCTCATACTCAGTACAAAATGAGGGCTAGCAAAAGACTGGGAGCGACCAACTAAGAGAGCAATAACGGCCATAATCATGCATAGCGACAAAGCGACATTAAAAGAAGCATAAGATGGCATCAAAAGTCAAAAACTAAACGATCATAGAGGCTTATGGCGACTTTGTATGAGTCTAACATGTGTGAGCATGCGCCAAGTCAACCCAAATAAAGCATCAAAGGAGAAAACCAAAATAATGCTTCCAACCAATTAAAACAATGCATGATTTTTTCAAAGGCTCATTAAGCAATCTCAGTCATTTGAGACAAGTCATGCTACAGCAAAACCACTAAGCATACTATCAAAAAGACATAAAGCACGACATGCAAAAGCCTAGGCCGCAGTCTACACAAGCTTCTTTTTGTACCACTTTTTTGCATAAAGCTTTTTCTCTTTTCCAACACCATTCAAACTTTTTTGAAACAACTCTTTTGAGGAAAACCAACATGGACAAGAGGTCAAAATGCACCTTGATGCAAAGATATAATAAGATCTAAACAAAAATCAAGGCGAAAAACGAAAGCTAAACGCAGTTCTAGAAAAAGAGAACACTCGTTGAACGATAAGAGTGAAAAACAGAGCGTTCTTGGCAAATAAAAAGCAAGGAAACTTCTCCAAAAGGAATTTGTTGGGTTCCAACCATTTATTGCAGCAAACAAAACTAAACAAAACTGAAAGCTAAAAACAATTGATGCTCCAAGAAAAACACATAATGCATGAAGCAATAAAAATATAGTGTGTTGAAAGGTGACCTGATTTTTACCGATGAAGAAGGGGTGCCTCGGGGGCATCCCCAAGATTTGACGCTTGTACCTCTTGGATATTTCTTGGGGTGACATGGGCATCCCCAAGCTTGAGCTTTTATCCATTCTTCAACTCATCTCATCATTCTCCAATCCCTACACTTGAAAACTTCCTTCATACAAAACTAAACACAATTCTATTAGCAACATTAGTGTAAGCATAACATTGAATCAACCCTTTTTGCTTCAGGTTTCAACTCAAAACCACCACATATAAAGCATATACTACTGTAGCAGCTTACCCAAAAGTTCCGTGATCAAAAGAACTCAAAAAGAAAGCGATAAAGCGGTAAACACAAATATTGGCAGAAATCTGTCAAAACAGAACAGCTGACAAAGGTCGAATTTTTAGAGGGTTTTCTGTTGCTCAAATAAAAAAGTGTATAACTAATGAAAGTTGGGATATAACCTGGGGCATTTGCACAAGAAATTGCAGGTCCAAAAGATATTCTTAGAATTTTCACGAATTTTAACGGTGCACTACCAAAATCTGTTTTAGGACATCAACATCCCCAAATCTTACCTCACTCAAATTAGAGGCTTCTCTTGGCACAAAAATGAAATAAAAAGGATAAGGAGGGGTTATTACAGTATTAATAACTTCCAAGACTCAAATAAAAGAAAAAAAACTAAAAGTAAAAACATTGGGTTATCTCCCAAGAGTGATTTTCTTTAACGCCTTTGAGCTAGGCGCAAAATGGTGCAAATCAAGTATTTTCGAAAGAAGCATTAAGATCAACTGCAGAAGTCTTTTCAACAAGGCATTGTATTTCATCCACATAAGTTTTTGAAGACCCTTTGTGATCACGCTTTGGTTCACTCAAATCACTAAAAAGATTTTTGGGACAGATCCAATCAAAATTATTTTCAAAAGCTTCATACAATCCCAAGAGTTTGCTAGGTATTGGTATTTCGGTTCCCTCATTGTTTGTACTAACAACCTTTATATGTGAGCCAAGCTTATTAAAATGCTTAAGAACCTTCCTAGCTTTAATGGCAACATCTCTAAATTCTATGCGCAAAGTTTCCAAGATAAAAGCTTTCTTTTCGGGGTCCTCAATATCATGAAGCTTAAGAAACATGTGTTGCATAAAAGGATTAAGGCTAGCAAACCTAGCTTCTAACTTGTGAACTAAATAAGCAGAAGCAACTTCATAACTAGGAGCAAGCTCAGCCAAAGATTTTTCCTCAACATCTTTATGCATACTAATATGATTAAAGAACTCCCCGATGTTACTTTTCCCAATAATAGAACCACTACCAACTGAGAGGTCCTCCAAAACGTACTTAGGGAACAACATAATGAACTAAAAGTAAAGAAATAACAACTATAAAGAAAACTAATTTTTTGTGTTTTTGATAAAATGATGCAAGTAAAAATAAAGTAAAGCAAAACTTAAAACAAAGTAAAGGATTTGCGTGCAAAACTCCCCTTGCAGAAGTCTTCTTTTTCCTCGGCAACGGCGCCAGAAAATGTCTTGATTGCTATTGATGGCGCGGTAAATGACCGGCCAGTTGGGAAACCCCAAGAGAAGGTTTGATGAATATAGCAGCAAGTTTTTCCCTCAATAAGAAACCAAGGTTTAATCGTCTAGTAGGAAAAAGCCAAACTCAAGAAGGTGATGCTTGCTAGCTTCGTGATAGCTCCGGACAATTTATAGGGCGCCTCGTCCAAGCTTTGCTTTGCCAGCTGCAAACGCGGAACCTGCACACAACACAACCAAATACTTTGTTCCCAACTTACGATGAGGTTGTCAATCTCACCGGTTTGCTTGAAACAAAGGGTATGAGCGTATCGAGTGGAAAGCAATAGTAGTATGCGAGTAAAGTAAACAGTGCGAGTAAAGTAAACATGTGATAGCAATATAATGGAAATAGGACCGGGGTCCACAGTTCACTAGTGGTGTCTCTCTATAAGATAAAATAACACATGCTGGGTAAACAAATTACAGTTGGGCAATTGATAGAATAAAGACAATGTGCATATGTCGAGAAGATCAGTATGAAATTTACTCTGGGCATTACAACAAGATACATATACCGCCATCCAACTGCATCTATGACTAATAATCTACTTGTGGCGAATCAATCCGAGAACTCCACAAGTATTAAGTTGTGAACAACAGATAACTGCATTAAGAAAAGTGTGTAATGTAAACAAAGCATATGCCCTTGAGCATATGAATGTTGTTTTCTCCCTAGTGGCAACAGCACATCTACAACCTTAGAGGTTTCTGTCACTCCCCCAGATTAAATAGAGGCATGAACCCAACTATCGAGCATAAATACCCCCTCTTGGAGTCACTAGTATCTACTCGGCCAAGATAGCTACTAACAACGGAGAGCATGCAAGATCATAAACAACATAGAGATAACATAAGATAATATTCAGCACATCAACTCAATCATAACACCAATATTCATCGGATCCCAACAAACACAACATGTAGAATTACATAACGGTGATCTCGATCATGTAAGTCAGCTCAGGAGATCTAAACATGAAGAACATGGTGGAGAAGACAACCAACTAGCTACTGCTATGGACCCATAGTCCAAGGTAGACTACTCACTCATCGCGCCGGAGGCAAGCATGGCGATAAAGAAGATCTCCGATAGCGATTCCCCTCTCCGGCAGGGTGACGAGAAGAGCTTCTGGACCCTCCCGATCTCGGGTCGACGATGACGGTGGATCATGATATGTTTATGGAAAAGTGATCGGGTGTTTAGGTTTTTCCCGTCGGGGGGTCTTTATAGGCGAAGGGGCATCGTCAGAAGTGGACCGAGGTTACCACACACATAGGGGGTGCGGCCTAGCCCTGGGCCACGCCGCCCTGTTGTGTGGGCCCCTCGTGGCCCCACTCCATCTCCTCTTCGGTTCTCTGGAAGCTTCGGTGAATTTCTGGATGTTTGGCTTTTGTTTCATCCAATTCCGAGAATATTTCCTGTGTAACTTTTCTGAAACACAAAAATAGCAGAAAATAGGGAACTGGCACTGTGGCATCTCGTTAATAGGTTAGTTCCAGAAAATGCATAAAATTGCCACGAAGTGTAACGAAACACTAAGCAAATGGTGTAAAAACAAGCATGGAGCATCAAAAATTATAGATACGTTAGAGACGTATCAATATACTTTTGTTGATTTATATGAACTAAAATAAGTTTTAGTGATGATTTGTTGTATGAAGCAATTCATGCTTGAATACTAGTGGCTTTGTTTACTTCCTATAGCATATTATCTAAATAACAGCAAGTAACTGTTACTTATTAAGATTAGTTGTGTTTCCTCCATGTGAGGTGCACAATTGTTTCTTGATAATTAACTGGATGGCTACGGTTGTTGTGATGCTAATGCATGCTTTGGTGGCTTCTCATCAGTGGCTAAATCATCATTTTGGGTAAACTATGATTCTGATAAGAACAGATCTACATGATGATCTTAGCTCTAGCCAGTGATGCATGGTATGAGGCTTTAATCTTGATGGTGCAAGTTGATTTGCTTTCTAGTTAATTAAATCTTCCAATGAAGATTATACAGAGCATCTCTCTATAGGTCTGAGGAGAGAAACCTCCCCAAAACCTCCTAAGTGTTGCACTTGGAAGAAGGGTTTGGTGGTGTGTGATTCTTTATTGCTGTTGATCTTGTTTATGCAAGAATCTTGATGCTTGCAATGATTTGATCATTGGTAAGCAAGTTCTAGTGTACCTTGGTCCTGTGCTGGCTTTTATGAGTGGCTGGTGGTGATGTTGGTG
The DNA here is from genome assembly GCA_007115705.1 of Dactylis glomerata. Taxonomy (NCBI): domain Eukaryota; kingdom Viridiplantae; phylum Streptophyta; class Magnoliopsida; order Poales; family Poaceae; genus Dactylis; species Dactylis glomerata. Next base: position 808,165 of record QXEO01001330.1, on the reverse strand, counting down.
ATGCTCTTGCTTGAGCTTGATCAGTTGCCCCTGGTACTTGCTCTGCTCCTCCCAGGTGGCTTGCCCTGCACCTCCTTGTGCTTGGCTCCCCTCCTTGCCTGCCCTGCACCTCCTTGGTGCTTGGCCTGCTCCTTGCTGCTTCTGATCTTGCTTAAGTAACCATGTTTACTGGCTTTGGCTATTGGTTTTGGATTGGTGATGTGAATTCACCCTTGATGCTCAGCTCATGAGCAGGGAGAACTATGTGAGTGTTGGCTATGATTGCTCACAGTGGTATGTGAGTGATCTGTGCTGGTGTGGCTGTGCTGGTGATGTTGTGCTGGTGATGCTTCTGGTCGACTGGGGTTCTTGGTCGACCAGTTTCACACACAGTGACCTTTTTATACTTCCCCCCCGGAGTTCCAGTGCCTTGACACCTCCCTGCATGCACTTGGTGACTGAGCTGCTTGCTAGCTGGTTGGCTTGGCCGGCCAGCTTGGTCCTTGGCTGATATTTTGAGAGTGAGTCATGTTGATAAGATCAACACTTTTATGATTATCAATAGTGTTTTCCCTTTAATTTGTTACTGCCACTTGTATTACCCTTGGTGGCATTTCTCTTTGCATTTCCTTTGTTTGCAGGTGACAAGAAGAATAAAGAAGAAAGGAAAGAAAGATTGAAGATCAAAGTAGTTTAGGATTTAATCTAGATTCACACTTGTAATTATTTTCATTTCTTCTTTATTTTCTTTTTGGTTCCTGATTGTAACATTCTGTTCATGTTAGCTACTTGTAATATTCTTTTATTCACTAACTTTGTAAAAACAATGTATATTGTGTTGCTAATCAATAAAGTCCAAGGTTTTTCTTAGTTTAAATGTTTATCCTTTCTAAATGTGTCTTTTGTGAATTCAAACTTAGCTAAGAGAAGTGACTGTTCAACGTTTCCAGCTGGTAGCAGAAGTAACGAAGTGAAATGCGATGAATTCGTCTCTTGCCTCACCGATCTGAACACGGAGTTTCCGAAGCTAGTTCATAATTCAAATTCAAGTTTTGAATTCAAATGTTATTCTTAGGTTTTAGTCATTCAACTTCATTGCTTCCCACAAGCAATAGATCAAAAGAGGTCATGTCGATTTCTTTCGCACTCCGAGAGTTTACCATCCCCTCTCGAAGAGAGATTCGATCACTCTTAGATTTTAGTGATAAAAGCGCAAAAAAATCTCGTAATTTTAGATGCTATGCACAAAAACCCTCTATTCTACCCTGAAGTTGTCCTATGTGCTGGGATATTACAGCCGTGTAGCAACGCAGACAACCGTTCACACGGAACCTAGCACCAAAACTGAAGGCCGCGCTGCAACTCGCCGACCACCGGTGCATCTCCCTCACCTACGGATTCCTGCGCTACATCTGGTTTGCCAAACAAAAAGCAGCGTCCTCGAGCTGAGAAGCGGCGGCGATGACGAGGTGGGTATTCACGCGCTGCGTTTGGGTTGTGATACGTTGCAAACGTATCTATAATTTTTGATGCTCCATGCTTGTTTTACACCAATTGCTATATGTTTTATCTACACTTTGTGGCACTTTTATGATTTATTTAGACTAACCTACTAATAGTTGCAAAAGTGCAAAATGTTCTTGTTTTACACTTTGATGTGTAAAAATTACCAAGAATACAAGTGGAAACCTTGTTGGAGTCAAATTGGGACTTTCCTGAAATATGTGTCAGAACTCTTTTCGAAGATGGTCACGTTACGGGTCGAACATGGCGTCAAATGGAAAACTCTTCAACTACAAAGTTGTAGTAAATTTCACGGCAAACGTTCTAGACATAAAATTCGCCTGATTCCAAGTCCGAACGGCTGAGTTAGGCCCGATCTAGTGTGGCCCAAGATGGGGAGACAGAAATCCGAGAAGCTATATAAGGGGAGGAAACCTAACTCGTGGGAGACACCTCTACCCACGAATTTGCAGCCACTAGAGCCACGTTTTCGCCTCCCCCATGGATCCCATCTCCATGGGGGAGGGCTCCCATGAAGCCATGAAGGAAGGGGGCTAAGGGGCGGCGCTCCCCCGTGATGCCGGCGGCGGGGGAGTCCCCCGCGCCGCCGCCGCCGCCCGCGCCCCTCGCTGCTCATCTCCGCCATCTTCACCGCGATCTCCATCACCAATTCCTCCTATTATACAATGGTTCATCCTCCCACACACCTCTGTACCGTCCTATATAAACATGGTGTCTGATGCTATAATATTTATCCTATGATCTATGTCATGTTTGCATAGTTTATTTGTTCTTATATTGATTTGTTGAATGTCTTTGGTTCATTAGAGTTGTATGTTGATATGGTACTGTCCTTTGGTGTCCATTATATTTATGCGCGCATGGATTAAACATCTTAGGGTTATTAGTATGTGCAAAAGGAAGGGGGTGGTCTTGCCGGAGTGACAGAAACCTGAGGATACGAACCGGAATATTGCACGTATGGGAGTAAGAGGACGATTAACTTAAGGCTATGGTTGGGAAAACCTTAATGCATTGTTAGTATTTGCGGATGTTTGCTAAAAATCTAATCATATAGTACTTGTATTTCCAAGTAGTGAAGTGCTTGTATATTTAGCCTCTCCCACATAGAAAACTGCATCGAAGACAATGAACCCGATTTATTCACTAATTGAGAACTTAGACAAAGCCACCACTATTACCACTACTTTTCCACAGTCATGGTACTGTTAGTTTATGGTTACTTAGTATATTTTATTGCTGCAGCACTAACAATTATTTTCTTGTATTTATTATCTTGCAAAGCTATCTCTCATACCCGTATTGTTGCTCTAGTTTTATTTTCTAGATGATGCAAATGTTTAGTGTGCATAGAGTTGTATCAACGGTTGATAGAACTTGAGAGAACATTTATCCTACCTTTAGCTCCTCGCTGGGTTTGACACTCTTACTTATCGAAAAGGCTACACACGATCCCCTATACTTGTGGGATATCAAGACCTTTTCTGGCGCCGTTGCCGGGGAGCAATAGCGTGTGGGTGAATATTCTTGTGTGCACTTGTTTGCTTTATCTCTAAGTAGTTTTTACTTCCAGTTTTAAGTTGTTCTCTATCTTAGTATGGATAGGGAATGCGAATTACAAAAAAAATTAGTTGTACTTGTTATCTAAAAATATTTTCAAAAAGGAAAGTGATTGGAAAGATGAGTAATGTTTAAGTGGGGGTCGACCTTGAACACTTGTGTTCATGCCTATGAAACCAAAACAAATCTTTCCATGGAAGCTTTTCAGTTAAAAACTTGTACATATTGTGTATATTATATATATTGTACATATTCCTCTGTACCATAAAAGTAAAGTGATAATTGTAGTTCCTAGTTACTTGGAAGTTGATAGTTTTGCTTTGCTGTCCAAAAACAGATTTTCTGTGCTTCACCGTATAAAATGTTTAAAATCACCAGAACGTGATATTGACCTGAAATTTCTTGAGTGCAAAGTAATGCTTATTATCTTTCTTTCATTAAACTAACTTTTTCTGATTTGAGTTACGTAGCTGTCTCAAAAAATTCGATCTTCACCAACTATTCAGTTTAGACAGATTCCTGTGCTTCACTGTAGAAAATAGTGAAAAATCTCAGAATAGTGTTTTGATCTGAATTTTTTTTTGCATAAACCTGAGATTATGATCTGTCTTTCATTAGTTTTGAGTTTTACAATTTGAGCTACCAAACTATCTCGTTGAGTGTCATCTTTATAGATTGTTCAGTTTTGACAGATTTCTTAGTTTATTGAATATTGTACTTGGTGTTATTAGTTTCATTAGTTTTTTGATGGACAACGAAAATCATGAATACCTTAGTATATACAGTGGCTAATGTTGAGTATAGATTATGAAACTTGTCAATACTTGAACATTAGTGGATTTTATTTAATGAGTACTAACCCTACTAATGAGTTTTGTGAAGTTTTATGTGGATGTAGCTTATAAGTTCTAATCAATATGGTGATATGAGATGAACAAGAAGACACAAGAGCTCAAGCTTGGGGATGTTTAGGTGCATCCAAAGAACATATTCAAGAAGATACAATCATCTAAGCTTGGGGACGCCCGAGTCATCCCCCTATTCATCAACTAACATGAGGTTGTCTCCTTCATACTCTATATTACCCATCCACATGATATGTATTGTGTTAACTTGTATTATAGTTGCTTTTATATGTCTTGGTTTTATCTTTTTTTTGTTTTATTAGGCTCTTTATTTTGTTCTTATTGCTTCTTTACTTTCACTTATAATTTGAAAACAACAAAAATAGTTCCTTTTGTTTTCCTTCTTTGTTTGGTTCTCTATTTTGTGCCTAGCTCAAAGGCGTTAAAGAAAAGCACTCTTGGGAGATAACCCATGTTTTCTTTCAGTAATTTTTCTTTTATTTGAGTCTTGGCAGTTATTACTACTGTAATGACCTCTCCTTATCATTTTTATTTCGTTTTTGTGCCAAGAAGAACCTCTAATTTGAGGGAGGTAAGATTTGGGGAAGTTGCTGTCCTGAAACAGATTTATGCGTTGCACCGTAAAAATTCATGAAAATTCTCAGAATATCTTTTTGATCTGAAATGTATTGAGCATATGCCCCAGGTCATATCCAAACTTTCATTAGTTTTGCACTTTTCGATTTGAGCAACAGAAGGTCCTCAAAAAATTCGACCTTTGTCAGCAATTTGTTTTGACAGATTTCTGCCACTATTTGTGTTTGCCTCTCGATCGCTATCTTTTTGAGTTCTTTTGATCACAGAACTTTTGAGGAAGTTGCTACAGTAGTATATACTTTATATGTGGTGATTTTGAGTTTGAAACTGAACCAAAAAGGGTTGATTTACTATTTTGTTTATGCTAATAGAATTGTGTGAAGTTTTGTATGAAGGAAGTTTTCAAGTGTAGGGATTGGAGAATAATGAGATGAGATGAAAAATGGACAAAAGCTCAAGCTTTGGGATGCCAATGTCACCCCAAGAAATATCCAAGAGGTACAAGCGTCAAAGCTTGGGGATGCCCCCGAGGCACCCCTTCTTCATCGGCAAAAATCAGGTCACCTTTCAACACACTATATTTTTATTGCTTCATATTCTATGCGTTTTTCTTAGAGCGTCTTTACTTTTGCTTTCAGTTTTCTTTTCTTTTGTTTTTTGCAATAAATGGTTGGACCCCAACAAATTTCTTTTGGAGGAGATGTACCTTGTTTTTCATTGCCAAGAACACTCTATTTTTCACTCTTATCGTTCAACGAGTGTTCTCTTTTTCTAGAACTGCGTTTGGCTTTTGTTTTTCGCCTTGATTTTTATTCAGATCTTGTTTTATCTTTGCATCAAGGTGTATTTAGACCACTGGTCTATGTTGGTTTTCATCAAAAGAGTTGTTTCAAAAAGGTTTAAATGGTGTTGGAAAATAGAAAAAGTTTCATGCAAAAAAGTGGTACAAAAAGGAGCTTGTTTAGACTGCGGCTTAGACTTTATCATGCCATGCTTGATGTCGTTTTGATAGTATGCTTAGTAGTTTTTGCTGTAGCATGACTTGTCTCAAATGACTGAGATTGCTTAATGAGCCTTTAAAAAAATCATGCGTTGTTTTTATTATATGGAAGCATTTATTTGGTTTTCTCCTTGATGCTTTATTTGGGTTGACTTGGCAGATGCTTACAATATGTTTGACTCTTACAAAGTCGCCATAAGCCTTTATGATCATTTGGTTTTTGACTTGTGATGCCATTTTATGCTTCTTTTAATGATATTTTGTCGCTATGCATGATTATGGCCGTTATTGCTCTCTTAGTTGGTCGCTCCCAGTCTTTTACGAGCCCTCATTTTGTACTGAGTATGAGCTCTACTCATGCATCCAACTCCCAAAAACCAAGTCATTCCAATGTGTCCACTATAAATTCCTATGCATGGTATTTGTAAGCCATTCCAAGTAAATTTTCATGTGCTACCTTTCAAAAAAACCTTCAAAATACTTCTCATTTTGTGACACTGTTTTCAGCTCATGGGGACGTAGTGGTCGGATTTGCTATCTTCCATATTGTTCTATTCCAAAAATAAAAAAATAAAAGAAAAAAAGGCACTCCTCCATGGTATGTGAATGTTGGTGGGCACCCGATGAAATCGGTTAGCCATGGTTTGTGAAAGGAAAAAAAAGGTCGGTAGGAATGCCAAGCTTTATAAAAGAGCACCAAAGTGCCAATCTCTCTCTCTCAAAAACTTGCTTATTTTTGTATGGAAGATAGTAAGAACCCCATTGCCAGTCGTTGACAAAGACAACCATATCTCAAAACCCAATTTTTATCTCTCTATTTTACAAATGAAAAGCTCTAGCACATGTTTAATCACTGCTTCCCTATGCGAAGGGCCTTTCTTTTATTTTTATGTTGAGTCACCACCATCTACCTTTATGCACCATCTAAGAGAGCATAGTTGCCATTCTGAGTTTAATGTGCATAGTCCCAAAGTTTTTCATTGATTGATTCATGATTATGGTTTCACTTGTTATTAAATTATTTGTATCTAGTCGCCCTCTTAAACTTGAAGGTGTCCTATGCATTTATGTTTTGCTATTCTATGAAGGACAAGCTGAAAACCATTTGCTATGTTTTTCCATATGATTTGAACACATGTTTGACTTTCATTGTTTCATTGTTCATGATCTTTCATTTGTGTTTCTTTTCATGTTATAACATGGTTGCTAAGTTTTTATTGTCAAGATTATGTCTCTTATGCCCATGTTCTAAGTTCTTTGATCCCAGCACTCAATGCTTACATAGATGATCAAGATTGTGATCGTGCATGTCACCTCAAAAATTATTCTTTTGTTTATCACTTACCTACTCGAGGACGAGCAAAAGTTAAGCTTGGGGATGTTGATACGTTGCAAACGTATCTATAATTTTTGATGCTCCATGCTTGTTTTACACCAATTGCTATATGTTTTATGTACACTTTGTGGCACTTTTATGATTTATTTAGACTAACCTACTAATAGTTGCAAAAGTGCAAAATGTTCTTGTTTTACACTTTGATGTGTATAAATTACCAAGAATACAAGTAGAAACGTTGTTGGAGTCAAATTGGGATTTTCCTGAAATCTGTGCCAGAACTCTTTTCGAAGATGGTTACGTTACGGGTCGAAGACGGCGTCAAACGGAAAACTCTTCAACTACAAAGTTGTAGGGAATTTCACGGAAAATGTTCTGGACATAAAATTCTCCTGATTCCGAGTCCGAACGGCCGAGTTAGTCCCGATCTAGTGCGGCCCAAGATGGGGAGACGGAAATCCGAGAAGCTATATAAGGGGAGGAAACCTAACTCGTGGGAGACACCTCCACCCACGAATTTGCAGCCACCAGAGCCATGTTTTCGCCTCCCCCATGGATCCCATGTCCATGGGGGAGGGCTCCCATGAAGCCATGAAGGAAGGGGGCTAAGGGGCGGCGCTCCCCCATGATGCCGGCGGCGCGGGAGTCCCCCGCACCGCCGCCGCCCGCGCCCCTCGCTGCTCATCTCCGCCATCTTCACCGCGATCTCTATCACCAACTCCTCCTATTATGCAGTGGTTCATTCTCCCACACACCTCTGTACTGTCCTATGTAAACATGGTGTTTGATGCTATAATATTTATCCTATGATCTATGTCATGTTTGCATAGTTTATTTGTTCTTAGATTGATTTGTTGAATGTATTTGGTTCATTAGAGTTGTATGTTGATATGGTACTGTCCTTTGGTGTCCATTATATTTATGCGCGCATGGATTAAACATCTTAGGGTTAGTAGTATGTGCAAAAGGAAGGGGTGGTCTTGCCGGAGCGACAGAAACCTGAGGACACGAACCGGAACATTGCACGTATGGGAGTAAGAGGACCATTAACTTAAGGCTATGGTTGGGGAAACCTTAATGCATTGTTAGTATTTGCGGATGCTTGCTAACAATCCAATCATATAGTACTTGTATTTCCAAGTAGTGAAGTGCTTGTATATTTAGCCTCTACCACATAGAAAACTGCATCGAAGACATTGAACCCGATTTATTCACTAATTGAACTTAGACAAAGCCACCACTATTACCACCACTTTTCTACACTCATGGTACTGTTAGTTTATGGTTACTTAGTATATTTTATTGTTGCAGCACTAACAATTACTTTCTTGTATTTATTATCTTACAAAGCTATCTCTCATACCCGTATTGTTGCTCTAGTTTTATTTCCTAGATGATGCAAACATTTAGTGTGCGTAGAGTTGTATCAGCGGTTGATAGAACTTGAGAGAACATTTATCCTACCTTTAGCTCCTCGTTGGGTTCGACACTCTTACTTATCGAAAAGGCTATACACGATCCCCTATAATTGAGGGATATCAGGTTGTTGAGAAACTTTGAGGATGCGTCGAGGCTTTAGGCTCTAGCTATTTCTGACTTGCTGCCAGGTTCTTGAACCGTTGGACGTCGACTTCTTGGAGATACAAGATGCTCAGCCCTGCGTAGAGGTTCCTTCTTATACTGTTGTACTCCCTTCGGCCCATAATACTCTTTGCTAATGTAGATGTATCTAGACACATTATAGTGATATATACATCTATATTAGCAAAGAGTAATATGGGTCGGAGGGAGTAGTACTTTCTAATCCAGTCTTCTCTTTACTAATCGTTTAACACAAAGTCTTTCATGTACCATGATCCTGGAGCCTTTCTAGCTACTTGGGCAACCACCCCTGAAGTTTTTACTTCGTAATATGGAACCAAGATGGTGTAGACCGACGACACCAACATCAAAATACTCCTTTTATGCTGTAATTTCAGGTGCACTTATTACAAGGTAGTGTTCCCCTGAATCCTGATATATGTTAGCAAAAGGTCAGGTTCTTTTCATGAAACATGAACACTGCTCTTTTCTTCTTTCTTTCATCGAGGAATGACAAAATTTGCTAGGATCATATATGATATACTTACATCATACGTTGGCTCATGGATATTTTTGCATTATTTTCTGTCACCAATGTGAAGCTGAAATATTAGCCACGACATGCATTAAACAAATAAGAACAGCTCCTCCTGATAAAACGAGCTATGTGTGTAGAGTAGTATTTTGTTATTCATTTTTTCCTTTCCAAAAGATATCTACTGCTGCAGCCTTCAACGGACAGATTTGATTGCCACATGAAAACAACGGCATTCATCACCCATGGGATATATAATCAATGCCTTTCATTGAAGCATTAGGTTAATTTTCATACACTGAAGGTCAATCAAAAGCAACTCTTCCCCAAATGTCTATTTTTTCTTGCATTTGCCTTCTTATAAAGAGTCCATTTTCTTTCACTATACACACATTCCTTATTCCCAGAATTGTAAGATCTGAAATCATCTTAGTTTGGTCCATGTCACTATATGCAGGCTTGTTCCAGTTCTAAATATAGATTGTGTGTTGGTGAACAAATATGTTTTACTCATTTGAGAATGACATAGGATGAAAACTTAAGTTGTTGCAGCAATGTTTGTAGGGTTATTTGGATTCATGATATTGTTGCTACCCATCTCATAAGAAGGTTGTTTCGAATATTTTTTGTGTTGGTAGATATAACTTATTCAAGTACACGTAACTATATGTTGTGTGCATATGCACGTGCTTGATTACTATGTTCAAAAGTGTCAGAGATAGCTATTGTGGGTTTTGTCTATTTGATATGAGACGTATATTTATTTTCTAGATTTAAATTCTTAAAATAAAATATCTTTTGAACCATTTGTTGAAATTTAAACGTGGTTTGTCCCGATGGTTTTCTTGCGGTGAGATCTTCAAAACTAAATCTTGCGTGTTATATGTACTTTTTTGTACTTCTAAAACTAGTATGTTTATACTCGGATTGTAGTGTATTGTGTTTTTTGGTTTTCACTGTAGTTGGACTCCGTTCTTAGTGTATTTTGTACATTGTTTTCATTGTACTAGTACTCCCTCCATCCCAAAATGTAAGGTGTCTAAGGATTAGTCAAAAGTCAAATCTTACAAATTTTGACCAATTTTTTTTAAATATCTACGTCTACAATATTGAATGGGCACATTGTAAAAATATACTTTATGGTGAATCTATTGGTATTGATTTAGTGTGGTAATTGATTATATTTTTATGTATAAAATTGCTCAAACTTAGAAAACGTTGACTTTTGACTAGTCCTTAGACGCCTTACATTTTGGGACGGAGGGAGTATTTTATTTCCAGTGTAGTAGTTCTTTTTTCTGTGTACTTATACTCTATTTCTGTGTATCACTTGCACTCCTTTTCTGTACTCCATTTTAATGTGTTTTTCTACTTTGTTTCTATGTGCACTTATACTATATTTTTCTATGTACTTGTATTTTGCTCTTCTATGTACTTGTACTCTGCTTTTATGTTTCTTAAGTCTACTTTATACTCTTATACTCCATACTCGTTTTGTAAGATATAATTTGTACTTCATCTGTTTTGTGTATACTTATTAGAGAAAAGGGGAAAAACAAAACACGCATTGCTGATGGAGCGTCCCGCATCGGTCCCTCGCTTGTGGTGACCTTCGCAAAGGTCTCCTTCCCGGTAGTGGTATCCTAGTTGACGTGGGGTCATCATGTTAATGTCCATAGATTATGGACTAGACTTTTGGGGAAGGAGCGTGTGGATGAGACCGACGGCAGGCAAACATAGAGAAACACATAGTTTACCTAGGTTCGGCCCCATCGTAGGAGGTAAAAACCTACTCCTGCTTGTCTGATCTTGATTAATGGTGGAAGATTATAGAGCGCCTTGATGGCTATGGTGGTGTAGATGCGATCTTGCCTAGGGCAGATTGTATCAGCTTGCGAGAGAGCCTCCCCTGGTGTGGTGACACAGCATACCACTGCATATGTAGTATGCAAGTCGTTGACATAACACCAATGAAACACCGTCTCACTAGTATTACATCGATCAGAGTGGTAAAATAGAAACATCGCAGGTCCAAGGTATGTCTATAGGATTACAAATTTTATCATACAGAAGATCTTCAGAACCTCCTCAACAGGTAGAGGTTTAGTTCTGGCAATTACAATCGAGAAAGAACAACTAGAAGACTAAACTAAGCTACAACTAATGCAGTTGGTTTGCTACAGAAACTATAGAACTACCCTAACTACTTAGGTTCTAGGATTAGGGAATTGGGTCCCTTCTATTCCTATTCTAGTTTTCCACCCAACTTGATGTAGTTGTTGACTCCACTGATAGTCCCGACATAGGTAGAAGGCTTCATCTTCGTCTTCAGTATCTCGAGGTTGTCTCCTTGTGTTGCCTCCAATCTAAGCAAGGGTTACGAGGGAGTGGGAAGAGTAACAAGCGTTACCCAGCAAGTTCATATAAGGAATAAGGTGTTTTATGCACTAGCTATAGCCTTAGACTCAAGATTCGTTTGACAATGCAAGTTTTTATAAACACTTCTTCAAGAGGTTGCTTTTATTCTGAAGAACTATGTCCGCCAGCCTTCACAGGTTGATTAGAGCTTCGATGGGTTCCTTTCCTGCCATGTTCGCAGCTCCTTCCCGGAATAGGGAGTATCCAGATACTTTCTTACACTCTACAGAGGTGGTCACTTGTACCCATGAGAGATCAAAGCCTTGCTGCACGACCGGGCGATCTTTCCCGTCCATACTTCCTTGGTGTGGGGCCCAATCTTGTGATCCAAGCCAATCACTATTCTTCTCCACGACCCCGCAGACCCACCCATTTGTAAGTCCATCCTCCCCTATACCACATATGTAGACCGATTGGCGCACTGGTCCTCCCCTTTACACTATAGACGCCACCATAGGTAGACCGTTCCGGACCCAACGTTCCCTCCCCTATACAATATGGGTAGACCAATCCGGATGACTCTTATAATCCATCATAGATCAATTAGCTAGTCTGTCCCCCCTATACTATAGGTAGACCGGCAGGAAACGCTTCCCCCCTTTACTCTATAGTAGCCCGGCAAGACAACCCTCCGCTACTGATCCGTTGGTATGCGAGAGGAAAAAGATACAGCTGACTTCTCTGTCCCATAACAGATCTCATGGTTGACCATTGTTTACGGTGCTAGAATCACTGGCGACATTTGTTATTAGTCCTAGGTGAACTTTCCAGTTGCATTGGGACCTCCACCATACTCATACCATGGTCCCACTGCCCACCATCCTAGGGCATCAACCATTCCGGTTGAAACCACTACATCATATTAATTATGAAGATAGAACCTTTTGCTTTTAAAATACAGTAGTAATACCACAGGTATATTTGCAAGTAATTTGCTAAAATTAAACAAAAGGTATGAGCAAGAGTGAACTTGCCTTTTTGACTGCAAGATTATGCAAGTCAAGGTCTTTGATACGATAGAAATCCCAATTCTAAAATAGCAATCATCATCCGGTAGAGATGATGTTAGAAATCTGCAGCATGATATGCATAAGATATGCTATGCAACGTTCTAAGCGTAACCTAACCCCGACGATTTGTTGTCATTGAGTTAAGGTGATTTCTTTAGGGTGTGTTGCACTTTTAGATTCACTCCACAACAAGGTTGTTAAGGTTTTTTAGGTTAATTCAGTAGCCTTCATAAGTGAGAGAATAAAGCTTGAAAGAAGATTACCATGTTTAGGGTTGCCATCATCGTTTGCTATAAAAGAATGATGGGTAGTGGTGAAGACATAAAGATAACACTTTTAAGTTCAATTGCACATACAAGGTTGTTATGTGTTTTAGGTTAGTTTATTATTCTGGACAAGTAAAAGGATAAGGCTAGAACATAAACTATTGCCTTAGGGTTACTATGATTGGGGGTCATTGCAAAAGACTAGTAATAGGGTAAAGACTTGAAAGTAACACTTTTAAGTTGCATCATATAATTAGCAATCACTTGATTGATCATGGATATGCAAAGTCAAAGTAAAGCATACACATAGAAATATCTAAGTAGTTCTAGGGTTGACAACAATCTTAACCTAACTAGGCAATTGTTATCAGAAAGCATATGGTTTGGTGAAATGCTTACTTGATATGTTCTTAAAAGAATAACTTTTGAAGAACATATTTCATAATGGACTTTTAGTATAAAATTACCTTTTAGTGGTCATTTACTTTATAGGAAGGTTGAAGTGATTAATAAAACACAAGTTCCTTTATTATTAGCTAGTAGGGTTTGAATCACAATTTTAAATAATTCCTAAAATTGAGTTAGCACTTATGAAATAACTGTTAGTTAAAAGATTATAGTTGAAAATAGGTTTTGGAACACAAGTAAATACTTATTTAAAATCTTTTCTAAACCTTGATATTTAAGAAAAATAGTTTTAGGATTTAAATCAAATTTTAAGTAATTAGAATTCACTTAAGATTTTCTAATTAACTTTTAATGAAACAATTGATGAGCTATAATTTAGAGTTAAGAGATAATTCTAAATCAGAGATTGATATCCATTTAGGATTTTTCCTTGATTTTAGCATTTAGGAATTATTTAGGAAAAGTCTTAGGGTTATTAAATACAAATAGTAAAGTTTTAAAATACTAAACTTAGATAATCAAATGTTGTTTCAATAAAGTGATTTGAGTTTATAAACATTCATTTCTCATTTAGAAAAGTTATTTGATTCCTAAATTTGTTTCAAATTCATATTCAAAAATAGTACTTAAACATTTTTTTAAATTGCACTCAAAATTATTCCACACAAGTATATAATATTATAGTACAAATGGATAGATCTCATTTTTGTGATCATTTTGGTATATCATATGCATTTTTCTAATTTGAAATAAATTTGCTATGATTTTTCTAAGTTTTCCCTATTTTCTGGAATTTTAATATTAACACACAGATCTTTTTGTACCGATGCCACTACTAGCTGCAGAGAATGACCTGTGGGGTCACAGGACAGGTCACCTGCCATGCAGGCATTGACTAGGTCAAACGTTGACTAGACACAGGATCTTGCCGCCGGCGAGTCGGTGAACGGCGGCGACGGCGCTACGGGGCTCGCGGGGCTACGCAAAAAGGTTCACTCGAACCGGGACTTCACGCAGAGCAGTATAGAAGCGGCGCCCCCAAGTTGTTGTCACCGGAGCAGCGTCAACGATGATCTACTACAGCGATGAACTCCGGCGAACTATCGAGCTCGAGCTACGGGCGATCCTAAGATGCAATATTCAGCTCTAGAGATGCGTTAGCCTACCATGTTGTCGATGAGATGCTTCATGGCGACGGAGGTGGTTGGAGACAAGCGCACGGTCAACTTTCCTGGTGAGCTCCAGCGAAAGGGAAAACATCGATTGCGTCGATTAGAAGCATCCCAGCTCGATTCCTTCTTCCTAGGTGATCTACCACACCTTGTAGAGCTTCAGAGATACTCATCGGAGCTTGGGGTGGCCTTAATCATCGGCGGCCTTGAAGAACTCCGGCGAGGTCTTCGGTGTGCTGGGGAAATAGAGAGGAGGATAGAGGATCTGAGGCAGAGCTAGGGTTTGGCAGCGACGCGGGGCTTCTTATAGCCGGCGTTAGACGGCGGCGTTGATCTTGACGCAATGGGGAAGTGCGGTGCATCGACCGGCCTCACCACAGCCACGCAGCTGCTTCCCAGCGCGAGGAGGAAGACGACCTCCTCCCAAAATGGTATCTCGGGTCGGGCTGGTTCCTGGGCCGAGCTGCTGGGCCGGCAGGTAACTCTCCTCTCTCCTATTTTTTTCTACTTCTGTTTCTTTTTCTTTTTGTGTTATTTTATGGTTTCAATTCATCTATTTGAATTCAAACTCATTTGCAGGATTTTGAATTAGGGCTACTCAAGAAGTAAGTTTAGATGTGCAATATCACTATATTTTGTACTGAGATAAACTTTTATGTGCATAATCACATGAAATAATTTGGGTAATGTTAGGGTTTGAATGGGATTTTGAATAGAAGTAATTTTAAATGTCATGTTCTTTGTTTTTGAAATACTTTACTAGGACTAGAATAATTTACTAGGTGATTATATAGCAACTATAATTTGTATTAAGATGAAAATAGATTTACTATAAATGGTTACTCCTACCATTGGATTTCCTATTTTAGGCATATGAACATGATGCTCTTTATTTGATGTTGAGACTCATGCACATATTAATGTGTTCAAGTTAATCACTGGATAAATAATATGGTTGATATTAAAAATGATTATGGTGTGGACATAATTCTTGGGTTAAGATATAGGATGTGATGCTAAGGTTTTACTCATGATCATAGGGTGATGCATATGTTAGGAACATTAGAATCTGTCCCACAAGGATAGATAAAGGAAATAGGATTTGGTATGATTGAATTACCCTAATTAAAAAGGTAGTGCTCACTCCTCAGATGAGACTAATGTGCTATAGCTTCAAGTATAAACCACCATCCAAGATATAAACTTGTGGTCTTCTCCCGCATACCTAGTTACTTGTGAAGGGAATATGCCCGAGAGGCAATAATAAAGTGGTTATTATCATATTCCATGTTTATGATAAATGTTTATTTCTCATGCTAGAATTGTATTAATCGGAAACATTAATACATGTGTGATTAATAAACCAAGAGGTTCCTAGTAAAGCCTCTCTTTTATACTAGCTCGTTGATTAACTGATGATCAAGATTTCCAGATCATGAACATTGGATGTTGTTAATAACGGGATCATATCATTAGAAGAATGATGTGATGAACAGTCACACCCATAGTAAGAATAGCAATACGATCAAGTCATCAAGTTTCATTGCTATATCAAACTCATATGAAGTAGTTCTAATCCTTAGACCATGAGATCATGTTAATCACTGATACCAGAAGGGTACTTTGATGATATCAAACGTCACACCATAACAGGGTAATTATAAAGGTTGATTTGGGTACTCTGAAAGTATTAGTTGAGGCTCATGGATCAAGAGTGGGATTTATCCATCCGGATGATGGAAAGATATTCTCTGGGCCCTCTCGGTGATATTGCATTGACATCGCTTGCAAGCATGTGACTAGGTCACGGGAATGCATTATCACGAAACGAGTAAAGAGACTTGTCGGGAACGAGATCGAACTAGGTATGGTTGATACCGAATGATCGGATCTCGGACAAGTAATAATATCGCGAGACAAAAGGAATTGACTATGTTCGTTAATGGTTCACACGATCACTAGATCATCGTCGAGTAAGTGGGAGTCGTCATGGATTTCCAGATCCCGCTAATGATTATTGATTGGAGAGGAGTCTCGATCATGTCCACGTTATTCACGAACCGTAGGGTGACACACTTAAGGTTTGTCGTCGTTTTTTGAGTGGATACGATACTCCGATCGAATTATAGGACAGCATGAGGGTTGTTTCAGAAAAGTGCCAAAACTGTTTTGGCATATCGAAATAACTCAAGGGGTTTTTGTTAATGTTTGTTAATTGATTGAATTAACAAATATTAAAGAAATAAAAATGTTTTATTAATTCAATTAGTGTGAGTTTTAATTAGCATGAATGTCATGCAAAATTAAAATAGGGGTTACCACCATGAAGAGGGGGTTACCACCATGAAGAGGGGGTTACCACCATGAAGAAGGGGCTGCCACCTCCTCTCCTATAAAAGGAGCCTTCTTCTCCCTCTTCTCACACTTCTTGATCTCTCCCTTCCTCCCATAGTTGTTGCTCCACCGTCGACATTGCTTAGCAAAGCTCTGTCGAAATTATAGTTCGATTTCATACACTTAGTTGAAGTGGTGTTGGAGTGTCCGGCGGATCCCTTCTTCCGCTGCCCTGCTGGACCGAGGGCGTGAAGGAGATGACGACAAGCCGTACGTGTGACCGAGTATGGAGGCGCCGCCGGTTGTGGCGCCTTGTACACGATCTTCGGATTGTCAAGTGAACGACTACGTCGACTACGTGTGTCTTCATCAAGTCTCCATCGGCAACGTTTGTGCGGGAACGTAATCCCCGCTTCCGGTCTTCAAGGGTTAGTTCTCCGTTGCTACCATCTCGTAGAGTTTTCTTGGCTAGTTTGTGTTCATGCGTAGGAAATTTTTTGTTTTCCATGCTACGAACCCATCAGTGGTATCAGAGCCATCTCTATGCGTAGTTGGTATGCACGATTAAAACACATGGAGATGTGGGCATTGATGACCATGTTATTGCTATTTTTTGTATTTTGGATCATAGTGGCATAGTGGGATTGAAGCTGCCCGAGACTAACCTTACGTGACCGCGTTCACGAGACTTGTCCCACACTTGACATGCTTCGGCATATGTGGCTTTGCGGGTGCACGTTTCTCCCACTATAGTTATGATCTATTTTTACAAAGAATTGTTAGTAATATTTTATCACCGTTGTGGTTACATGTTCGTAGGTAAGAACGGTTCTTCCTAGAAAGCCCCAAACCACGTAAAATATGCAAGACAAATTAGAAGCATCTAACTTGTTTTTGCAGGGCATGTGATGTGATATGGTTAAATTGTTTATGTTACAAATTGTATGCAATGATCCTTTTTGTAAGTTATAAGCAACCGGCAGGAGCCATATGGTTGTCTTTTCATTTTATGGCCTACGTGCCGAATATATATATATCCAAGCGATATATTGTAATGGAGGAAGACAATCAAGGCGGCGCGCCATGGACCTTGGCGCTACGCCGGTGGAATGATGGAGATCATGCCATGACGCACAAGATGGAGATCGAATGCTTGAAGGACCATATCATATCACATTATATATGTATGTGATGTTTATCCTTTTATGCATCTTATTTTGCTTAGATTTGATCGCGCGGTAGCATTATAAGATGATCCCTCTCACATAAATATCAAGATAAAAATGTGTTCTTCCATAGCATGCACCGTCAAGAAAGTTCGTCGTTTCGAGACACCACGTGATGATCGGGTGTGACAGACTCTACATTCATATACGACGGGTGTAAGACAATTTTACACACGCGAGTGCTATGGTTCTACTTGGCGAGCCTAGCATGTACAGACATGGCCTCGGAACTAGAAACCGAAAGGTTAAGCATGAGTCATATGGTTGATATGATGAACATGGTGATGTTCGCCTTTGAAACTATGCCGTTGCACGTGATGATCGGTTGTGGTATAGTGAATTTGGTTCATGTAATCACTTAAAAAAACTAAGAGGGATGTTGTTTTTAAGTGAGAGTTCACTTAGTAATTTTGAATTATAGAACTCAATTTATCATGAACTAAATCAAAGTGAATTTGTATAGTTTGTTGTAGTCATTGGCATCCGTTTACTACCTTGCGATTAGCTATAATTGAGATAATAGAACTATAGAATTTTGGATGTTAACTTTACGAACTGGTATCGTATTGTTTGAATGTCAATATAAGATTTGAAGTCCTATTGCAAACTTTTAGCAAACCTTGTTTACTCAATAAAATTTAATAAGTAGTATTAAATCAAGAGTAACAATTCCAGTGTTAGTATCTAAGTATCACACTTGCCTCCATGATCCTTGATATTCAAAAGTTGTTTTTAGTATCAAGGTTATCTAGGAGCTGAAAGAATTGTTTCATAAACTATCATATGTGGAAGATATTTTGATATCTGAAACAATGTTTGGTTGCAGTGTGATAGAGTATAATTTAGTAAGACACATGTTCTCGTATTGTATGAGAATTTGTGAAGATTGGAGACACTAGGCGTCCAGATCTCCTAAAAAGGTTTTAGGAACTAACATTATACTCACAATTTGTCCTCATGAGCTATAGTAGCTTGATCATGAAAATTGTCATGATAGGATGAATAGAAGATGTAGGTAAAATGTTTACTACACTAAAAGATTACTAAAGAATGGAATTTGGAAGAACACCAAATATTTGATAATGGTGATCTACTTCAAAGTGCGAGTCCAAGGGTATTAGTGTTTGACTAATCACGCTTTGAACTATGTGCCATATGTATGGTGCCACTATTGATGTTGATAGATTCTTCTTAAAAGGAAAGGAATTGCTAAAATAGAATCCGAAAATTATTTTGGTAGAAAAGAAAAGACTGGAAATGTCCAGCTCGGGTATATAGAAGATATATATGTAATGGTTGTATTCGTTTCTTGTTAAAACAATGTGGTTCTTGGGTATTTGATACTAAATTGGTTGGTATGAATTGTCATACAAAACAACGCAATACAAGAACTACAATGGCCAAATTAACTAGCAAATGAATATGGGATGATTCTCATCAAAAACAAATAAAGTGTTATTGTGTTTTGTTGGAATTAAACCCAGTCTTCAAGATTTGTTTTAATAATTGTTATTTTGTTCTGGTATTATGAGAACAATAGTTGTTCAAATTATTACCACATTCATAAAAGATGGATGAACGCTTGTCTTGTTGGAGAAATCACATCCATAACACTGATGCTAAAAATGTCTCAAGACAAATGATTAGAAGATCACTTATGAGTGACACCACCATTTAAATCATATTGGAAAGTAAATATGAAGAAACTCCATGTTGATGGAATTTTGGAGTCTTTTGATTTTGAATCAATTGACGCTTGTAAAATTTCCTAGAGATGATTAAAACTCCGTTCATAGGCCAAAGAAGAATGGACGACTAACTTATTTGATATTGTACATGTTGATGTATATTGTCCATTATATGTAGTCGTGAGTGGTGAATTCTTGAACTTCATTTACTTTAACCAATGATTTGAGTAGATATATGTGTATATTTACTTGATAAGGAAGAAGCATGAAATATTTGAATATTATTCAAAGTATTTCTAGATGAAGTTGAAAATCATTGTAACAAGAGAATAAAGAATTTATGATTTGATCATAAAGGAATATATTTGAGTTACAAGTTTAGCAAACACCTAAAAGTTAAGGAATCGTTCCATAGACTTATATTTCCCGAAACACCATAGGAGTATGGAGTGTTCGAGAGATGAAATCAAACTTTGTGTGACATTGTTGGATCAAAGGTGTCGTCTATAAAACTGCCATTATATTTTAAGGATAAAGCTTTAGAGACTACCGCTTTTACACTAAAAAGTGCGCCATCATGATCCGTTGAAATGACACCATATGAGTTATGGCATGGGATAAAACCCAAGTTGTCTTTTCTAAAATTTTGGTATGCTAGACATATGTAAAATGTTTACAACCAAAGTCGGGTAAATGCGTCTTTGTAGGTTATCCCAAAGTAACTGTTGGGTATTCCTCCAGAACACCTAAGACAAAAGTGTTTGTCGCTGAAAACGTCAAGTTTCTTGAGAAGGAATTTTTCGCAAAAAGTTAAGTGGGAGGACAATAGAACTTTGATTGGGTTATTGAACCTAAGCTATATGTGCTAAGTAGCGCGGCGCCGGGAAGTGTCCCAGAGGCGGCCACGATGTGCATGGCTACAGTACCTCAAAGATTGTGGTCACGGATATCTAAGTTCCTATTGAACTGCGTGAGTCGGGTAACAATCAAATAGTTAGATTCAAGAATGAATCATTATTGTTTGACAATGATGAACCGACTACATGCAAAGAAGCGATGATGGGCCCTGACTCCGTCAAATGGCTAGAAGCCATAAAATCCACGATATTTCCATACACAAGAAACCAAGTTTCTGAACTTGGAAGACCCTCAAAAGGCATGAAGCCTAATGAACGTATTTGGATCTATAAACATGCATAGATGTTTTTGCATCTACAAAATAGTCGACATATCGTCAAAAGAGTTTACGATTATGTTCAAGGAGTTGACTATGACAAGATTTGATCTTTCATCGCGATATTTTGTCTGGATGGATTACTGTAGCAACCACTACATATGCCAAGTTTGGTATATGTTAGTTGAACAAACAAGAGAAAATTCTTCTAATAGAATGGTTACCTAGGACATGTACATGACATGGTCCAAAGGGTTTTGTAAATTCAAAGGATTCAAAAAAGGCAAGCAAACTTCAATGGTTGAAGTAAGCATCACGGAGTTGGAATATTCACCGTGATGAAATAACTAAAAGGTTTAGTTTCATCAGATACGATGAATATCCTTGCATTTGCAAGAAATTAAGTGGGAGCGCTGAGACATATTTCTAGTACATTATGTAGAAGACATATTGTTAATTAGAAATAATGTATATTTTATTAACACTGGTTAAGATTTTCATTAAAATTAGATTTTCACTGAAAGACTTAGGCAAAACCAAAATATTGGGTATTGATGTCTATGAAGATAGATCGAGGTACCAATATGGTTGTGCCAAAGTACATAGATGAAATATTGAATGAAGTTCAATATGGAAACGACAAGAAAAGTTCTTGTCGCATGGAAGAGGTTGAAACAAGATTCAGGTGTTTTGAACACTTGATGAGTGAAGTGATACGTCTTCAACGTATCCATAATTTTTGATGCTCCATGCTTGTTTTTACACCATTTGCTTAGTGTTTCGTTACACTTCGTGGCATTTTTATGCATTTTCCGGAACTAACCTATTAACAAGATGCCACAATGCCAGTTCCCTGTTTTCTGCTATTTTTGTGTTTCAGAAAAGTTACACAGGAAATATTCTCAGAATTGGACGAAACAAAAGCCAGACGTTCAGATATTTACCGAAGCTTCCAGAGAATCGAAGAGGAGACAGAGAGGAGCCACTGGTGGGCCACACCACCAGGGGGCGCGGCCTAGGGCTGGCCCGCGCCCCCTATGGTGAGCCCCACCAGGGCCACTTCTGACGACGCCCCTTCGCCTATAAAGACCCCCCGACGGGAAAAACCTAAATACCCGATCACTTTTCCAGAATACATCGCGATCAACCGCCGCCGTCGACCCAAGATCGGGAGGGTCCAGAAGCTCTTCTCGGCACCCTACCGGAGAGGGGAATCGCCACCGGAGGTCTTCTTCATCGCCATGCTTGCCTCCGGCGCGATGACTAAGTAGTCTACCTTGGACTATGGGTCCATAGCAGTAGCTAGTTGGTTGTCTTCTCCACCATGTGCTTCATGTTTAGATCTCGTGAGCTGCTTTACATGATCGAGATCACCGTTATATAATTCTACATGTTGTGTTTGTTGGGATCCGATGAATATTGGTGTTATGATTGAGTTGATGTGCTGAATATTATCTTATGTTATCTCTATGTTGTTTATGATCTTGCATGGTCTCCGTTGTTAGTAGCTATCTTGGCCGAGTAGTTGCTAGTGACTCCAAGAGGGGGTATTTATGCTCGATAGTGGGTTCATGCCTCTATTTAATCTGGGGGAGTGACAGAAACCTCTAAGGTTGTAGATGTGTTGTTGCTACTAGGGGGAAAACAACATTCATATGCTCAAGGGCATATGCTTTGTTTATATTACACACTTTGCTTAATGCAATTATCTGTTGTTCGCAACTTAATACTTGTGGAGTTCTCGGATTGATTCGCCACAAGTGGATTATTAGTCATAGATGCAGTTGGATGGCGGTTGATGCTCCTAGTTGATGTGGAGCTTGGCAGTCCTTGTGCGTGGTGAATAACCAGCCCGTTGGGAACCCCAAGAGGAAGGTGTGATGAGTATAGCAGCTGGTTTTCCCTCAGTTCAGAAACCATGGTATGTCGATCTTGGAGAGGAGAGACAAACGACTGAAGGTGATGCTTGCTAGCTTGCGACAGCTTCGAACAATTTATATATGGCACCTCGTCCAAGCTTTGCTTGCTAGCTGCAACGTGGAACCTGCACACAACACAACCAAGTACTTCGTTCCCAACTTGCGATGAGGTTGACAATCTCACCGGTTTGCTTGAAACAAAGGTTATGAGCGTATCGATTGGAAAACAATAGAGTATGCGAGTAAAGTAAACAGTGCGAGTAAAGTAAACAGGTGATAGCAATATGATGGAAATAGGACCGGGATCCACAGTTCACTAGTGGTGTCTCTCCATAAGATAAATAACACATGCTGGGTAAACAAATTACAATTGGGCAATTGATAGAATAAAGATAAACGTGATATGTCAAGAAGATCACTATGAGATTTACTCTGGGCATTACAACAAAATACATAGACCGCCATCCAACAGCATCTATGACTAATAATCCACTTGTGGCGAATCAATCCGAGAACTCCACAAGTATTAAGTTGCGAACAACAGATAATTGCATTAAGCAAAGTGTGTAATGTAAACAAAGCATATGCCCTTGAGCATATGAATGTTGTTTTCTCCCTGGTAGCAACAGCACATCTACAACCTTAGAGGTTTCTGTCACTCTCCCAGGTTAAATAGAGGCATGAACCCACTATCGAGCATAAATACCCCCTCTTGGAGTCACTAGCAACTACTCGGCCAAGATAGCTACTAACAACGGAGAGCATGCAAGATCATAAACAACATAGAGATAACAAAAGATAATACTCAGTACAGCAACTCAATCATAAACACCAATATTCATCGGATCCCAACAAACCAAACATGTAGAATTACATAACGGTGATCTCAATCATGTAGGGCAGCTCATGAGATCTAAACATTAAGCACATGGTGGAGAAGACAACCATCTAGCTACTGCTATGGACCCATAGTCCAAGGTAGACTACTCACTCATCGCTCCAGAGGCAAGCATGGCGATGAAGAAGACCTCCGGTGGCGATTGCCCTCTCCGGCAGGGTGCCGGGAAGAGCTTCTGGACCCTCCCGATCTTCGGATCGACGGCGGCGGCGGATCGCGATGTGTTCTGGAAAATTGATCGGGTTCTTAGGTTTTTTCCGTCGGGGGGTCTTTATAGGCGAAGGGGCGATGTCAGAGGAGGGTCCAGGCCCCATCACACCATGGCAGCGCGGCCAGGCCCCTGGCCGCGCGAGCCTGGCGTGTGGGGCCCTGGTGGCCCCCCTCCTACTCTCCTTCGGATCTCTGGAAGATTCCGGGTAAAATAAGACTTCAGGAACTTGTTTCGTCCAATTCCGAGAATATTTCCTGTGTATCACTTCTGAAACACAAAAACAGCAGAAAACAGGGAACTAGCATTGTGGCAACTCGTTAATAGGTTAGTTCTGGAAAATGCATAAAAGTGCCGCGAAGTGTAACGAAACATTAGGCAAATGGTGTAAAAACAAGCATGGAGCATCAAAAATTATAGATACGTTGGAGACGTATCAAGCATCCCCAAGCTTAACTCCTGCTCGTCCTCGAGTTGGTAAGTGATAACAAAAGAATAATTTTTGAGGTGACATGCACCTACACAATCTTGATCATATATGTAAGCATTTGTGAGCTGGGATCATAAGAACTTAAAACATGGGCATGAAGATATAATCTTGACAATAAGAACTTAGCAACCATGTTGTAAACATGCAAATGAACACAAACAAAAGATCATGAAAATGAAACAATGAAAGTCAAACGTGTGTTTAAATCATAAGGAAAAAATACAAATGGTTTTCAGCTTGTCCTTCAAAGAGAGCAAAACATAAATGCATAGGACACCTTCAAGTTTAAGAGGGCGACTAGATACAAATAATTTAAGAACAAGTGAAACCAACAATATGAATCAATCAATGAACTTTGGGACAATGCATATCACACTAAGAATGACAAGTATGCTCTCTTAATGGTGCATAAAGAAAGAAGGTGGTGACTCAACATAAAAGTGAAAGAAAGGCCCTTCGCAGAGGGAAGCAGTGATTGTAAGTTTTATAACCTTAAAAAATTATGGTACTTACCGGCTTTGAGGTCTCATTGCCCCCATCATAAGCATCTTGAATGGTTAAAGTTAATGCGAGAACAATTATGAAGCATATGCTTGACAAATCATAAGTTGAAAACCTCGTGTCCCGTGAATACGAGTACCCAAACCTCATGCTACTTTACTTAGAGTCCCAAGCAAGGCTCTTGTCATTGTAAATATATGCATATCATTGAGAACCGCCAATGGGGTACCTCCATGCCCGATGACATGGAACAAGCCCACACCAAAATGACAGGACAAGCAGACAATGAACACCTCGGCATCTCTTTTATTTGCCTTTTGTTTAGCTTTTTATTGTGAGATGCGTCGTCGAATGTTCACCATGGGTATGCTACAAATTTCCACCATGAATTATGCATGGCTTAGATTAGCGGCCCGGCGTTTCCCTAACACATATACAAACTCCATGATCCCCACAAGATTCCCAATTCATTTCACACCGCGGGCATCCATAAACAAAAGATCACGATATCAACTCAAATAAGAAGTGCAATGTTGAAAGCTTGCCCATGACTGCATGGCTGGGCTAGTCTCCAACTTACAACTTGCAAGCATAACAACTCACCATAAGAGACCACAATGTCAAATTTTTAGAACAGGAAAAAGTAAAGTGTGCCTTCCGGTTCGTGAGAGCTTTACTGACCAAATTTTGCATAACACTGGTAAGAGTTTAATTTGAAGAGAAAATAAAAGCAAGTCAAATTTACTTGGAATAGCAAATTGCTAGTAGGTATGTATGGTGGACACT
This sequence comes from Dactylis glomerata, assembly GCA_007115705.1. NCBI lineage: Eukaryota > Viridiplantae > Streptophyta > Magnoliopsida > Poales > Poaceae > Dactylis > Dactylis glomerata. The sequence continues at coordinate 782,710 of QXEO01001330.1, read as the reverse complement.
TTGGAAAACTTTGGCTTTTAGGAGTTGAATGCACGAGTAGAGCTCATACTCAGTACAAGGCGAGGGCTAGCAAAAGACTGGGAGCGACCAACTAAGAGAGCAATAATGGCCATAATCATGCAAAGCGACAAAGCGACATTAAAAGAAGCATAAGATGGCATCAAAAGTCAAAAACTAAATGATCATAGAGGCTATTGGCGACTTTGTAAGAGTCTAACATGTGTGAGCATGCGCCAAGTCAACCCAAATAAAGCATCAAGGAGAAAACCAAAATAATGCTTCCATACAATAAAAACAACGCATGATTTTTTCAAAGGCTCATTAAGCAATCTCAGTTATTTGAGACAAGTCATGCTACAGCAAAACCACTAAGCATACTATCAAAAAGACATCAAGCATGACATGAAAAAGCCTAAGCCGCAGTCTACACAAGCTCCTTCTTGTACCACTATTTTGCACAAAGCTTTTTCTCTTTTCCAACACCATTTGAAATTTTTAAAGACACCTCTTTTGATGAAAACCAATAATGATCAGAGGCAAAAATACACCTTGATGAAAAGATATGACAAGGTCTGAACGCAAATCAAGGCGAAAACGAAAACCAAAAGCAGTAGCAGAAAAAGAAGAACACTCGATGAACGATAAGAGTGAAAACAGAGTGTTCTTTGCAAATGAAAACGAGTACAACTTCTCCAAAAGAAATTTGTTGGGGTCCAACCATTTATTGCAGCAAACAAACAAACTAAACCAACTAAGAAAACTAAAAGAACTGACGCTCCAAGAAAAACACATAGTGCATGAAGCAATAAAAATATAGCGTCTTGAAAGGTGACCTGATTTTTGCCGATGAAGAAGGGGTGCCTCGGGGCATCCCCAAGCTTTGACGTTTGTACTTCTTGGATATTTCTTGGGGTGATGCATGGGCATCCCCAAGCTTGAGCTTTTGCCCATTCTTCAACTCATCTCATCATTCTCCAATCCCTACACTTGAAAACTTCCTTCATACAAAACTAAACGCAATTCTATTAGCAACATTAGTGCAAGCATAACATATAATCAATCCTCTTTTTGCTTCAGGTTTCAACTCAAAACTACCACATATATAGCACATACTACTTTAGCAACGTCTCCAAAAGTTCCGTGATCAAAAGAACTCAAAAGAAAGCGATAAAGTGGTAAACACAAATATTGGCAGAAATCTGTCAAAACTGAACAGCTGACAAAGGTCGAATTTTTGAGGGGTTTTCTGTTGCTCAAATCAAAAAGTGTTAAACTAACAAAAGTTTGGATATAACCTGGGGCATATGCACAAGAAATAGCAGGTCCAAAAGATATACAGAGAATTTACACGAATTTTTATGGTGCAGCACCGAAAACAGTTTCAGGACAGCAACATCCCCAAATCTTTACCTCACTCGAATTAGAGGCTTCTCTTGGCACAAAAACGAAATAAACAAGATAAGGAGCGGTCATTACAGTAGTAATGACTTCCAAGACTCAAATAAAAGAAAAATTACTGAAAAGAAAACATTGGGTTATCTCCCAAGAGTGCTTTTCTTTAACGCCTTTGAGCTAGGCGCAGAAAATTGCGAATCAAGTAATATCAAGTGATGAAGCATCAAGCTCATAATTTGCTCTAAGAATAGAGTCAAAAAGCAATTTCTTTCTTTTCCTAGGGAAGTGTTTCATACCTTTCTTTAGTGGGAATTGATACTTGATAGTGCCTTCCCTCATATCAATGATAGCACCTACAGTTCGAAGAAAGGGTCTTCCCAAAATAATAGGACATGAAGCATGGCATTCAACGTCCATAACAAGAAAATCAACGGGAACAAGGTTATTGTTAACCACAATAAGAACATCATTAATTCTTCCCAAAGGTTTCTTCTTAGCAACATCAGCAATAGGAACATCAAAATAACATTTTTCCAGCGGTGGTAAATCAAGCATGTCATAAATCTTTCTAGGCATGATAGAAATACTAGCACCTAGATCACATAAAGCATGGCAATCAAAACCATTAACATGCATATCAATGATGGGTTCCCAACCATCTTCTAACTTCTTGGGAACAGAAGCTTTTTGCTTCAACTTTTCATCCCTAATTTTCATGAGAGCATTGGTAATATGCTTAGTAAAAGCAATATTTAGAGAACTAGCATTGGGAGTCAAAGCAAGCTTTTGCAAGAAAAAAATTACTTCAGATATATTGCAGCCATCAACATCAGAATCATTAAAAGAAGTAGAGCTATCATCTCCCACACTCCGAAAAATTTCAGCACTCTTTTGAGAAAAAGTTTTGGCAGTTTTAGGCTTTTTAACACAAGGAGTGGGAGTTTTCTCTACACCAATCAAAGTAATAGGATTGCTAGCATTAGGAGCAACATCATTAGAGGTAGTAATGGTACATACCTTCATCTCTCTAGCCATCTCATCTTCTCTTTCCCACCTGGCATGCAATTCCGCTAACAATCTAATATTTTCATCAATTCCAACTTGAATAGCATTAGCGGTAGCAAAAACATTGTTCTCTTTTGCATCGTTAGGCAACACTTTTAATTTCAGAAGTTCAACATCATGAGCAAGGCTATCAACTTTAGAAGCAAGAATATCAATTTTGCCTAACTTTTCCTCAACAGACTTGTTAAAAGCAGTTTGCTTACCAATGAAGTCCTTGAGCATTACCTCAAGCCCAGAGGGCGCGGCCCTAGTGTTGTTGTAGGAATTACCATAAGAGTTAACATAACCATTACTAGAAGGATACGGCCTATAATTGTTACTAGCAAAATTGTTCCTATAAGCATTGTTGTTAAAATTATTGTTTCTAATGAAATTCACATCAACATGCTCTTCTTGAGCAACTAGAGAGGCCAAAGGAACATTATTAGGATCAACATGAGTCCTATCATTAGCAAGCATAGCCATAATGGTATCAATCTTATCATTCAAGGAAGAGGTTTCCTCAATAGAATTTACCTTCTTACCTTGTGGAGCTCTCTCGGTGTGCCATTCGGAATAATTTACCATCATGTTGTCGAGTAGCTTTGTTGCGGCGCCCAAGGTAAGGGACATAAAAGTGCCTCCAGCAGCTGAATCAAGTAGGTTCCTTGAAGAAAAATTCAGTCCTGCATAAAAAGTTTGGACAATCATCCAAGTAGTCAGTCCATGAGTGGGGCAATTCTTTATCATAGATTTCATTCTTTCCCAAGCTTGAGCAACATGTTCATTATCAAACTGAGTAAACTTCATAATATTACTACGCAAAGATATAATCTTAGCAGGAGGATAGTATCTACCAATAAAAGCATCCTTACACTTAGCCCATGAATCAATACTATTCTTAGTCAAAGACAGCAACCAATCTTTAGCTTTTCCTCTCAAAGAAAAAGGAAACAACTTGAGCTTAATAATATCACTATCAACATCCTTATATTTCTGCATCTCACATAGCTCAACAAAATTGTTGAGATGAGCTGCAGCATCTTTAGTACTAGCACCAGAAAATTGCTCTTTCATAACAAGGTTCAACAAAGCAGGCTTAATCTCATAAAAGTTTGCGGCAGTAGCAGGTGGTGCAATAGGAGTGCAGATTAAATCACTATTGTTTGTGCTAGTAAAGTCACACAACTTGGTGTTTTCAGGATTGGCCATTTCAGCAAAACGAAAGTAAACAAGTAAAAACAACTACCAAGGATTCTAAATTTTTTTTTAGGTTTTTTATATAAAACGATGCAGGTAAAGTAAATAAAGCAAAGCAAAACAATAACAAAGTAAAGGATGTGCGTGCGAAAACTCCCCTCGCAGAAGTCTTCTGCTTCCTCCCCGACAACGGCGCCAGAAAAACAGCTGATGCTCCTAGTTGATGTGGAGCTTGGCAGTCCTTGTGCGTGGTGAATAACCAGCCCGTTGGGAACCCCAAGAGGAAGGTGTGATGAGTATAGCAGCTGGTTTTCCCTCAGTTAAGAAACCAAGGTATGTCGATCTTGGAGAGGAGAGACAAACGACTGAAGGTGATGCTTGCTAGCTTGCGACAGCTTCGGAAAATTTATATATGGCGCCTCGTCCAAGCTTTGCTTGCTAGCTGCAACGCGGAACCTGCACACAACACAACCAAGTACTTCGTTCCCAACTTGCGATGAGGTTGTCAATCTCACCGGTTTGCTTGAAACAAAGGTTATGAGCGTATCGAGTGGAAAACAATAGAGTATGCGAGTAAAGTAAACAGTGCGAGTAAAGTAAATAGGTGATAGCAATATGATGGAAATAGGACCGGGATCCACAGTTCACTAGTGGTGTCTCTCCATAAGATAAATAACACATGCTGGGTAAACAAATTACAGTTGGGCAATTGATAGAATAAAGATAAACGTGATATGTCAAGAAGATCACTATGAGATTTACTCTGGGCATTACAACAAAATACATAGACCGCCATCCAACAGCATCTATGACTAATAATCCACTTGTGGCGAATCAATCCGAGAACTCCACAAGTATTAAGTTGCGAACAACAGATAATTGCATTAAGCAAAGTGTGTAATGTAAACAAAGCATATGCCCTTGAGCATATGAATGTTGTTTTCTCCCTAGTAGCAACAGCACATCTACAACCTTAGAGGTTTCTGTCACTCCCCCAGGTTAAATAGAGGCATGAACCCACTATCGAGCATAAATACCCCCTCTTGGAGTCACTAGCAACTACTCGGCCAAGATAGCTACTAACAACGGAGAGAATGCAAGATCATAAACAACATAGAGATAACAAAAGATAATATTCAGTACAGCAACTCAATCATAAACACCAATATTCATCGGATCCCAACAAACCAAACATGTAGAATTACATAACGGTGATCTCAATCATGTAGGGCAGCTCATGAGATCTAAACATGAAGCACATGGTGGAGAAGACAACCATCTAGCTACTGCTATGGACCCATAGTCCAAGGTAGACTACTCACTCATCGCTCCAGAGGTAAGCATGGCGATGAAGAAGACCTCCGGTGGCGATTCCCCTCTCCGGCAGGGTGCCGGGAAGAGCTTCTGGACCCTCCCGATCTTCGGGTCGACGACGGCGGCGGATCATGATGTGTTCTGGAAAAGTGATCGGGTTCTTAGGTTTTTTCCGTCGGGGGGACTTTATAGGCGAAGGGGCGATGTCAGAGGAGGGGCCAGGCCCCCTCACACCATGGCGGCGCGGCCAGGCCCCTGGCCGCGCGAGCCTGGCGTGTGGGGCCCTGGTGGCACCCCTCCTACTCTCCTTCGGATCTCTGGAAGCTTCCGGGTAAAATAAGACTTCAGGAACTTGTTTCATCCAATTCCGAGAATATGTCCTGTGTATCACTTCTGAAACACAAAAACAGCAGAAAACAGGGAACTGGCACTGTGGCAACTCGTTAATAGGTTAGTTCCGGAAAATGCATAAAAGTGCCACGAAGTGTAACGAAACATTAGGCAAATGGTGTAAAAACAAGCATGGAGCATCAAAAATTATAGATACGTTGGAGACGTATCAGCGGTCTATGTATCTTGTTGTATTGCCCAGAGTAAATCTCATAGTGATCCTCTCGACATATCACGTTGTCTTTATTCTATCAATTGCCCAACTGTAATTTGTTAACCCAACATGTGTTATTTTATCTTATGGAGAGACACCACTAGTGAACTGTGGACCCTGGTCCTATTTCCTTTATATTGCTATCACCTGTTTACTTTCCTCGCACTGTTTACTTTACTCGCATTCTACTATTGCTTTCCACTTGATACGCTCATTCCTTTGTTTCAAGCAAACCGGTGAGATTGACAACCTCATCGTAAGTTGGGAACAAAGTATTTGGTTGTGTTGTGTGTAGGTTCCACATTGCCGCTCGCAAAGCAAAGCTCGGACAAGGCACCCTATAAATTGTCCGGCGCTGTCGCGAAGCTAGCGGGCATCACCTTCAGTCGTATTGGCTTTTTCCTATTGGATTGACTACCTTGGTTTCATAACTGAGGGAAAACTTGCTGCTATATTCATCAAACCTTCTCTTGGGGTTTCCAACTGGCCGGTCATTTACTACACATTCCCACGTCAACTTGGCACCAGAAGTTTTCTGTCGCCGTTGCCGGGGATTGAAGAAGAAGCTCCCACATCATCATCACCGCGCCATCAACAAGTTTTCGGGCGCCGTTGCCGGGGAAAAAGAAGACTTTTGCAAGGGGAGTTTCGCACGCACATCCTTTACTTTGTGTTAAGTATTGCTTTACTTTATTTTTACTTGCATCGTTTTATCAAAAACCCAAAAAAATTTGTATCCTTTATAGTTGTTTTTACTTGTCTGCTTTTAGTCTTGTTAGAATGAGTAATCCTGAAGTTGAAGTTCGTACTTTTAAGCAACAAGGGGGAGAGAGCTTGAAGGATGCTTGGTACCGTATTAGCAATTCTCATCATAGGTGTACAAAGAAGCTTTCTACCATGATCCTCCTTAGAAATTTTTATGTTGGTATAACTAGTTGGTATAGGTACGTTCTTGATACTCTTGCAGGAGGTAATTTTCTGGGTACTCCCGCCCTCGAAGCATGCACTTTAATAGAAAGTTTAGTGGGAGTATCACCTATTCATGTTGTTAAAACTGAGATCACTTTGGAGGAAGTTATAGAAAAAGTAGGCTCTTTAGAAAAAAGTTTGCCAAATATCCTTGATAACGCTAGCCGAGTTAATGAAGCGATAGAAAGTATCGGTAAGAGTATCACCGTTTTAGAAGCTAGCACTACTCTTGATAGTCAAAACCTTAGGATTGGGAAACTAGAGAAATCCATGGAAACTTTAAGTTCAATTTTCTCTTCTCTTAAGTTTAAGAAGGAGAAAACTTTTGTTGGAAAAGAGCAAAAATTTATGTATGTTCCCAAGGTGTCTGTGCCTAAACCGCAGCATGTTTTTAAGACTGGTAAGACTTTTAGTTCAACTAAGAGTGACTTGCAGGTTGAATCATCTTCGGAACCTCTAAGGTGCCTAGTGTGGTAAGTGGTGATCTTGAGGAAATAGTTGATCTTACTACCTCTTTTGAAAATACTTGATTCGTACTTTCTACGCCTAGCTCAAAGGCGTTAAAGAAAAGCACTCTTGGGACATAACCCGATGTTTTTACTTTCAGTTCTTTTTCTTTGAGTCTTGGAAGTTATTACTACTGTAATAACCTCTCCTTATCCTTTTTATTTCGTGTTTGTGCCAAGAGAAGCCTCTAATTTGAGTGAGGTAAGATTTGAGGATGTTGCTGTCCTGAAACAGTTTTCGGTGCTGCACCGTAAAAATTCATGAAAATTCTCTGTATATATTTTGGACCTGCGATTTCTTGTGCATATGCCCCAGGTTATATCAAAACTTTCATTAGTTGAACACTTTTTGATTTGAGCAACAGAAAACCCTCTAAAAATTTGACCTTTGTCAGCTGTTCTGTTTTGACAGATTTCTGCCAATATTTGTGTTTGCCGCTTTATCGCTTTCTTTTTTAGTTTTTTTTTATCACGGAACTTGTGGGGAAGTTGATACAGTAGTATATGCTTTATATGTGGTGGTTTTGAGTTGAAACCTGAAGCAAAAAGGGTTGATTCAATGTTATGCTTACACTAATGTTGCTAATAGATTTGTGTTTAGTTTTGTATGAAGGAAGTTTTCAAGTGTAGGGATTGGAGAATGATGAGATGAGTTGAAGAATGGACAAAAGCTCAAGC